>CM042566.1:5481253-5931253 GCA_023630585.1 Cranoglanis bouderius
CTTTTCATGGGACAACACTGATGAAATGACACTTTGCTACAATGTGAAGTAGTGAGTGTACAGCTTGTATAACAGTGTAAATTTGCTGTCCCCTCAAAATAACTCAACACACAGCCATTAATGTCTAAACCGCTGGCAACAAAAGTGAGTACACCCCTAAGTGAAAATGTCCAAATTGGGCCCAATTAGCCATTTTCCCTCCCCGGTGTCATGTGACTCAAGGTGACATGTTATAAGGTCTCAGGTGTGAATGGGGAGCAGGTGTGTTAAGTTTGGTGTTATCGCTCTCACACTCTCTCATACTGGTCACTGGAAGTTCAACATGGCACCTCATGGCAAAGAACTCTCTGAGGATCTGAAAAAAAGAATTGTTGCTCTACATAAAGATGGCCCAGGCTATAAGAAGATTGCCAACACCCTAAGACTGAGCTGCAGCACGGTGGCCAAGACCATACAACGGTTTAACAGGACAGGTTCCACTCAGGACAGGCCTCGCCATGGTCGACCAAAGAAGTTGAGTGCACATGCTCAGCATCATATCCAGAGGTTGGCTTTGCAGAATAGATGTATGAGTGCTGCCAGCATTGCTACAGAGGTTGAAGGGGTGGGGGGTCAGCCTGTCAGTGCTCAGACCATACGCCGCACACTGCATCAAATTGGTCTGCATGGCTGTCGTCCCAGAAGGGAGCCTCTTCTAAAGATGATGCACAAGAAAGCCCGCAAACAGTTTGCTGAAGACAAGCGGACTAAGGACATGGATTACTGGAACCATGTCCTGTGGTCTGATGAGACCAAGATAAACTTATTTGGTTCAGATGGTGTCAAGCGTGTGTGGTGGCAACCAGGTGAGGAGTACAAAGACAAGTGTGTCTTGCCTACAGTCAAGCATGGTGGTGGTAGTGCCATGGTCTGGGGCTGCATGAGTGCTGCCGGCACTGAGGAGCTAATGCCAACATGTACTGTGACATACTGAAGCAGAGCATGATCCCCTCCCTTCGGAAACTGGGCCGCAGGGCAGTAGTCCAACATGATAACGACCCGAAATACACCTCCAAGACGACCACTGCCTTGCTAAAGAAGCTGAGGGTAAAGGTGATGGACTGGTCAAGCATGTCTCCAGACCTAAACCCTATTGAGCATCTGTGGGGCATCCTCAAACGGAAGGTAGAGGAGCACAAGGTCTCTAACCTCCACCAGCTCTGTGATGTCATCATGGAGGACTCCACTGGCAACCTGTGAAGCTCTGGTGAACTCCATGCCCAATAGGGTTAAGGCAGTGCTGGAAAATAATAATAATAATGGCCACACAAAATATTGACACTTTGGGCCCAATTTGGACATTTTCACTTAGGGGTGTACTCACTTTTGTTGCCAGCGGTTTAGACATTAATGGCTGTGTGTTGTTATTTTGAGGGGACAGCAAATTTACACTGTTATTCAAGCTGTACACTCACTACTTTACATTGTAGCAAAGTGTAATTTCCTCAGTGTTGTCCCATGAAAAGATATAATAAAATATTTACAAAAATGTGAGGGGTGTACTCACTTTTGTGAGATACTGTATATACAGGTATATACTATATATACAGGTACAAATCTACCATACATATATACGTATATACATACATGCATGTATATGTAATTACCGAATGTAGCTGTTTCTATGCACAATTTGTCAACAACCCTCCATTCTGTCCATCAGTGGAATTGTGTAGCTACAGTATGCACATAAAATGCTCAGTGAGTGCAGCTACTTGGTTGGTGTACCGTTGGTTGGTTGGTGTGCTTAGTGTATATTAATGTGTTCACTCACAAAGGGCTGTGTTTAGAGTCAGTGACTTAACTGCAGACAATGCAGACTTGAGTTTTTTTCTTTGATGTTACATGCAATATGATGTAAAGTAAAAGAAAAAGACCATATTTAAAAAAAAAAAAGATTACCAAGATGATATACAGAATCTGCAAATGTTAATAATTTTTAATAAATAATGGGGATCATAAAAAATTGCGTTTTTTTATTTAGTACTGTCTTGAATAAGCTATTTCACATAACCAATGTTTACATACAGTCCACAAGACACAATAATAACTGAATTAACACAAATTAACCAGTTCAAAAGTTTATACACGCTTGATTCTTAATACTACGTGTTGTTACCTGGATGATCAACGACTGTTTTTATGTTTTGTGATAGTTGTTCATGAGTTCCTTGTTTGTCCTGCTCACTGTTCGTCAGAAAAATCCTCCAGGTCCTGCACATTCTCTGCTTTTCCAGTATCTTCTGCATATTTGACCCCTTTCCAACAGTGGGCTATATGATGTTGAGATCCATCTTTTCACACTGAGGACAACTGAGGGACTCGTACACAACTATTACAAAAGGTGCAAAAACATTCACTGATGCTCAAGAAGGCAACACGATACATTAAGAGCCGGAGGATGTAAACTTTTGAACAGGCGATCTGCGTAAATTGTTATTTTGTTTCAAAATCTTTTTTTTTTCCATTTAGTACTGCCCTTCAGAATCTAAATAAGATATTTACATGTTTTCCAGAAGACAAAATAATAGCAATTTACACAGATCGTCCTGTTCATCTATTGGTGAAATAGCTTGTTCAGGGCAGTACTTAATAAAAAACAAAATGCAATTTTTATGAAATTATTAACATTTTGCAAATTCTGCAAGACGTATGTAAAATTATCACCTCAACTGAATTGCTGCATATATAGTCCTAGTTGTAATTATCACATTAATCACTGTACATTCAACAGTATGGCTTCTACCCTCAGTATTCAGCAGGTTACAAAATAGCACTTGTTCCAGCACATGATGTAATTTTGCATTTTATTTTATTCTGTTTTTTTTTTTTTTTTTTTTTTTTTAAGATTGTGTGCCGACAGTTAATTGAGTGCACAACTTTATTAAGCCACCAGATATGTGTATTTGTGTATTTAATACTGGCCTCGAATGGCATTCTGTATTTTTTATTTTTTTTTAATATATGTATGATGTCCAAAACATGTATTTTAGCATTACGTATTGTGGTTACATCAAATGGTCAGTCAGTGGTGCTACTCCTAGGCTTATACTGCTCTAATGTTCAGGGTTAGAATTATACATAACTGAGACACGCCTCTGTTTTTTTCAGCAAACTCCTCCCCACATGTACAACATTCATGTGACTTCTGAAAAGCCCTTAAGTCAGTAGTCTGAAGTCTGAATAACGATGTGCATATTTTCAGTATCAGCTCCTCAATATGCGTGCATAACTCTGTTCTGAATACAGCCCAATGCAATAGTCCAACATTTTCTATGTATTGTTTTTCAACAGTCAAACTTCATTAAAAAAACAAAATAGATAAACATCTTACCTCTTTGGCTTCATTTTGTAGCCTCATATTCTCTGCAATGTACTTAACACTCTCAATAGCTTCCCGAACTTCTGGTGACAGTGTGCAGAGAGTCAACAGTCCCCCATCCAGAGACTCAGAGCTTGAACAAGGGCTACTTCCTCCTGCTCCACTTCCTACCATTATGCCTGCTCCACTAACTGCCCCCAAAGTCCCCAGTCCAGTCCCTCCAGGTCCATTTGAGTCGAGTTTGGTAGAGAGCTGCCTTAAGCAGCAGGTACATCTCTCATCTCTACACAAGAAACTTGAGCTAGCCTTAACAGCTTCACTCAGGGTGTTCAGCTCGGTGCTGAGCAAGACCTGAGTGCGCCGAGGAAGGCTGCCTGGAAGGCTCTGTTGCTTGGTGAGATGTTGGGGAAAGGAAGTGGAAGAATGGAGGGAACATGATCGATGAGGAGCTCCAAAACTTTTATGCTTCCCTGGGTCTCGTAAAGGCCTGGTCATGAACATGATTCTGGGAAGCAGGCTAAGGAATATATGACGCACCCATCGTGGCATGGTATGGGTCTTGGGTGTTCGGTAATGCACATTTAGCACAAAGACGGTGATGACTATGGAAAGCGTGACGAAGATCATGGTGAACAGGAGGTACTCGCCAATCAGTGGAATGACTAGAGAGGTGGATGGAATGGTTTCAGTGATGACCAAAAGGAAGACAGTGAGCGAGAGGAGAACTGAGATGCAAAGCGTCACTTTTTCACCACAGTCTGATGGAAGATAAAATACCAGCACGGTCAAGAATGAGATGAGCAGGCATGGGATGATCATGTTAATGGTATAGAAAAGAGGCAGGCGACGGATGTAGAGTGAGTAGGTAATGTCAGTGTAGATCTCCTCACAACAGTTGTATTTGATGTCATGCTTGTAGCCTGGAGCATCAATAATCGTCCACTCCCCACTCTCCCAGAAATCCTTCAGGTTGATTGTGGAGCCAATCAGAACCAGATCAATCTTGGCCTTGTCATAGGTCCATGAGCCAAACTTCATGGTGCAATTCTGGTAGTCGAAGGGAAAGTAGGTGACATCAATCTTGCATGAGCTTTTGAAAATGGCAGGAGGAATCCATGTCACGTCTCCATTGTAGCGAAGAAGAGCTTTGGTTTTATCATCCACCTGGAAGTCTCCCACTGCACTGTGATTCAGAAATAAATATAGGTGAACCAAAAACATTCTGAACTTTGAAACCTTTTTTAGACATGGCCTATATATCATATTCTACCCTAACAACAAATTTTGGAGATTGAGATTCCTGATTTACTTTGAAAGACAACCTTTCTTTGACCTTACTTGTTATATAATACAATGTCTGGCTTCCAAATCTTGTTGGAAGGGACCCGGATGAACTCCACACCTCCAAAATCTTTGGGATTCCACCTCAATTTATAGTCATTCCATATCTGTGGAAATTGAAAATATTGCATATATTAGGGATTCTCTTCCAGGTAAAGGTTTCCTAAAGCTACATAACACTTATATACCCCCTTCATGACAACTGACTTAAATCTACATAAACATTACAGGCTTACATAAAGGCTTATTCCAACAGGGGTTAGCTCATAGACTGATTTTGATTTCATAGACTGATGCGCATCCCTGTGGATGCTGTTACTATAGAAACGACAACATATTAAAACTAGCATATTAATATACAGTCCCCTCTGAAACTATTGGAACAGCAAGTTCAGTTATTTTATTTATTTATTTTTTTGCTATCAAATGAAGACATTTGGGTTTGAGATCAAAAGATGAATATGAGAAGATAGTTTAGAATTTCAGCTTTTATTTCCTGGTATTTATATGTTGATGTGTTAAATGACATAGAACATAGCATATTTTGTGTCAGACAACCCAGTTTGTAGATGAGCAAAAATACTGGAACATGTGACTTACAGGTGTTTCTTGTTACCCAGGTGTGTCCTGTTAGAATGATTGTTCAAACAATCAATAGCTCTGAACACCTGCTCTTTGTTTTAGCCTTCAGTTTCACCTGTGAAGACTGCATTTGTTGTTAAAAAGGATAAGCCAACATGAAGATCAAAGAGCTGTCTATGGGAGAAATGCCAGTCATCTCAAACTCAAATGTCTTTGTTGTATAGCACAAACAGTTGAATTGGCCTTGCCATTCCAGTAGTTTCAGAGGGTACTGTAAACCTGTGATTTGTATTGCAGCTGGAACTATGGTCAGAGCTGCTGTTATAGAAAATTAATTAAATTAATTAAAACCTTTCGACCAATTAGAACTGAAATTTCAACCGTGCTGTGATGTAATATTTAATAATCAATAGTCAGTAAAAGTGTATAGTAATACTGTGTGGTGCTAAGACAAGTTTAATTAGAATCTGCTTATGGAGTTATTTGTATTAACCACAGTATCATATTCCTCTTGTTTACTATCCCACAGACCTGAAGGCTGTTTTAAGGTTATGGCTCACATGTACAATGCTAATTAGTGTTTGAGTCAGCGCACACAGATCAATGACAGGATATTTGAATGACACTTGTCTTTCATTAGTTATTCTGTGTGATATCTCAGATGCTGACCTCTTCATCTCCCTTCAGGTTGACAGACAGTCTTTGTCATTGATGAGAGGACAACAGATAAAAAGACAGGACAAATGGATCATAATGTTACTAATTGATTATTGCTATAATAGAATGGCAGACTATTTGTACATTTCTCTTCCTTTATCCCAAATACTGTCTAATCTACTTTCATTTTAATTGAATACCCTATAATGACATTCATTCATTAATTCATTCATTTAATCCTTTGTTCAGGCAGTCTTTGTTTAATTGGAGCAATTCTGTTTCTTTTTCTTACTGTCTTTCATTTCATTTTTAAATGGGACATTGTCCCCTTGCTATATGGCCCATTTTATGAGCAGGTCAGGGAGTGTTATTTGACGTCCAACAGACCAGGGATGAATTCTCTAGAGCTTCATGAAGTAATAGAAGCAGCCACACAATGAGATTGTAATAGCTTTAGATCAATGGAGTGATATGTGAGGCTTTTAAAAAAAAATGTTTTTAATTTTTTTTTATTTTTATAGATATTACCGAATAACAACCAATATTGCTTGCACATGTAGAAGACTGAAGAGTCGTAAAGCAAACAGAGTAAACGCAAGCTTTCTCTCTTAGGCATTTGGCCAGTTCCTTATCTGCAGTTAATTTTTCTTGATTAAATGAATAGTATAACAGTGGTACAGCTCAAGTTTATTATGGAGACTAAATAACAGAATCAACCCTGCTGTCTTCCATTATCCCCATTTAAACCAAAACAAGTTGATTCTCCTGTTGAAATTCAGGTCTATTCTTAAAATTGAAGCATGTTTCCTGTGGACCTGTGAAATATTGTGGAATACATAAGGAATAAAACGCAATAGATTGTGCTCTTATAGGAAAATAGTCCACGCCTGGGTGGTGTGATAGCATTACCACCCCAAAGTTGATTATTTTCCTGTAATGGCAAATCCTGAAGTGTTTGATTTCTCTTATACCACAGCAATTTGCCAACAATTACCTTTTATTTGTTAAAAAATGACACATTGTCCTGAAAACTTAATGACTGTTACAAAGTGCTGACACCAGAGGCTCCTTTTGTTAAATTGTTAAATAAACATCTCCTTAAAGGAAGTTTCACCATATCAATTTACATTGTTACATATTTAATATGTTTATTAATAGGTTTAGATTATGTAAGGTCCCTGTGATGGAGCTGTTACTATTGTATTAGGAAGAGTGCATTAATATAAGCCTGTGATTTATAGCTGGCACTACTGTCAGAGAAAATTAACCAACACCTTCTGACCAATCAGATTTGAGAATTCATCAGCGCTGTGATGTATTAGAGAGTATTTACAGTATGCATGTGGGGTTAAAAGAAAGTGACAGTCTGACACTGAGTAGATATTACTGATTGTCCAACTTACAAAACTGTAAGTTCTGTAAAATCTGCTGAAATTTTTTTTTTTCTCATTTGGAAGCTCTTAGGAATCCTACATTGGGTTGAAAAACATTCAGCAGCAAATAAACACGTAATCAGTTCAAAATTACAATGGATGCTTACTTTGTCATTGATTAGACTTTGAGGATGTCCAATTTTCCAAATTATTGTAAATTATATCGATTATTAAAAATAATAAAGCGTGCTTATATTTATATAGAGTTGCTCATATGATACATATAGTATATACATACATTAGAATTAAATGTACATGACAGAATACATAAGTAATTCCTATTCTAAGGTACAGACGGTGAATGAAGTTTTGTCCCTTATCGATTTTAACGTAGCAGTGTACTTTCAGACATCATCACTGTGCCCAATCAATTCCATATGAGTGTTGTGCATGCTAACAAAACAAAACATAACAAAAAAGAAAAACCCTGCAATGCCATAGCCAGCTGTATAATAAGAAAACTTACGTGTCTTAGCCACAGATTTGTCTCCATAATCTGGTTAACTTCATCCTGTGGAAACAGACAGGAAAGACTCTCAGAGATACAGATGGATAGTTAGATGAATGGATAAAAGAAATACAACAAATTTCCTCATTAAAGGAGCTTAAATACGTAAATGAGTAAATAAATAAATAAATGAGTAACACATTTATTATTAAGCAATCAGGAGCATCATGGAACATTTTATGCTGGTTGCTTGTTGTGAGCTCCTAGCAATGAACTCCTCATGCCGAGTTTTATGTTATGATGTTGAAATCATGTCTATAATAGGAAGCACAAGGACGACTGACCTGAGTGCAAGCAAGTATCAGCGTGGTGGGTAAAAAAAAAATGAGGTTAAGGTTCCATGAGTTGCATCTTGACTGATGAGCAAAGTGTAGACGCTGATGTGTAAGTGGAAAGGAAGTGTGTGTGTTTCAGTGCTCAGTGCTCGCATAACTGAAGTGCTCAGATATGCAACAGTTTCTCTCTACAATTGTTTCACTGCTCCTTGCTTGTGAGTACCTTTGTCTGCAGCGTCTTGCGCTCATTTTTAATTACATCGCTTACGGATACTAGTATCCACACTCCTGTTTTCAGGAAAATGCATTAGTTCCTCCTCTTAATATTTTTGCAGAGCAGTTTGCTTTGCTTTGCTATGATTAAAATACATCCAGAACAGTTTCATTTCCTGTTATCTATTCAATAACACAACAACAGCATTTGTTTAGGAGGACAAGTAAGTAAGCATGATAGCCAACTGATATCCGATACCAGTATTGGGATTTATATAAAATATCATAGATCGTATATATTATATCTCTATAAATGTTTCAATAAATGGAAAAGGAACAAGAAAGGGGCTGTCATAAGTGGTCAGCTTCCAGTCATCAGTCTGAAGAGAACGAGTTTTGTCCTCCATGTCTCACAGATGGTCTGGACTCTGTTGGAGCGAGCCGAACCAAAGACCACCTGAGTCCTCTTGCCTACAGGCACTGAACCCTGCACACCAGGAGCTTTGGGCTGTTTGTGCAATGTGTTGGCTCCACATGCTAGCTGCTGCTGTAGGGATGCTAAGCCTCCGATCAGAGATAAGAAGACGCCAGAGAAAGGCATGCATACCAAAGGAGATTTGAATCCCCTTACTTCATCCACCTTCATCCCTTATTTACACTTCCATCTGTTCATAATCGCATACCATCAGGAGAATCCGCAATCATTGGAAATCATGTTTTTGTCATGTCTGTTTTCATTAATATTTGTTATATTGCTAATTATGTAGGAGAGCAAAATATTATTTTGCTGTTCATTACAACTGTATACTATGAAATGAAAACCAACAGCCTGGGTCAATAGGAAGTGGGTCAACTTGAGCAAAGGTTTAATACACACATTTGTCACCGGTGTTGGTTATAATGAGCTTTCGACCCCATTGACCTCTACTCCCTCTTGGAAAAGGGTCATCAGTCCATCCTTGTCCTGTTGCATTATGTTATATGGAAAGATCAGGCTTCTAACACAGAAGAAGCATAGATTATAAACAAACTTGTAATAAGTAAGGAATCAAACACAATGGGGCAGGCTGTTATAGGAAAATAATCCAAGATGGGGTAGTTACAGTTACTAATCTGAAATCCTGAAGTGGTTTATTCCTCTTATACCACATACATTTGCCAATACTAACGATTTTTCTTTTTTTTTAATTAAAGGATGACACATCATACTTTTTTTTTTATTCATTTATAGTATATTTAAAGTTGTGTAGCATCTGGGAAACAAGTTGCTATTAAACACGGCATTTCTGCAGCACTTCAAACTCAGCTTGTGCCTCATATTGCTCAGTTTAGCACCTCGCAACAACTATAACAAAAAATGCTGCAACACGAAAACATTTGTGTAAGCTTTTCTGTCTGTCTCTAATCAAAAGCAGTATGGTTGTGTGTTGTATTTCACGACAATCAGAATGGCACAGTAAAAAAACGTGGCTGGATATTCACTTCTCACATGTATCCAGTGTTTAGGCTAATTTTTACAAACCAATCCACTGCTAATTGTTTTTCGCTAAACAAATAAAGATAAAGCAAGACAAGAGCTATGGAATGAAGGCTTTCCTTTCAGTGTGGCATGTTGTCCTTGTGTCACAAATGAAAAGCAATTCCATCTTTGCATGGTATTTCATCTCCCCCGCACCCCCACCCCCAGTGTGATTACTTTTCTATCTGGCACTGAATCTCCTCCATAGAAACATGGATATAAGTGGCATATAGCAAATGTCTCACAGGAAGATAAAAAATATGTGAAGACTTCCCTGATTGGATCTCGCTAAAACTTTGATTCCAGATAAGGGTGAGATAAGGAATGGGGGTCTCTGAGATGATTAATATCAGTCAGACTTGTTTTACTGAGCTGCAGAGAGAACATTTGTCTTACCTGAATTAGGGGAATATATTTTACAAAATGTCCCGATCAACTCACAGATGCATATATGCAAAGAAAAAAAAGGCACCATAAATTTAAGCTAGAAATGTGTGTGTATGAGATTAGAATGCATTCACTGATGAAGAGAAATAATACTCATTCATCACAAAATGCACGTTGTGACATTTAGCTCAGACTAGCTTAGGGAAATAGTTTGAGATGTGTCCAGCATTGCATCAGCATTTAAACCCACTTTCTGTAGACTAGGCACAAATAATTTACCAAGGACATGTTTTTTCTCCTGCTCTCACCTTGAGTTTACCAAAGCAGCAGATTATCTCCCTCATATCCACTGTATGCACAGCCATGCCTGAATGCGCCTTTCTCAATGAAAGTTCAATGATTTATACTTAACACTTTTAATAATTGCATACTGACCTTAAATGGGTGAGCTGAGTGCCACCAAAAATGTTCTTTATTACAGTAGCACGTTATTACTTGCTGAAATTTCACTCACATAATGCACTATTAAAAACAATCAATCTAGAACCGTAAAGGGAACCTTTAAATGTTCTATGCAGAAAAACACTTTCAAACAGGGTTCCTTTAGGAAATTTAAAGTACGCTTTAAGAAACCCTTCTGATACTCTTAGATAAGGGTTCTTCAATACTTCTTTGGAAGGGTTCTAGCTTTCTAATAGGACTCTCTGTGGAAGCATTTCTTAATAAGAAACACTCTGTTGTATGGCTCGACGGAGAACATTAAGGACAAGCCAGACACAGACAGACAGACAGAGACAGACAGACAGAGACAGACAGACAGAGACAGACAGACAGTGTCATGGTTATTTGCTTTTGCTTTGGATTCTAGTCATGTTTCCACCACATGTCCTGTCACTGGTTTGTTGCTTGAATGTGTTCAGCTGTTCTGTGTTAGTTCTGATTGGTGTGCCTATTTGTATATTTACATCCCATTGTGTCAGTATCTCATTGCAAAGTCTTACCATGCATTTGTGTGTCTAGTATTTCTGAGCCTTGTGTTCTTGTTTTCGACACTTTTTTCAACTTTTTGATTATTCTTGTTGAACTACTGCTATGGACTTGGATTGTGATTCATGGCTTTGCCCCGATAAAGCACATACTGAGTTTGCACTCACTCACACATGCACACACACAGGGAGACACTGTCAGATACACACACACACACACACACACACACACACACACACACACACACACACACACACACACAGACAGACAGACAGACAGACAGACAGATGTCCACACACAGGACAGAGAGAGACAGACTGAAAGACACATCATGTTATATCTTACACTGAATATGCCATATTGATTTTGATCAGTAGGTAGGTAGGTAGATAGATAGATAGATAGATAGACAGACAGACAGACAGACAGGGTGTCGTATACACATGGACAGTTGACAGCTGGCAGAAAGGGCAACCAGTTTCCTGATGGAGATTTGAGAGAGCGAGAGAGATGAGAGTGAGAGACAAAGAGAGATGAGATGAGCTGTGAAGAAAGCTGACAATTCCTGTCTTCTCCTGGCCAATCATACACCCATTGACGGTGACAGATTCGTTGATTTCCAGCCAAAGCAATAAGAGCACTGACAGCTTGCACCCGGGCATTAAAGCTGCAGGACTAATTTAGAGCACAATGTTGAGTTACTGTCTGAAGATGGAACCTGTGACCCAGGCTAATTTCCTAACTATGCAAGTGGGTGGACAGGAAAACACGAGCACACTGAGCACGATGCACATGCATATCACATGTACACGGCACAATTAATTATTTTGCTTCCAATTTACATAGAGGTCAGAGCCGATTGAGTTTCCATTTAGCCTGATGAATGCATTTGTCCAGATGTGATTCTCAGCTAATGAGTCCAGCGTTTTCACTAAATCCACCACTGTGCAAATGAGGCTATAAAACAGATACTTACAGTGCAATCTGGATGTAAAAAAAAAAAATCTGGATAAAAGACACTGATTTGTCCTTGTATTTTCCCTTTCCCTTTCAGGCACTTACCACTTTCACTAGCTGGGACATCGACACCTCAAATTGGACTATCACTGGATCAGAGACGTTCTCCACTGGTCTGATGTACTGGCTATAGTTGGATAAGATGACAGTAAAGAGTCGATGCTCAGCCTCGGAACACATTCCACCTGTAAAAAAGGTTCACTTTTTAAAATGTTTTCTGCCACTGAAATGGTTTGGTGGAAAATAGTTTGTTGTTGATTTACTACACATTTATTAGGACTTTGATGTCTTTAAAAATGTTTGTCTTATCTTAAGTATCTTTTTTTTATCCCTTCTGTTGATAAATGTTGATTATAACCCACTTAAACAATTGGGTTTTAAATATTCCTCATTTGCCAAATCAGTTGACATGAAACAGCAAAAGCCAAAACAGAACACGCACTGCATAATTACATCCACTTTCAGTAATTCAGCTGCTCTCACGAGGACAGACAAAAGAAAGATTTTCCACATCAGAAACATCATAATCAAACGCTGATTATACCTCCTACAGTTAAGCCTGATTGACTGAAACAGAAAGAAACTGACAAGTTGTATTTCGTAAACATGGATAAATGATTACATCACAATTTTTCTTTCCAACCGCTTCCCTGTGCATTTTTTATAGATGAACAACATGCTATATTTTTACATGTTCATATTCAGCAACAAGTAGCACAGGCTTCTGGATCTTCTCATGGAAAGCATTTCAATCCCCATACTCACTGTGGAAAAGGAAATAGAAAAGGAGACAAAAGTAGCACACAGGGGTGACGAGGAAAAGCGTGGTGTTCATCATGAAATCCAAAACAAGTCCTCGTAGGTTAATCCATGAATCTTGCTGAGAGAAAGAAAATGAGAGAGGGAGAGAAGGAAGCACACCGGTGGGATGTGCAGTGAGTGTAGAAAGAGAGAGAGAAAGAGAGAGAGAGAGAGAGAGAGAAAGAGAGAGAGAAGTAAAGAGAGAGGGGGAGGGAGAGAGAAAGAAAGAGAAACGAGAGTACATTTAGCATCACATAGCGAGAGTGAAATGTGGGCTTCTTCCCAATCAGATTTGTATTTTGATAATGTTATTAGTTTATTTGACCGGTCACTTAAATTTAATATGTTTAATCTAGACCTTAATAAAAAGAATTAGAAAAGAAAACAAAAAAAAAAAACACATTCTGTGAGTGGAAGGTTCAGGAACAAAAAGCCCCAGAGCTCTAATAAATAGCCAAAATATTATTGTACACATTTAAATATTAAGCCTAATATTTGAATTATGATTAGATTATGTTCTTAAAAGAAATTTGTACTGAGGGGACGGAGGTGAAATTTTAATTTACTGTTAAAGGGGTCTCTGGTTGCAAAATATCTTGAGAACCCCTCTATTAAAGATTAATTTAAAGGGAAAAGTGTTTTTTAACCTAATCTTTATCTATAGTGTCGTGTACTGTATTGCAGATTACCACTGATGAGCATTTCCCAGTACTGGAAAAAGCACAGAAAACCCATTAACCTGAAGCTTACATATTATAAAAGTCAGTTGTTAGAATGGCAATTGTTGGATTTGGTCAATAAAAGTGTATGCAGAACAGATTTTTGTAGAGCGCTCTTATAATTTAATTTATTTTATTTTTTTTAAAGTTTTCTCAGAGGAAGGAATTTCCTTTTTATGTGTTACAACATTATCAGTTTCCACCTGATCAGCCATAGATACTAAAACCTTTGGGAAAGAACAACAAAAATTAAGTGCACATCCAATTAAACAGATGTTGGGCTGAGGAATGATTTGACAAAGATCTATTGTTGGATCGAAATGTTGTCTTTATATTATAGCACAAGCTTTCAAGCATGAATTAATCTCCTTCTTTTTCTTTTTTGTTGTTGTTATTGTTGGTAATTTTTTAAATGGCCATCTTATCCTAAATCCTTTATTTATTCTTTATGTTTGAGTGCATTGTTGTTTTCAATTTGTGTTATATTACTGCATATTTTAAACACTTATTGACAGGATTCAACTGCCCTTGAATGGGTTTTCCATGTTGAAATTGCTGTTACTGCTAAATAGACACATGAGGTAAATAAATGGCAGGTTGAAAAACACTGTAGTATTTGTTTAATGCATAAGATTGAGACTAATTGGACCAATTACATCGCTCCAGTGTTGGATATGGTATCCATGAATTAGTCTGCTTTTTTTAACAGCTGTCTTATCCTTATCTTGTCTTGTAGTTTTCAACAGTTGTTGAGTTAATGGGTTTTCAGTGTTGAAGTTGTTGTCAGTGGTAAATGGACATACTGTACATGGCAAATTGAGATTAAGTTGAATTGAAAAAATGCTGTAGTATTCCTGTAATGGTGGACTGTATGCAGGATAGAAAAGAATAAATATATAGCTTATTTCTTATAGAAAGAAGTCATGTTTTATCTTGAAACAGTGGTGCTCAGTGATTGGTCATTGGAAACAATAGTGATGAGTGAAATACCACTCATTCAGGTTTTACACACTGAGAGAGTGAGAGTGAGAGATTGGTTGATTGATTGATTGGTTGGTTGATTGATTGATTGATTGATTGATTGATTGATTTCCACCAATCACTAGGGGGTCTTCTGTTGGCTTTTCTCTTTTTCATGAGCTTGGACTGGGTGACTGGCTACAACCTCTGATCTGCCTTTTAGCCAGGTACACTTATGCTGAATGCTCATTTCTGTAAATGGCAAGGACCCTAGTTCAACTTATGTGAGCCTGTTTAAATATGAACAAATTGACCCTCCTCCACAGTCACTTGCTGAATCTAGAATGAAAGATGCCACAGCTTATGATCTCGCAATCCTGTTCTGTAGCTTCCTATATTTCTTTATTTGACAATAAAAGGATTGTTTTTAGAAGCGATCCATAGCATTCGATGGGCTTTCCTTCTTCAAGCTTGAGTTGCACAATGAATTAATACCCGGAGCAGAGACAGACAGTCACTTGAAGGATGTAACTGCAGCAACCTTTGTTGCATGTAAAAGAATGTAAAAGAAGGTATGTTCAGAAGCAGAACTAAAAAGCCGAAACTTATACTGTATATTGTGCTCTTTGTCAGCACAGTATTTATTAAGAACCTCTTTCTGTAACACAAGTACAGTAGAGAGATCTATGTTTTATATTTGCGTCCAGCAGAGGGCATGCTGCGTGTGGGCATACAGTATACAGTGTAGAGATGCTTTTGCCTCCTTTGATCCACGTTGGGGAAAAAAAGATGCAAATTTTTGGTAAAGGCTTTAATAATCTAAAAGATATGTGCTTGAGGTCAGTAGATTATCTTCTGATGTTCTGGTCACAGAACTATCAGTATACACTAATCACTTTCTCAATGCACCCATAATAAGCATAATAAATTATGTATGAAATGGTGCCAAACTCATTAGCTAAGTACACAAAAGTAAATTGGCTGATGTGGATTTGTATTAAACATGCATAACATTATAAAATGCACACTGGTAAGATTTATGTGGGCTTCAAATACGTGACTGAATGTCAGATTACTGGAATTTAGTCTCAGTATCATTCATTCATTTATCTTCAGTGAAAGCTTTATCCTGGTCAGGGTCACAGTGGATCCGGAGTCTATCCTGAGAATGCTCGGCACAAAGCAAGGATATACCCTAGGTTAGACAAAAATCCATCCCAGTTTCAATGTGTGTGGGATCCAGGGTGCCCCCCGACCCTGTGCCCTGAGTTCCCTGGGATAGGCTCCAGGCTCCCCCGTGACCCTGTGTAGGACAAGCTGTATGGAAATTGGATGGATGGATGCCTTAAATGGAGAAACTAAAAGTAGGTAGATTAAGCATACATTGTCCAATCAAAGCACAAATTAAACAAAAAGACAAACAGAACTGTAAGTTTAGTGTTTTTTGGTTTGAACAGACTTTTTTGTTGACCGTGTTTGACATATGAAGGAAACCAGTCAGAATTACAGACTTGAAACTCTTAAAAAAACAAATGCAGCTGTCTATCCATCTTTAACTGTGTTTACTCCACATCACGTCATTCAATTTAGAGCTTTTGATAGGAATCAGATTTTAACCTCCCATCTAATGTCACGATCAGCCGTCAGTGAATGCTACCCTCTGCATAACCATGACCTTCAAGACTAAACAAATGCACAACCAGGGGAAGCATTTAATCAGATCATTGCAAGTGGAGACGATTTTTATTAGACAACCTTTTATTAGATTTGTATTATTCCACATGGTAATCGAATATTTGTGGTAAAAATGCTGGATTGCCCTGCTACAGATGAAGAAAGAGGAGAATCTTTAAACACTGATAAATATTTAATTCAGTGGTCTATTGAAAAAATATTTTTGTGAGCAGAACAGTGACCTTGTCTTAAGATGAAGTGTCCTGATACAGTCTTATAACCTTGAAGCACCAGTGGCTGCCCATATCAGTGGACTTAATTATGAAGGCAAGTGATGTTAGCTAATCGATAACCTTGATGATGTCTAATCAAAAATCAGTCACATTTTTATTCCTGGTTGGATGTCTATAGATGTTTTTCAAGGTCTAAAGAAGTTAGTCAAGGTGATTTGACTTGTGCTGAAAACATTTAGCCATCCATTATAAAGGCTTCATCATTTCTATCTATCATTCAAGACTGATTTATCCTTCATATCAAAAGAAAACTGTCTTCAAGATTATACCACAAATCCTTTCTCAATGCCTTACTTCTACCATGTTTTTTTTGTTTTTTTTGTTGGAAATTTAGATCTGATATTGTCATAGCATACTGATGCATTCTTTACATCCCATCCCTCCTAGAAGATTCAGCGTTCGGCTGATACACAGGAACTGTCTGGTTCTGGAAGACTGGCTGAAGGAAAAGGCCCAATGTCCCAACCACACACACAATTACAAAGATCCACAGAAACATCCGATCCACCACCATGGCGACGTACTTCCAGTCTTCAATAACCTGGGGAGAAACCAAGAGGAACATCACATTACCAGTAAAACCAGAAACCTCTTAGAATACAAAACAAGATGTAAAATAGCAGAGTGAAAACGAGTCCGAGTCAAAGTAAACAACTGTGGAAGGTGATTTACCCTGTAACACTTGGTGACATTAGTCAGCTGTGTATGCCTTTTACTCTTAAACTGATTTATTTGTGAAAACAGTAAATGGGTTTACGCAGTGGTTCAGCTTTAATGTAATCTCCATCAATTCTCATGTTCTCTTATAGCGCCTCTCTGTCGAATCTGAACCCAGGGCTATCTGTATCCTCACCAAGTGCATGTGTCTGTTTCCCATCACATAACTCTACCAATGGCAGTAGAAAGTTCTCTCAAGGTGGTGAATTGACAGACAAATGTAATGAATTTTAAAAAATTAGTTTTAAATATGAAAATGGGGGAACAAGGAAACAGCTTTTTATTGTATTTTCAGTTTTTTGGCACACACGAAAATGGGAAATTAATAAATTTTTTCTTACGTTTATTTACAAAAAATAAAATATTGACTAATTTGTAAATGTTTCCTCTTGTTTCACCATACAAAGTCGAGGATTTGGGGTAATTTGCCAAGCAGTGCTATTACTATGTCCCTACTAGCAAAATGCAAACCCAGGGTTGTCGCATTAATGTGTCAATCAATACACTTACTAACCGTAAACTTGAAATGTTGGTAAACCCATGTAACGATTCTTACTGGTCTTATAAAGTTCTCTGAGTTTGTATGTCTTCTTAGGAACACACAAACTGTCTAAAAAACAATCTGTGACTGTACTATTAATTCTACTATTAATATAGAAAACACTTTAATTTAATTACAGCTGAGAAAGGATATTTGCAATTGAGGGTTAAATGTCTTGCTCAAGAGCCCAACATTAGCTCTCTGACAGTCCTGAGATTTAAACTCACCATCTTCCAATCACAAGCTCAGAGCCTTAACCACTCAAAAACCCCTGCCCTACCATCCTTATACACTTATACACCGACCAATCTTATATAGTTCCACATTTTAAAGGGAAAGAATACAGATATTACTCAAGTCATCACTTACACTCTGATCATCATCATTTCCCATCATGTGGTCAGCTACATAACGAACTCCATCCACTGCTTCTTGAACATCAGCCCCCAGATCTGATTGCCCTCCACCTACTCTCATATCTCCCTGGTTCAAGGCATTGCAGTTGGGCAGGAACTCTGTAGCCCGCTGATCACCTTTCCTGTAAAAGCTGCTCCCTTTGCTGTAAAAGTGTCCTGGTGAAGACAGCACTGATGCTGAAGATGCAGCAAGCAAGACTGAGGCGGAAGAGGACATTCCCGACTTGCAGGGAGCTCCACACCTAAGCCCAAGCAAAGCTGTATTACCTTTGAGGTGTCTCCGCTGGCGTAGCCTCTGCCGGGATGAGTTCCCTTCAGGCCTTCGCATAAAGAGCAACATGGGAAGTTTGTCCAGAAAGACCAGCTTCACCCACTTTGGCATGGTATGCGTACTCGGGGATCGATGATGCACGTTGAGCACGCATACACTCGTGATGATGGAGAACGTCACCAGCACCATGGTGAACATCAGGTACTTGCCAATTAGAGGGACATCCAAGGATGTCGGAGGAACAATTTTGGAGATCAGTAAGAGGAAGACAGTGAGGGCCAGGAGGACAGAGATGCACAGGGTCATCTTCTCACCACAGTCAGATGGTAAGTAGAAAACCAGGATGGCCAGAGAGGTGATCAAGACGCAGGGGATGATGAGGTTGATGGTGTAGAAGAGAGGTTTTCGCTTGATGATAAAATCATATGTCAGGTCCACATAAGTCGGGTCCTGAGGGTTGACTGTCCTCCTTCCTGGCAGAGCTAAAATGTCCCACTCTCCACTAGGAGTGAAGTCATCCATACTGGCCACATCAGATTTTAGGACAAGATCGATCTCTGTGTGGTCGTACGTCCATGAGCGGAACTTTAGTGTGCAGTTCTGCTGGTCAAAGGGGAAGTGCTTGACCTCAATCTTGCAGGCGCTCTTGTAGATGGCAGGAGGAAGCCAGGCAATGCTGCCGTTAAACAGCACGATAGCATTGGTGAAGACTGTCACCTCATACGTGCCATCAGCACTGGGAAGGAAACAAGTTGTAATATAATGTCATAAATCATTATTATCTATTTGTTTTGTTCACTATTTTGCAATCTATTTTGGTTTTAAAGCAATATGCTGTAAAAATTATTTTTACAAATATTTTACAAATATTTTTACATTCCCAGTATAATTGTATCAATATTCATGGAAAAAGACACAAAATTCATCTTAGTACTTGACAATCCACAAATTAGAGAATATAAGAGTCACTAAAATCATATTTTTGTTTTGTATTTGTAAAAAAAAAAAAATTATTCTAAGAAATCTGAGCTGATAAATCAGATGGTCTCATAAATATTTGCACACCTCAAGTGTTATGAAGGTTAAGTTTATGGTTAGATATGGACTTCATAGATTCCCATACACCTTTTCTATGAAATTAAACAAAATCCAACCACATCAGTCTCACATTTCAGTTGAATTCATATGATTTTTTGGTTCACTATTTTGCAGTGTCATTATACTTCTATGGAAATATAAAATGACTCCTTTTAGAGTTAATCAATACAACACAAGTCAACTAATTACAGTATACCACAGTGCTATGGAATTCTTGATTCAGATTGGCCAGAAGGTGTTTTTTACCAGAAGATTAATTATCTATAACAGCAGCTCTGACAATAGTTACAGCTACAAGGCAAGTCACAGGTTTATATTAATGTAACAGCTAATTCACTAGGTAGCTCAATATGATCTATGCCTAATAATAAAGAGATTAAAAAAAATAAAAAATAAACAATATAATCGTGTTGATATGATGAAGTTTCCTGTAAGGAGTCAGTCATTCATTTAACATTTATGGAAGGAGTCTCAAGTGGTAGAACTTTGTAACAGTCAGATGTTAAAATGTTGGAAACGTTGGTAACAAGCTGCATTTTTTTAAATTAACTTCAAGAAAATGTGAGAGAATTTTATAGCTGTATTATACAACAGTTAGTTCAGGTCCACTAATTTGATTGGTAGAACGGTGTTCCAAGAGTTCCAAGCCTATATTTCCTATAACCACACATGGACGTTTCACTGTATGTGTCACCCCCGCTTGTTTGTGTAAAATTCCACTTCCTAGTTAAAAACGGTTATGACAGTAAGGTAAAGCAACATCATCCATCCATTTTCCATACTGCTTAGCCTACACGGGGTCACAGGGGAGCCTGGAGCCTATCCCAGGGAACTCGGGGCGGGGGACACCCTGGATGGGGTGCCAGCTCATCACAGGGCACTATCGCAAACACATTCACACACCCATTCACACACTACGGACAATTTGGAAATGGCGATCAACCTACAGAGCATGTCTTTGGACTGGGGGAGGAAACCGGAGTACCCGGAGGAATCCCCCAAAATACGGGGAGAACATGCCAACTCCATACACCCCGGAGGGGGTGTATTATTGTTGATTTGGTAGCAATATCCTGTAGTAGTTTATTCCGTACATAAGTGTCCCCAAACTTAGTGCAGATTATTGATCAGTACTTAACTAAAATATTTCACCCATAATTCGTCGCATTAGACTTCCTGTGAAACATCTGACAATTATGAGTTAGCATTAATCAAAATATGTGATTGTGCATTATGTATACACAGAATTGTCCAAATTATTTTCTAAATATCCAATGTGCTTAACTTACTTATTGTATAATACAATGTCAGGTAGCCAGATGTGTCTGGAGGGAATTCGGAGCTTGTCAATTCCCTCGTATTTGGACGGGTCCCATGATAGTCTGTAATCATTCCAGTTCTGAGAGGAGAAAAAAAAAAAGTCCAGGTCATTTTGAAATAATGGCTTCCTGGCAGTCAGATGGTACTTAATTACACACTTCATTATCATTTTAATAAGTTGTAGTGAGTGGGACTGATTGCTGCTCCGCTGTTGGAGAGGCATGTCTACGGATATATTCACGTTCAAGGGCAAGGACACCGGAGTGTTCATGCTTACCTGTGTGAGCCACACGTTTGTCGTCATGATTTGCTCCCTCTCATTCTGTGTGGATTGGATAAACACACAAACCCTCAAATCAAGGTATGTATGAGACATTAGCACACCAGTAAACAGCTTCAGAATTTTCTGTTGACAGTTTTCCACTATGCAGCCATTTATTTCAATTTCAACACGCAGACAGTGTGGCATTCCACAGTCAGGGTAGAGATAACGCCAGAATTATTTGCACCCTTCAAGAAAATTTCATCTCAGTCTGCACATTTGAACGAACAAGGCTGTCTACAATTACAAACCTAAGAATATAAAAAGAAGCTTGAAATGTTATGCATGCATAAATAATCCAAGATCTTCCAAGTGTCCAAGGTGTATAGCCTTGAACATTACAGGAAGAGTCTCAGTGCTACTTTCACTTCATGAGAAATAGCTTCACCAAATATTAATTATGAGTACTATTCGTTTAGAAACTGCTGTTTTTGCATGTAATAATATGCATGTATATTTTAATATTTAAAGGATGAATATAAATTTTGATTACCTATAACAAGCAGCTTCTTATTAAAGGAGGTAAACAAATCATATAACCAACCTGCACCCAAACAAAAGATACTGTCCAGCTTCAATTACAACATTTCAGTTACCAGATGAGAGATGGGCTCATATTTGGATATAGTACTGTATTTTTGCCTGATGGGTATGGCTCTGTACTGTAAATCATAACTGGAAACCCATCTCAGTGCTAGCATTATACACATGCTGTCCACTTTATTAAGAACACCTGTACACCTGCACATTCATGCAGTTATCTAATCAGCCAATCACGTGGGACCAGTGCAATGCAAAAAATCAGTTCAGAGGAAAATGGCCAGATTGGTTCGAGCTGCCAGGAAGAATATAGCAAGTCAAATAATCACTCTTTACAGCCATGGTGAGCAGAAAAGCAGTGAAAGGACTACAACAGCAAAAGACCACATCAGGTTCCAGTCCTGTCAGCTTGCCAGTCTTCAACTGTCCAGTTTTGGTGAATGATCGCTTCAAACACTTGTTCTTGGCTGACAGGCTTGGAACGTGACGTGGTCTTCTGTTGTTCTGAAAATCCCAGGAGATCAGCATTTTCTGATATACTCAACCCAGCCCATCTGCCAACAACAACTATGCCACGGATGTCACACCGATCCAATTTTTCCCCATTCTGATGTTTGATGTGAACTGAAGCTCTTGACTTGTATCGGCAGGATTTTCTGCATTGTGCTGCTGACACAGAAGGCTGATTGGATAACTACATAAATGAGCATGTGTACAGGTGGTCCTATTAAAGTGACTGGTGAGCAGAGCTCCTTTAAACATACGTCAGACCTTACACTCTGGACGCCTTACAGATAAGTGAAGGAACGTAGACACGGCCAGTGTGTTTGACAGTTTCTAGGTAACAAGGTGCATTTTTTAAAAAAAAAATCTTAGTGAAGAAATAACTCATAACTAAGAAAGTGTAAATCTGTTTCATCACTTTTAGCTTCTCTATTTTTTTTTCTTTTTTCTTTTCATGATCAGAGCTTTTCCTCACCACGCTGATGAGCTGTGCAAGAGAGACCTGCAGCTTCACAGTCACTCTTTCCGTTCTGTTCAGGGCAGGCCGGATGAGGTTGTTATAACGATCCTTTGACAGGAGCCATTTCATGAGCCGCTCTTCAGACTCTGCACAGATGGCACCTGGAAAGCAGAAATACAGGAAATCTCAAACTGAGCTTCTTCCTCTTATTATTATTTAAATATTATTTTTATATTATTATTTTTTATTTGCTTTGTCAATACCATGAAAATGAATTGTATTATTCATAGTGGATGACTAATATGGGTTGTATAAATAAAAATAAAAATACACCTGAATTAAGCAATGTTTGTTCAATCCATGGTTAAAAATAACTGCATAAATCAGCAAAAATTAAAGTACAGCATGCTACTAAATGTTCTTAACGTATTAAACTCTCCAGGTGTAAATATTGGAACTTGCTCCATTCTCAGTTTTGAATTTTGCCAATTAACCACAAACATCATTCATTCATTCATTAAGGTTTTCATGTTGCTTATTGTTAATTAATTTTACTCTTTAAAATCAACATTGATTGATGCAGTGTTGATTATCTGGGTTTTTTGGTTTATTTATTTTTAAAACTCAATAGTTATATTTTTCAATGTTAATTATATTCTATTAATCCTGAAGTTCATGGTTCATTCATGTTAACTAATGTTTTCAATAATGTCAGTTAAGAGAACCTTTAGCTACAGTACATTGAGTTACATGAGTTTGTTTGATTTATTTATTTATTTATTTATTTATTTATTTATTTTTGCTGTCTCTGATAAATATGCATTATATTTCGCTGGTTTAATCTCTCCCATAGCTCCTCTGCATGTCTAGACATCAGCAGCATAGAGCATGTTTTATTACTCTGCTAGGAGACCTGCTGCTGACTTTGCAGCCTTATAAAGAGTGATCTGTTCCTGAATCCACAATCAGTCAGCCACATTTAAATGCATGACAATAGAGGAACACCAACAGCAATGTAGAAATCAAAAGAGAAGGTACATAATGTCCTAATATTTAAGGTATTAGAATTGGTTCTAGCACTTGGTGTCTTGGAACCATTATTAGCTCAACTGAATGTTATATTCCTTCCAAATGAGTAAATGTAAATATTGAGAAGAGAAGCTAATATACTTGTATATCACATGATTTCTTTATGATTTTTAAACATTCTTTCAGAAAGATTTTCCAAATGCGCTCAGTTTTGTGCTTACCATGCACGACTACCTCTGGATCCATTGCTAATGCTTTGCATGATGATTCTGGCCTTGGCGAATGAATGGTGGATAACTGATACAAATAAGCTGTGACACTGTTTAACATTGCATTAATTAGTGGTTACCAGAGCCGAACTGGAAGCTTTGCCCTTGTGTTGCTGATCGGAGGAAATGTCGAACACTGACAAATGAACACTAATCCTACACTAATAAAGAAGGTAGTGCGGTGGCAGAACCTTGATTCAAACAAATGGTGAGCAGGGACAAGATGAAACAAGCAATATACACTCAACGATTGCTGAGCAGTAACTTTATCTCAGAAGTCCTTTGCTTAGGAATAACAAGTTCTGTGTTAGTAAATGACTGTGCATGTCGGCATACAGTATATGTAAACCCACATTAAATTCATATACAGTAGCGTGAAAAGTATAAGATAACATTGGTTTTGAAAAACAAATTCATTTAAACGGTATTATACTATAGCACTGCTGATTTCTTGAATCTGTTTCTTCAGGAGTGTTGATTCATTTTTTTTTTATTACAGCATTTCTGATAGTAGTGTCAGCTGCGAGGCAAATCAAGGGTGTATATTAGTTCACTCATTTTATTACAACTTGTTCACAAGGGCTTGTATGGCAGATGCTCCATATAAACTAAGCCTAAAAATAAACAGATCTTATAAAGGAGAATTTTTATTTAATACTTATGTAAGGAGTCTCCAGTGTCAGCAATTACAGTAACAGTCCAAAACGTAAAGCTGGTCCTTGCAGTTTCTTGGTAACAAGCGTTTTCCTGTCTGATTAACTTCACGGGAAAGTGAGGGAACAACTGTTTGTAGCTGTTAGAAATGATAACTAACTTTTAGGAATGTAATCAACTTTTGACCAGTCTGCATCACACCACCCCATCCTTGATTATGTGCTGATAACAGCAAATGTCCTTAAGTGTTTTATTCCTTACATAGAAAGTGTGTCCTACTGCCTATTCTCTACACTCTTACAAAAATAGATTAAATCTAGAACTCTCCAAGATTTAAGGTTCATTCAGTTTGTTCCTCTGGGGGACCCTTTAATGGTTCTATGTAATTTTTAGTCCAGAAGGTTCATTGTTTTGTACATCAGAATGGCAAAACTCTTTGATTATTTTCCTCTAACAGCATATCCCGAAGTGTTATATTCCACTTTTACTACAACAATTTACCAAGTATAACAATTTTTATTTTATGAGCATAACAGCGTCATACTGTACGTTTTATCCATTTATACTTACATATATTTAATATATTTCATATATATATATATATCACTTACGTTATAACAGTCATTCCCTCACCAGTCTCTTTTCTTTCTCTTTAAGTCAGTAAAGACATAAAATGCAGTTTGTCATGTTACCAAAAAACCACAAAGCCATTCATCTTCCTTCTGTCGGAAAACTTACAATTGCAGCTTTACCTCTGACTTGACCTTGACACTGGAGACTCCTTCCAAAAATGCTAATTCTAATAATAATAATAATAATAATAATAATAATAATAAAAAAAAAAACACACTCCTTACAGAAAACTCATCAGTGCTTATCAGTGATTACACTTTTTTTAAAGTCCCCATGTAAGAAAAGATAATGTATTGGAACAAACCAGAAACTGACTGAGAGACATAACCCGAGGACATATAAATAATAACCAAAAAAAGTTCCATTTTCAAAAATCCAGACCCTGTGGGTCACAATTAAAATAGTAAAATAAATCTGAAATGATGAACTACTGTATTAATGAGGATTGCTGAGTAATATTTGATCACATGTGAAGGTGCATTTAACCATGTTATGCCCTGCAAATGGGCATGTGAATTCATGTGAATAATAATAATAATAATAATAATAATAATAATAATAATAATAATAATAATAATAAAAAGAATTTGTGATGTGCCTGTGTGGGTTTTCTCCGGGTTCTCAGGTTTCCTCCCACCTCCCAAAACATGCATGTATAGAGACTGGCTATGCAAAATTCTCACTAGATGTGAATCAGTGTATACGAAGTGTGTGTGTGTGTGTTCCAGATCCACCATGACTCTGACCAAGATAAAGCAGGATTTTTGGCGTGTTCAGAAAGTTTTGCTACACACTAAAGCGCGGTTGGAGAGGAGAATGAAGCGAATTTGTACTTACTCTGGATGAAGGTAAACGCGTAAAGGAGGGTGCCGAGGTTCCGTGTCATGGTCGACGCCGCGTTGTCCGTGCGCGCTCCCTTCATTCACTCCCATCACGCGCTCACACACAGCGTGGACGCGCCTTATCTTCACCGGACCGGACCTGTACATACACACACACACACACACACACACACCGTGTCGGTTTCAGAGCGTGCAGCTGTTTCCTGTCGGTGTGAGAACACAGAGTGGGAGCTGCGGTTTTCCCCTCCCTAATAATTTACAGCAGCACTGCGCTCCTGCTCCTCTCCTATACTCCTGGTCCTCTCCTGCTCCTCTCTTTTGCGCCCCTGCTCCTCTCCTGCACCCCTGCTCCTCTCCTCCTCTCCTGCGCCCCTGATCCTGTCCTCCTCTCCTGCGCGCACTCAGGTGCCTCTCCTTACCGTCTCCTCATGCGTTTGGTCTGTCTAAGGTCGATTTTTCCCCTCTTTTTTCTCAATTTCTTTTTTTTTTTTTTTTTGAGCATTTTCCCTTTTCTGATAGACACTGTCATAGCAAGCATACCCTTGCCACACATTTTTTATGACTTAACTTTACTTTTCCTATCTATCTATCTATCTATCTATCTATCTATCTATCTGTCTATCTATCTATCCTTAGAGGTCACATGAGTAACAGAAACTTCACATGTGGTTTCTAGTCACTACACACACACACACACACACACACACACACATATATATATATATATATATATATA
Organism: Cranoglanis bouderius; assembly: GCA_023630585.1. Lineage (NCBI taxonomy): Eukaryota > Metazoa > Chordata > Actinopteri > Siluriformes > Cranoglanididae > Cranoglanis > Cranoglanis bouderius. Next base: position 5,508,333 of record CM042566.1, read on the forward strand.
TATATATATAGTGAAAAAAATGGTAATTTTCCAGTAGCAGGGGTGCCAGAAAATGTCTGTTGAAAAACAGAAAAGTACTGTCGGATTAAAAACATAGATAAACTGTAAAAAAAAAAAAAAAAATTTAAAAATGATGCTTGATTTACATGTCATATAAATTTAAGGAAGCATAAAATACAGTTATTACTGCCAGCATTTGGCAGACACCCTTACCCAGAGCAACTTACATTTTAAGGGCCTTGCTCAAGGGCCCAACAGTGGTAGCTTGGTGGTGCTGGGGTTTGAACTTACAACCTTCCGATCAGTAGCACAATGTCTTTTTGTAAAATTACAGAAAATGCTTTTGTCAATAAAGAATACTTTCTTTTTACAGTTACTTTTGTTAAAATTGTCATTTCAAAGCTGTTAAAAACAGATATTTTATGTATTCCATTTATACAGTTTTTTTTTTTGTTAAATCACGTGACACATTTCGATAAACTCGATTACTCTTATAATTTTAATAAGATTTTCCTGTCATTTTGAAATACAGGGAAAAAAATGTAAAAATGAATTGGTAAAAACTGTTAAAAAAATTTTAAAAAACAAAATTTTTTACAGTCTATATATATATATATATATATATATATATATATATATATATATATATATATATATATATATATATATTAATTATAACATTGCCTTCCTATTTATTTTCACGTTTTTGTTTTTATTTTCAAGGTTTTTTTTTCACATGTACTGTATTTATTATTATTATTATTATTATTATTATTATTATTATTATTATTATTATTATTATTATTTTTACCACACAGGATTTCTGTCATCCATCCATTTTCCATACTGCTGCTTATCCTACACAGGGTGGTAGTTTGGGACCTTCTGTACAGCTCCTTTCCAGTAGTATTGGGTAATTTAAAAAAAAAAAAATACTGTATAGAACATGACGGTTAATTCAATATTCTTCTCAATACTCAGCTCAGACACGTCAAATTCTCCTCAGACCATGATGCTTCCTGTCCTTCCCTGACAACACAGCAACCCAGCTGATACTCTCCATGCCTCTACTCACATAATCACAGCTAATTATCTCCTCTCTCCCTCTCCATCTCCTGTTGCACTTCACTGCTCCCCATTAGCTTCACCGTGTCCTCCATAAGAGACTGATAATTACTGGTTTACACTTGGTCACTCCCATGGTCCAGCTTGTAATGGATAAGGGTGCATCAGAGACTTAAACAGCCAATGTGACCATCAACCACATGTGAGCTACAGGAGTCTCACAGAGACAGATTTGGAAGGAGGATTTACCATAAACCAGGAGCATTTGTCTAAGCATTTTTGTGAGATTTGAGATTGAAGGATTTCATCATGCTGGGAAGTTGTTTTTACAAGGTTTTATAGTATATTATTTGAAATTAAATCTCTGTTTGTGATTTATCTAATTTCATCATGCTGGTCTCTCCAAGACATACCTCAAGCAGCATGATCTCTGTATCTCAGAGCCACTTTCTCTCAGCAGACATCCATCCATGTTTATTTATTAACAACAGTGAAGTTGGGCATAAATGTTTACAGAGAGCAGAATATAGAAAATTATGACTAAATGGTGAAAGAGCACCTCATAATCATAGCATGTCCAATAACGCAGCTCAGCCATTGCAGTGCATCAGTTACTACAGACACACATTAATACCGTTTGTCTTCCTTTTATAGGGTGCCATTACTTTTATCCTATTTGAATGGCTAGTCTTATTTGTCTTTAATGGTTTTGAATTGTTTTCTTTCAAGTCATTACTATGAACCCACTGATTTTCACATAATTTTCATTAAATTTGTTGAAATAAATAAGCAATTTAAACTTGACAGTGTAATTCTTATATACATTTAAATGAGCTCATTACCAATTATACGAGATGAAGCCTATCCACTGAAGTTTACATTAGTAAGTTTCCTTATATGTAAATTCACACAAACTCAGGAGCTGTCATAGTATGAACATTTTTCAGCACTAACTTCTATAGATTAGTATGAATACCACATTTCTTGCTCCAGGAAATGATTTGTTGCTCATATCCAGTTTGATAAATGAGAAAAAAAATTTTTTTTTTTTTTTTTTTAGTGTTTTACTGAAGTCGAAACCTCCTTGGCCTCTGGTTCAACTCTTTAGTGCCTACACCATGCTTTCTCTCCCCACCTTTTATTGACACACAATTTAAAGACATACCCTGGAGCAAATCAGTATGTGTCGATAGCACAGATTTACTGTCTCAGACCTATGCTCTGGGCTCTACATCGTGAGGCAGACACCGATTTCTAATGACTGGAGAGTCGTGTGTTTTCAGACTAGAATGCAGTGTGAAGATCTGCTGAATGTGCACATTTACTTTTTAAACTGAGCCATTGTAAAGTTCGAGATAAGATGAATTGATGTTTGATTCAATTCAATACATACAGTATATATAGTGTATAATAATAAATGCAGATGTAGCAACCATTGTAGTACATTTAGTTTTACTCTTAGCCTTTTGACCAAAAAAATACTAGTGACATTTTAAATATTTCACTATTGTTATATTTAGTAGATTGTAATTGCAGCTCAGCAAGGAAAATGAACAAACAGGACAATTCCACTAGCTCGAAAAGAAACACACTAGTGGGTAAAGAACATTGTTGTATATGTAACCTTCCAGTTATACCTTCCAGATATAATTCAGTGGAAAAGCTATGCTGCATTGTTGCATTGCATGTTAAAGCTTATGAAAACTTATGATGGCGCTGACAGTACAGACAGACACAGATATACACTCACTGTCTGTGGGCAGAAATGCCCTGTTGATGAGAGGAGTCTATGGAGAATTATCTATCAGCCAATCATGTGGCAGCAGCGCAATGCATAAAATCATGCAGATACAGGTCAAGAGCTTTCATTAATGTTCAGATCAAAAATTAGTATGGGGAACAAAAGTGACCTTGGTGACTCACTGATCATTTTGGTTTGAGTATATCAGAAACTTTGAGTATAACAGAAACTCAGTAACAGTTTCTAAAGTTTACACAGCGTGGTGCAAAAAACAAACAAAAAAAATATCTAGTGACTGGCAGTTCTATGAGCAGAAATGCCTCGTTGATGAGAGAGTCAGAGGAGAATAGCCAGACTGGTTTGAGCTGACAGGAAGTCTAAAGTAACTCAAATAACAACTCTTTACGACCATGGTGAGCAGAAAAGCATCTCAGAATGTACAACACATATAACCTTGAGGCTTACTGAAACTGAACAGATGAAGATTGGAAACAGATCTGCCCCACAATTTGGTTTGTTGTGTACTCTGAGATGCTTTTCTGCTCACCATGTTTGTAAAGAGTGGTTATTATTTGAGTTACCATAGCCATCCTGTCAGCTTAAACCAGTCTGGCCATTCTCCTCTGACCTCTCTCATGAGCAAGGCATTTCTGCTCATAGAACTTCCAGTCACTGGATGTTTTTTGTTTTTTGCACCACTGTGAAAATCCCAGCCAAAAAATCTGTTTCAGTTTCTGAAATACTTAAACCAGCCCATCTGGCACCAACAACTGTGCCATGGTCAAAATCACTGAGACTTCTTTTTTTTCCCACATTCTGATTTTTGATATGAACATTACTGGAAGCTCTCTACATTTATCTACATGATTTTATGCATTGTGCTGCTGCCACGTGATTGGCTTATTGGATAATTCCATGAATGTGCAGGTGTAAGGTTTACCTGTGGTGTTTATGGGATTGCAGAATGTGAAGAAAAATAAATCAAAGAATTGCTACTGTAGCAGAGCTGTAATTCCATGATGCTGTTCTATGGGATATATATCAGCCAGGCAGTTCATTACCTCAAGTGCTTGGCTCTTATGGCAGAGAGGCAGCAGAGGTAGCGAGGTATTGATTCTTCTCTCCGAGTATCTGCAGAGTGACTAATGAAGGAAAGGTTTATTGGCAGGTAAAGCCTTGATTGTAACATACAGCTAAATATTTTGCACATAAATGCTGAAAAGCATATACCTGTTAGTGAAAAAGAGACAGAGAATTAGTGGGTGACTTACATATGTAATTCTATCTGTCTGTAATATATCAGAATAGTAGCAGTGAAACACCGAAGACCAAGATTCTGACAAGGGGAGAACAATTTGGTTTGTTATCCATGATTTACTAATATCCCAAAAATGGAGTACTAATTTGCATATAAATTATATGCAGTTAGTGGCCAAGTGGCCAAGACTTACAAAGAAGAATTGAGTGAAAGATGTCACATGTAAAGTAGGGGTAGGAAACAATCTGGAAATTAAATTTTTGCTTATGTTGATTGTTCTTACATTAATAGCTTCAGCATGTTCAAATCTCGAAGTGACTTACTGAAGAGTCTAAATGAAACTACAAGCATAACACTGACTCAAGGCAGTAAGTTGTACCAAAAAACTGTTCAAAGTACAATATGAATTTACAATAAGTGTGAATACATTGGTTTGTGGTCTGTTATTAATGTATACAGTGCCTTGCAAAGGTACCTGTCTGCAGTTATCACATGGGCTCAGTGTAAATACACAAAAACCCAAGGCTTGTTAGATAAATCATGGAAGACCAATGAGCTATAAATGACAATCCAGGACACAGTTCTGGAAAAGTGTCCATCAGGATTTCATTCAAAATATCCATTTTGAACATCCCATAGAGCACTATTAAAAATAATTTATTCAAATATCAAAAGCATATGAACCTCCAGGGTTGGGGGTTCAAATCCCGCCTCCGCCGTGTGCACGCAGAGTTTGCATGTTCTCCCTGTGCTCGGAGGGTTTCCTCCAGGTACTCTGGTTTCTTCCCCCAGTCCAAAGACATATGTTGTAGATTGATTGGCATTTCAAAATTGTCCATAGCGTGTGAATGGGTGTGTGAATGTGTGTGCGATTGTGCCCTGCGATGGGCTGGCCCCCCGTCCAGGGTGTCCCCCTCCTCATGCCCCAGGCTTCCTGGGATAGGCACCAGGATCCCCCGTGACCCTGTGTAGGATAAGTGGTAGCTCAGTTGTTAAGGCATTGGACTACTGGTCGGAAGGTCATGAGTTCAAATTCCAGCACTGCCAAGCTGCCACTGCTGCACCCTTGAGCAAGGCCCTGAACCCTAAACTGCTCAGGGGCAAATGTAACATGTAATGTATGTCGTCCTGGATAAGAGTGTCTGCCAAATGCCTTAAATGTAATCAGAGAAGCAGCCAAGGGTAACTCTGAAGCAGTTGGAGAGAACCACAGCTCAGATGGGAAACACAGGACAACCCTAGCCTAGACAAACATATGAAATCACATTTGATTTTGATTTTTTTTTTTTATTTGATTGTAAATATTGTAGCTATACCAGTCGTATAGGCTTCTGTGTAGCTTAGTGTAAATTTATGTAACTTTCAATAGCTGTTACTACCATCTGTCAAAACAACCCATCACCACAAGTGGTCGAAGATCCCCAGTGGCTCAATAGCTGATCAATATCTGTTCAAAACAGACCTAAATCAATCATTAATCAAGATGGAGAGATACTGCATTTCCAAGAATCAGGACTCATTGTAAATCATGAATCAAACAAAATCATGTCATGTTATGTTAGCTTTCATACTTTTCATACTTGTATTAATCATACAAACTGTGTGATGTTCTTAGTTCTGTAGAGTCTACATATTTCTTTTCTTATTTTTATGGTTGTAGGAGTCATGCAGGCTGTAAAATTTGCTAACCTACTTTAATCTTCTGTACTTTTGGTTAAATGAATATTATGCCTTATGACGTTTATGATAATAAGGCATCACCTTCTCCAAATGATAATGAAAATCGTTGAGCTGAACACACTGACTTTATGGAGGATTTTATTGCATAGCCTACTGATAAAAAAATAATACTTTGCTAAGCTTCTACAGAGCATTTTAATTAAAATGGCCCATTCATATCATCAGTTAGAATTTCTAATTCTTACAATAAAAGTTTTATTCATCCTTTAGATTCATAAGGGATAGTTTGGTGTAGTGGCATTAAATGTGTCAAGTACACTTTTACAAGGCTTTTGGATGCAAATGAAAAATGCAAAAGTCTATTTTACACTTGAGGTGTTATTAGAGAAAACGAGCAGCTTCCTTCATGGAATCCAAATGCAATAGTTTCGTCTTTTAATCATAACACGCTTTATGTGTTTACATTCTAACTGTTATAATTTTAAACTGTTAAAACTCTTTAGTGTTCTGTGTAACTTGGCAAGAACTGGCCACTGGGAGCATTATTTGCGAAAGGTCCCTGGACCCCGCAGATTGCCACTTTAATCTATGTTTGTTTATCAAACTCATGTTACAAGGTTGATTTTTGCAATGTTGAATGTAAGATATTTAATCTTTATTTCATTAAAAGATCGTTTTTTTCCTTTTGTAGCCAGTACATGAAATATATTCACTTTATATCTAAATATGATAAGCTGTTAGTTATAACACACTACAGTTTGACTACAGTGTTGTGTTAGAAATAATGGACCACCAGTATGTAATGTAGGATACTGTTTCTAGTTTCAGTGAAGTTAAAATACCCACTTGGGACTCGGTTTACAAGGCACTGAGCAAATGCAATTACATCTTATGTAGCATAACAGTAGGAAGGCTAATTGATTTTTCCTCAACAGTGGTTATGGGTGGGTGGATAGGGGGTTGGGGGGCGTATGGGGGGTGGGGTTTAGTGGGTGTTCCAGTCAAAAACAGAAATTACTATAAATTACTCATTAACTACAACAAAACCTACAGGAAATGCACATAAATATACGAGTGAGAAATTAAGTTTTGTTAATAGCTGCTGTTTCTGGAAATATGCATTATGTGACGCCTTGCAATATTCCTTGCTCTCTAGTACATTTCCGCTTTCTTGTATTCTTTCTTTTTTCATTTTAGGGTTGTGACAACTTATGTTATACCACAGCACTGTTCTCAAATCTGATTGGTCAGAAGGTGTTGATTACTTTTCTATAACATCAGCTCTGACAATAATTCAAGCTGCAAATCTCAGGTTTATATTAATGTACTAATGCTAATACATTATTGATTCTATAGCAACAACTTACACAGGAACTTGTACAGTGGATGCTTACTGTTACGACCCGTAGGATGAAGGAGATTAGCAGGATGCACTTGCAGGGGAAAGTGTTCAGTTTATTAGGTACAGTTGACAAATAATAATAAACAAAAAGGACTTCAGTCAACTAATACACCTAAATGCATCTAAAGCTATTACTAAACTAAACTAAAGCTATTACTAAACTAAACTAAAGCTAAACAAGAAGAGTGATCTGGACATCACGAGAAACAAATCGCACGGTACTAGAAAGGTGATCTGGAAATCACCGGAACAAAGCGCACGGTTAAACACAATCTAAACTATAATAAACTAATACTCCGGAGTGGCGTATTTAAACACAAAGCGATCACATCAATCACATGCCCAAATAAATGACAGCTGAAATTCGTAAGTATACAATAAACACGAACCAATGAGAAATGAGGAGGCGGAGACATGACACGAACGAAAACATAAGCACATGGGAGAACATGGGAGGCAGAGACATGACGTGAATACGAAAACAAAAAGCACATGGCAGAGGTAAACAACTCGTGAGTCTTTATGAATGGCGCTGGAATGCACTCCGTGGAATGCGGAAGTAGGCTACTCGCTCACTCCCTGCCGAGTCGCGAGCGCTAGAGAAGGGTAAACCTAACATCTTACCATAATCCAAGATTAATAATAATGGGTTTATAAATTTAAATAAAGTTAAATTTGTTACAGTCAGTAAGTCTTCTGGACAGAGGACTTCCAGGTTTCTCAGTAAATAACACTGTTTGTTGATGTTGTTGTTGTTGTTGTTTTGTTATTAAATTTAAGGCTGGTGGGAGAACAAGTGTTGATTGTAGCTATACCACAAATGTTAAGAGGAACTTTCTAATATTTTATTCCTAATACTAATACTAATATTAATGTTTCATTCCTTACTTAATAGTTGCATAGGTTTGGATAGGTTTGGCACAGTGACAAGATTTGATTATCTGGAAGTTCTCCAATCACAGAATTCCTCTTCCTGGAATTAAAAAAAGACCAATTCGCCTGTGTTACTTAATGAAATGAAAGTGCTGAATGCCAAAAACTGTAAAAAGATCATACATTTAATTAGCTGATAAGTAACTGTGCTACAACTTTTAATTGATAGGTTCTACAGTGTGTCATTTAACTATAGGGTATGCACCAACTAGCTGATCTAACATGGTCTAATAATGTTAAATTCATAGCAATTCCTTAGAACCAACTTAAGCAAAGTTACTAATGGTTAAGGTTATGTCATTGCCTTTTTTTTTTTTAGAGAATGTAATGAAATTCATAGAAATTGCTTGTGCTGCTTAAATGTCCTGCTGTTTATGTGAGATCATGCTGGGTTGTTCAATGTGAATTCAACTTTTTTTAAATACAAAATTGCTCTTAAACTTCATTGAAAACTGCAAGACATGACCTCTTCTTGGTGAAGATCTTGGATCTTGCTGTCTCAGTCTTCCATGATTTAAACTGGATTAGTCAGTCCACCCTTTGGACTCCAGATGGCCAAACCTGTGAAGTCTCATCCTCACCTATACAGCCTCCTCTTCACTCTCTACTAAAGCAAAGGTGGCAAATTGTCATGCTGGGATTTTCAGTACAAACAACATATGTTTCTGCACTTGCATCCTTTGAGGAGGAAGAGAAACGTCCTTGCTTTCAGTATTTTACTACATTTCTTTGGCCAAAGACAGTCTGAATTTCAATAAATCAAACTACTGACAGTGCACATATCTTTAAATGTTTATCACTTGCAATGTGCAGGAATGTATGGAAAGACTTACAGACTTTTTCATGGAGAGCTGCATTTTGTATTGGCTTACAGGTGATTCTGACCCCTGCTAATGGGGCAGAGGCATTGACCTGTTAAGACAAATAAAAGTATAATACCAGTTTGATTTTATAGTCCATAAACATAAAATTTGCAGCATGCTTCACTCTCTTACATCCTCTCTTGTAAACAACAGACAGTCCTGAGCCGCAAAGTCACACAACTTCTCCTCACACTGGTTGCACTGTTTAATCCTCTGCCATTTTGCATCAGCAAATCACACTGCAGCTGATGTTAATATCACATCCAAACCGATTTTACGTAAATTGTGGTTGGTTTATTGGATCTCATTCTCCCCTCTGTTTCCCTCTTCTCTTATTCTATCTCTCTGTCTCTCTTCCTGATTCATCTTCACAGCCCTTTGCCAAGAACGTCAACTCTATCCTGACTAAGCACTACAGCCATCCTCTCTCATCTCCCCTCGTCTGAACTGGCTCTTTAGCTGTGCGTGATTTAGGCTGCCTCTGTCCTCTTAGCTAATTGATTTAAGCCAGGCCTGCTTCCTTCATTGTCGGCTTGACAGGACCCCTGCAGGCCCCATAAACTGCATTAGCTTTATGACTGATGGATTGGCAGAGGTGCTGCTAGTGTCAGAACTGCACACGCATACATTCACTCATATTAAACCCATAAAAACCACACAGAGAACTCTCTCACACACACAGTATGTAAACAGACACACATCTGATGGCTATCGTCAGCTGGTGAGGTAAATAGAGTCTGGCAGAGGATTTGATTAGGCCGTTGTTTACTTGGTTAGAGAGGATGGAGAGAAACAGAACCCAGTGTCTGCTGCTGATGTACTGATAACCATTATCCAATTACGCAGACCCAGCACAGTCCATTATTTTATTACACTCCAAGATTCATCCAAAATACATGCAGCTCAACTTACACGGTGCCCTAAAATGATAACCCTCTAGTATAGAATGTAGGAGATGCTAGTGAAATGTTAAAAGCATTTAACGGTCTTTATGCACCGTTTTATTTGCTTCGTTTCAATATGGACTTGTTTGGCAATGCATGAGTAAACAAGTGTTTAAAACTTTCATTCCTATCTCTGAGGATTTTCCCAAGTGTAACATAAAATCCCGAAATTAAACAACATTGCAATCTGGTGTGTATTTTATGAGTCTGTTATTTTGTTTTAAACATCTTGGATCGCACAATAAGAGAATCTGGACAGATTGGAAAAACATTGCATGGTATTTTTCTAATCTTCAACCACCTGGTTTCGTTGAGCCTTTGCCCAGGGATGCCTGTAGGTGTACAGGTGTTCCTATTAAAGTGGCCACTGAGCGCACATAATAATGCATTCCTTTTAAGCATTATACACCAGCTAATGTATCTTTTTCTATTGAAACATGTGACATGATTTTAAAACAGAGTTACATACATTATAAAGAACATAAAAGATATAAAGTAAAAAAAATAAAATATATTTACAGTATCTCACAAAAGTGAGTACACCCCTCACATTTTTGTAAATATTTTATTATATCTTTTCATGGGACAACACTGATGACACTTTGCTACAATGTAAAGTAGTGAGTGTACAGCTTGTATAACAGTGTAAATTTGCTGTCCCCTCAAAATAACTCAACACACAGCCATTAATGTCTAAACCGCTGGCAACAAAAGTGAGTACACCCCTAAGTGAAAATGTCCAAATTGGGCCCAATCAGCCATTTTCCCTCCCCGGTGTCATGTGACTCGTTAGTGTTACAAGGTCTCAGATGTGAATGGCAAGCAGGTGTGTTAAGTTTGGTGTTATCGCTCTCACACTCTCTCATACTGGTCACTGGAAGTTCAACATGGCACCTCATGGCAAAGAACTCTCTGAGGATCTGAAAAAAAGAATTGTTGCACTACATAAAGATGGCCTAGGCTATAAGAAGATTGCCAACACCCTGAAACTGAGCTGCAGCACAGTGGCCAAGACCATACAGTGATTTAACAGGACAGGTTCCACTCAGAACAGGCCTCGCCATGATCGACCAAAGAAGTTGAGTACACATGCTCAGCATCATATCCAGAGGTTGGCTTTGCAGAATAGACATATGAGTGCTGCCAGCATTGCTGCAAAGGTTGAAGGGGTGGGGGGTCAGCCTGTCAGTGCTCAGACCATATGCCGCACACTGCATCAAATTGGTCTGCATGGCTGTCGTCCCAGAAGGAAGCCTCTTCTAAAGATGATGCACAAGAAAGCCCACAAACAGTTTGCTGAAGACAAGCAGACTAAGGACATGGATTACTGGAACCATGTCCTGTGGTCTGATGAGACCAAGATAAACTTATTTGGTTCAGATGGTGTCAAGCGTGTGTGGCGGCAACCAGGTGAGGAGTACAAAGACAAGTGCGTCTTGCCTACAGTCAAGCATGGTGGTGGTAGTGTCATGGTCTGGGGCTGCATGAGTGCTGCCGGCACTGGGGAGCTAATGCCAACATGTACTGTGACATACTGAAGCAGAGCATGATCCCCTCCCTTCAGAAACTGGGCCGCATGGCAATATTCCAACATGATAACGACCCCAAACACACCTCCAAGACGACCACTGCCTTGCTAAAGAAGCTGAGGGTAAAGGTGATGGACTGGCCAAGCATGTCTCCAGACCTAAACCCTATTGAGCATCTGTGGGGCATCCTCAAACGGAAGGTAGAGGAGCGCAAGGTCTCTAACATCCACCAGCTCTGTGATGTCATCATGGAGGAGTGGAAGAGGACTCCAGTGGCAACCTGTGAAGTTCTGGTGAACTCCATGCCCAACAGGGTTAAAGCAGTGCTGGAAAATAATGGTGGCCACACAAAATATTGACACTTTGGGCCCAATTTGGACATTTTCACTTAGGGGTCTACTCACTTTTGTTGCCAGCAGTTTAGACATTAATGGCTGTGTGTTGAGTTATTTTGAGGGGACAGCAAATTTACACTGTTATACAAGCTGTACACTCACTACTTTACATTGTAGCAAAGTGTCATTTCATCAGTGTTGTCCCATGAAAAGATATAATAAAAAATTTACAAAAATGTGAGGGGTGTACTCACTTTTGTGAGATACTGTATATAGTCTAGGTCTAGCCCTTCTGTGAATCTAGTCTTCTGTGAAGAATTAAGATTATTGTTGGCTTACTTAAGTAGTTTGAATCTTTAGTTATAATCTAATTAATTCTGCACACCATTCCACCCCTAGGCTAAATATTATGCTATGTTCAAATCTTCAAATGGGGTTCCCATGAAAATCCATATTAATGAACCACTTTTTTGGTATTTCACTGCTTTACAAGTCTACATTTTCTGCCAGCACCAAATTCATGACTTATAGCATGTTGTAACTGTTGATGTTTCTCACTATGGCAGAGCCCATGGAATTACATTAGCAGTTGATGCTAAGTGTAACTACAGTGTAATGTTAATAATACAAAGTCTTTTCTCAGTAATTTGCCAAACACTCTGAGGTAAATGTTGATATTCCTGGTGGCTTTGTCTAATTTTCACTAACACTGAGCCACTGCAGTGTTTGCATAAAAGACTTAACTGCAACATGTGCTAGCTAAGTAAATACTTTGAGTTAGCATCAGTCATTAGCAAGCTCATGCTTGGCACCACACTTCTAGGTGCCTAGCAGTGTTCTAGTGATTCTAATGACTTGAAAGTTAAGTGTATTGTGTGTTCACCTTCCCTTCCCATTAGAAAAGCTAACATTTTTTTCCATTAGGCAACAGTTTCCAGGGCCAGTAAACCCTGACTTAGGGTTCTAAAAATACATGTTTATTTCTAACTCTCTCTAAAAAAAAAAAAAATAAATAATTATAGCCTAGACTACACGGGTTTTCCAGTGTAGACATAGTTTAATCTGTGTAAATGTGTCTATACTTGTTACTCATGAATATAAATACTCATGAATATTAACCACAGAAATTTCAACCTAGCATGCCATCTATATTACCTAGGGGTCATGTACAAAACACTTAGTCCGGACAAAGGTTATTAATGATGTTGAAAACATAGTGTGTATATATATATATATATATATATATATATATATATATATATATATATATATATATATATACTCAACTTCTTTGGTTGACCATGGCGAGGCCTGTTCTGAGTGGAACCTGTCCTGTTAAACCGCTGTATGGTCTTGGCCACGGTGCTGCAGCTCAGTTTCAGGTTGTTGACAATCTTTTTATAGCCTAGGCCATCTTTATGTAGAGCAACAATTCTTTTTTTCAGATCCTCAGAGAGTTCTTTGCCATGAGGTGCCATGTTGAACTTCCAGTGACCAGTATGAGAGAGTGTGAGAGCGATAACACCAAACTTAACACACCTGCTCCCCATTCACAGCTGAGACCTTGTAACACTAATGAGTCACATGACACCAGAGAGGGAAAATGGCTAATTGGGCCCAATTTGGACATTTTCACTTAGGGGTGTACTCACTCTTGTTGCCAGCGGTTTAGACATTAATGGCTGTGTGTTGAGTTAATTTGAGGGGACAGCAAATTTACACTGTTATACAAGCTGTACACTCACTACTTTACATTGTAGCAAAGTGTCATTTCGTCAGTGCTGTCCCATGAAAAGATAAATAAGATAAAGATGAATAACAAAATATTTACAAAAATGTGAGGGGTGTACTCACTTTTGTGAGATACTGTATATATTTCAGCCTCTATTAACTCTCAAATCTTAAACATTGTGATGACTATAAATATTATTTATTTATAGTAGGGCTGTAGGAGTCCATCCTCGAGATATTTTCTTTATTGACTTTCTTGGGTTTAATGACATTTGTACTTGACCATATCTTGGTCTTGTGCATTGGTCTTGCTATATATGGTCTATGTCTGGACTTAAAATTTGTGTTGTCTTTTCTTATTGCATGCTCAAAGTAATTGCTTCTTCTAGAAAGCATAGTCCAGTCATTGGGGCAATGCACGAATGAAGCCAACTATTATTTGTGGCCTTGCTTTCATTTGGAGTCAAACATAACTTGGCCTTGACCCAGTCTTTGCTATTCCTGGTCTTGGGCATGACTTGGACAATGGTGGTCTTGACTACAGCCCTATTTTATAGCCTTAATGAGCTAGCACTATGTGGAAAAATAGATAGCAAACATTTGCACCGATCAGAATTTTAAAGCACATGTAGAGGAAGAAGCATAGCTACATATTTATATACAAAACACAAGCAGTGCTGTTTTATCTGATCTGAATACATTCCTTCAGCTTGGATGTATTTCTACTCATCAGTGAAAGAGGATTGGATGGGATGTGGATGTGTAGTTGTGGAAGTATTCTGTCCCTGAATACAAACTGCTTTGAAATACATCAGCAAAGTCAGCAAGTTAAGACTAAGTGTTAAGCATTTACTTAACAATAAAGCATGGGGCGGTGAATCTATAATAGCCAGGGAACAAGTTCATACGGAACTCGAGACAAGAAAAAAAGCTGGCACGAATACCTCTTTCATTTTGAATGATGATGCAGATCGACTTTGTGTCAGACCAACAGCTTATATATGATATTTGGGCAGTGTGGGATATAGGTTTAACTCGCCATTACTTTAAGCCTGTAGAGCCAGTGACATTAGACTATAGCGTGAAATTCCTGAACTACGCAGATTGCTCTGCAGCCAAGTCATTTGATGGTCATAATAGCTGGGCTATTACCCACAGAGCACATTTTAATGACAGAAGACTGGTGAAGTAGTGAGAAATCGATAAGTGGTTTTTGCTTGGGAAAGAAAGTTGCGCTTTCCGTCAACCATTTGAAACACTTCCAAGGACATTCGTTGAGCTATTTTGTATTTTGTAAGAACTAGGTGTGAAAACCATTATATACACTCACTGTCCATCCACTTTATTAGGAACACCTGTACATCAGTATATATCCAGTGTGTATATATAATGTGACAAAAAAATAAAAATAAAAACAGTAGATAAAATATTATAGTCGTAATATAAAAATAGTAATTTGTGCAGTTTTATAAGGAAATGAGCTGGTAAGTTTTATTGAGCATCTTGCAGAACCAGACACAGTTCTTCTGGAGACTTTGACTTTCGCACTCGCTTCTTATTTTTGTAGCAAAACCCATCAGCCTTCATTGTGTTTTTTTGTCTGAAAAGTGTCTCTTACGTAATACGCTGCTTTCTTTAATGACATACAAACATTTCTCTGTAACATTTCATTTTGTGCTAGAAACTAATGTCTGAGAATCTAAAATGTTTTTTGTACTGACTTGATAATGTAGAAATCATAAAATAAAAAATAAATAACAACGTTTGTATCAAAAAAAATTAGGGTGCCTAAAACTTTTGCACAGTACTGTACTATCTTCTTCTTTTCTTCTTTTCCTTTCGGCTGTTCCCTTCAGGGGTCGCCACAGCGAATCATCTGCCTCCATCTAGCCCTATCCCCTGCATCCTCTTCTCTCAGACCGACTACCTTCATGTCCTCCTTCACTACATCCATAAACCTCGTCTTTGGTCTTCCTCTCGGCCTCCTGCCTGGCAGCTCTAACCTCAGCATCCTTTTACCGATATATTCACTCTCCCTCCTCTGAACATGTCCAAACCATCTCAACCTGGCCTCTCTAACTTTGTCTCCAAAACATCTCACGTGTGCTGTCCCCCTGATGTACTCATTCCTGATCCTATCCATCCTCGTCACTCCCAAAGAGAACCTCAACATCTTCAGCTCTGCTACCTCTAACTCTTCCTCCTGTCTTTTCCTCAGTGCAACTGTCTCCAAACCATACAACATCGCTGGTCTCACTACTGTCCTGTACACCTTTCCTTTCTTTCTTGCTGGTACTCTTTTATCACACAACAGACCTGACACTTTTCTCCACCCATTCCAACCTGCCTGCACACGCTTCTTCACCTCTTCTCTATACAAGTCAAGAACTTCAGTTAAGGTTCACAAAAAATTGATCTCAGTGACTTTGACCATGATTGCTAGGGCCAAACATTCATTTTGAAAAACAGCTGATCTCCTGGTGATTTTCACACACAACAGTCTCTAGAGTTTACAGAGAATCATGAAAAAAAAAAAAATTCCGTTGACCAGCGGTTCTGCAGGTAGACACACCTTGTTGATGAGAGAGGTCAGCGGAGAATGGCCAGACTGGTAGGCTATGGCAGGAAGGCTAAGGTAGCTTAAATAACCACTCTTTACAACTGTGGTGATCAGAAGAGCATCTCAGAACACACAACACATCCAACCTTGAGGTTGATGGGGTGCAACAGCAGAAGACCACATCAGGTTACATTTCTGTCAGGGATTTACAGGCTACTGTACAGTTTTCTCTTGCATGACAACTAGTGTCCTATGAGGGACACTAAAATAGTTTTCTCAGCAGCTGAAAACTCCCCTGTTCTGTATCTATGAGCTAACATGTTGACAAGAGCGAGGCCAATTATGATCCATTTTAACACCCAATCTCCTGGCAATAACGCAAACACTACGACCACTGTGCCATTCTAGAGTTCAGAGCAAACTTTAATTCTGAGATGAAAAACAAAAGCAGCTAAATAAACACAAACATAATTTGGAAGCATGGATTCATTCTGCATCATAAAACACAAAGCAGAACAGCAGGAGCTAAATGCAGACGCTTGATTTGCTCACGTAAGAGTACGCAAGAGCGTCTCGGCTTCAATTATCTTCAGCAGCAGTACATAAAGGGGACAACAGCCTTGGATAAATCATCAATGGCAACCCCAATCTGGATCTTTATTAGAGAGGACATGAACGCTGTCTGGTGACAAACTACGAGAGGCTACCACTGTCATAAAATACGACCCAAAGGACAATTGGGTTTAAAGTTCGCACATTTGTTTTGGGATTGTCACTCAATCAGACAGGTTTATTGTAGATGTGAATGAAGCCTGCTGTGACTTGCAGTGTGGATGTTGGCTTTTTATACACAACCCAAGGTTAACCATCAAGTTTTGATGCTTTTTTAGCAATGTACAAGACTAATAACTAATAAAGTGCATGGAATCCATGAACAAGATTATTATAGGGTTGTTGTTTTTTTTCACCAACATGCTCCACATATACGTAGCTTCTCTAGCAATTCAGAAATACAACTTGTCCCTGGTTTCCTGAAGTACAGTATCAGCTGACAAAATATCACATTTGCTCGGACAGTGAATGAGACAGAGATGCAGCTAACTTTAAATCAACCGATACAACCTCAGGCCTCATTATACACCACTCACAAACGCCAAACAGTGGCGTTACACCAGTGTTACACTCTTTCTTGAAAAATGCCATAGAAGACATTAAGTTAATCCAGAGATGTAGGATCCACAGAGATCTCAGACCAAAGTGTCTGACCTTCCTCTTTTCCTTTTCTTTTGTTGTCAGCCATTTGTAGTTAATTCCTATCACTCATTCTCATCATTTGGAAGAGTGGGAACATCTTTTCCAAGCCACTGATGAAAGACAGGTTTAGAGCCCTTCTTTCGTCAAGAGAAATTGTAGAGCAGTGAGAAATATTCCCAATCTCATAAAACACAAGAGCGTTTATATGAAAGTCCTTGAGAAAACCAGTGACTCCATATTTTATTCATTCATAAACATATATGCTACTGGTACATAGTCAGTAGGTGGGCAGGTTGCCTTGACAGCACGTGCACGTGACCTGAAGAAGGTCACTGTACGTTTTTAGAGCTGTTGAATTTAAATTAGTATGTTACAGCATTCGAGTAAAAGGTCACCCTTGAGATTGAGTGTCATTGATTGAAGGTTTGACGAAAATGCAAGTACAGATTGGTACCTCTTTAAGTCTTTAACCCCAACCCACACACACCGATGATTATTTTTCTATAACAGAATTTTAAACCGCCATTATACTATAATGAATACAACAATCCATGACCAGCTGTTATAGAAAAATAATCATTGGTGTGTGTGGGTTGGGGTTGGTGCGGCCAAATATGAAGCAGAGATACTCTTACCATCCCAAAGTCGATTATTTTCTTACAGCAGCACTTGCTGAAGTGTTTTATTCCTCTTACACCACAGCATTTTGCCACAATTTCAATTAATTAACCAATGACGTGTTCTTTTTATTCATTTATAGTTACATTTAGTGTAAAAGAAGTCATGGTTTGTTTGTTTTTTATGCGGAGTGTCGAATATACAAGTTCCTGTTCACAGCTAATCATACATCTTTATTTTCTTCTCTAATACAGAATTCACAGAATTCTTCTACAGAATTCACAAATAATTTATACCAGACAAATGTATAATTTACATTTTGGTATTGGTAAATTGTTTAAAATGACGAAGGTTGAGGAATACTCAGGATGTGGAGACCTAGATGAATTTTTTTTTTTTTTAATAATTGGATGAGCTAGAGGAGGGGAAATGAGGTCACGGGTCACTTGCAACCTGAGGTAGGTATTTGACAGTTGAATCACTATGTATAATTTTTTACTCTATGTTCTGGGTTAGTGAGTTGTTTCGCTGTAGAATGAGCATTCAGCCGGTAGTGATGATAAATAAACAGAATGCACTTCGCACTGATTCACTGCACTACAGAAGTAGAAGACGTGCTGTACTGTCAGCTCCCCAAAACTATGGTTGCCATTTTCTACCATATTAAATAGATGCCACAAATACAATAGGCTATATTTCTCCGACTGACCCACTCATGTGAACCTGCTCACTCTGAATTATTACGGTGGTGACACCACCAATACCCTGACCTCTTCCTGCCATTAATCTTGTACACTCCGATGCACCCTTGGCAGTAAGAGAAGGATTAAAGGAGTAGGGGGGGGCGGCAGTGAAGGCCATATGGTTTTCACTCCTCCCATTTGGCTGTTTTTTTATTCTTCATTTCAAATGTATGTCTTCCATCCTACTCACAGTGAAAACAAATAACAACCAGGCAATGAGATGGAACCGTGACCTTTTCCATTCTGAACCTTTTGCTACATTGTCTGTGGTGAAGTCGATAAGGACGAGCAGCAGGCCTAGAGCACGGTTACTTTCTGTGTGGATTTTCGGATGTTCTCCTCGTTTCCGCATGGTTTTCCTCTGGGTTCTCCAGTTTCCTCCAAAAATGTTAAATTGTCCCTAGGTGTGAATGAGTGTGTGAATGTGTGTGTATCCCATCCAATATGATTGTACCAACAAATGCTTCAATTTCTGGTTGCCATATGATGAAAATATCGACCAAAGGGGGGAAAAAATAGTCCAAATCAAACTGAGAGCCTGAAGTGGCCTTCCTTGATTGCTTGACCATTTATCTTGTTCCCCTCTGAGTTCTTCACTCCATTTGAATTGATCAAGGACAACCATGTGGCACCCTGTAGTGTTAATCAGGGCATTAAGGCAGCCTTTCACCACAGGACATGCTCACTCATTAGTTTAATGTACAGAATAGAATAATCATTTTAGGAAATTGCCTTTTTAATCAGCTGAACCAAACCGGAGGGAGCAAGGTACGTAATGCAATGCGTGACAGAAGGTTCTGCTTGGTCTCGTGTGAATTATTCATGGACCCTGTCACCTTCACACAGTTCCCTCTGATAACCCCATTGCCAGTTTCTCTGGCCTTACAATCAAGTGCACTACATTTGGCCTCAGTGATTTAATGTTTGATTTTAGTCACTACAAGCTGTGAAGTACATTAGAGAGAGGACACGTTGGGTCAGAGCCCGAGGGGGCCATCCATCCATTTTCCATACTGCTTATCCTGCACAGCGTTGTGGGGGAGCCTGGAGCCTATCCCAGCAAACAAGACGGAGGACACCCTGGACGGGGTGCCAATCCATCGCACACACTACAGACAATTTGGAAATGCCAATCAACCTACAACGTCTTTGGACCGGGGAAAACCGCAGTACCGGGAGGAAACCCCCAAAGCATGGGGAGAACATACGAACTCCACACACACAGGGAGGAGGCAGGATTCAAACCCCCAACCCCGGAGATGAGCGGCAGACATGCTAACCACTAAGCCACCATGTGACCAAGGGGTCATTTTGTAGGATTTGCATGATCACAAATATTGGATAATTGACCCTTACAGACATCACAACAAATTAAATAGTCATATGATTCATGTGTGAAATTTTCTTTTTTTTTTTCTCTCTACATGTTTCACACCTTTACACGTGGACTTCTCACATATAGTGTGTTTTTTTCTACATGTTACTTTTTCACATGATTAATTTATTTTCACATTTTTTTCTACACAATTGGTTTATTTTCACGTGATTGTTTTTACATGATTCATTTCGTTTTGTGATTTTTAAAAATACTTTATTCATTTATTTTTTCATGTGATTTGTATATTTTCACATTATGCATTCATTTTACATGTGATTGCACCCCCCCCCCCCCCCCCCCCCCCCCCATTGACTGATTTTTTTTTTTTTTTTTTTTTGTTCCAAATTTATTTCCAGGTATGATTTTATTTCACATGGTTCATTTATTTTTACATGTTAGGTTTTTTTTCACACAATTCATTTATTTTCCACATGATTCAATGATTTTCATGTCATTTCTTTCATGCAATTCACTGATTCTCACATGAAATTTTTGGTTTTATTTATCACATATTGTTCACATGATGTCATATGTTTACTTGAAATAGTGCCGTCCTTCAAACAGGAAAAGACATCACACTGTTTAGTAGCAGTAATTCAAATCAAGTGGACTTGTCTGTTCTTGAAGATATTTTGTCAATGATTTGAAGAGCTTTATGATTATATACAGGTTTCCTGCAAATAGAAGATGGGGAAAAGATTGGAAGGTGCTTTTTTGATCCTCAACTGTCCTGTTCACACTGTAGCCTCAGATTCCTGTTCTCGGTTGACAGGAGTGGAAGCTGATGTGGTCGTCTGCTGTTTTAGTCTGTCCGCCTCGAGGTTTGAGATGTGAGATGCTTTTCTGCTCACCACAGTTGTACAGAGTGGTTATTTGAGTTAATATGGCCTTTCTGTTAGCTCTAACCAGCCTGGACATTTTTCTCTGACCTTTCCCATCAACAAGACCTTTCTACCCACAGATCTGCCACTCACTGGATGCCCCCCCCCATACACACACACACACACGCACACACACACACACACACACTATTCTGTGTGAACATTAGAGACTGTTGCGCATGAAAATTCCAGATGATCAGCAGTTTTAGAAATACTCAGACCAGCTCATCGTGCCACGGTCAAGGTCACGTTTTTAAAATTTTATTTCATTTATTTATTTATTTTAATTATTATTCATGTCTACAATATCAGCCTCTCATATTATATGAGATATTATGAAATGTGAGATATGAGAGAAAAAGTCAGAGTGAGAAAATATGATATGAAAAAGGGACTGGATGGTCAAAGGGTATCATAGTGGTCTCTTACGCCATCTTGTGGCTCGATTAACTGATGCTTAGAAATTTGTGCTTAGAAATGTTCAAATGCTATTAATATCTGATTAGGTCTTAAAATAATTTGATCTCATTATGATGTTCCTAATTAACATTAACTAATCACTTATTTTAAGTCAAACATTATTTTATTATTATTATTTTTTTAGATCTGCTGATGTAAGTGATATTATTATTGTTGTTTTAATTATTATTATTATTATTATTATTATTAATAATAATAATAATAATAATAATAATAATAATAATAATAATAATAATAATAATATTAGTAGTAGTAGTAGTAGTAGTATAAGAGACAGAGAGTCACATCTGAGATCAGTTCCAGTTCCTGTGTGACCTGATAACCCATTTCCACCTTCCCACAGTGTGTGAAATGTAGCTGATTCTCTGTTGCTTCTCTGGACTGCCATCATGGCAAAATGCGGGCTGACAGGCCTGTACTGCGAGACACTCACACATGCATGTCGGCAAAGGAGTTAACTCCTCAGAGAGTGCTGGGACTGTTTACATTTTAAGTTTGCCATGCTTCAGTGGGCCTCCTCGCGCCTGTCTACTCCCATTTCAGCTTTTACTCATCTCCCTTTGGCCTACTCCTGTGGCCTTCCAGCTCTCTAAAACTCCCAGCACTGAGATCATGTGTTTGAGCTTTTTTTTTTTTACTGCCAGTTGTCATTTTTGTTTAAAGGATGATTCCATTACTGGGGTGCGATTTATCCCCGTGATGAACTGGCAATCCCATCTAGGGTGCTTCCAGGATACCAGATCCACCGTGACCCTGACCAGGATAAAGTGGTTACTAAAGATGAATGAATGAAAGGTCCCTACACCAGGACTTCTCCTTTTTGCATGTAAATGTATTTATTTAAATGTGAAATAAATTTCACAGACCATGTTAGTAAAGATTTATTCCTGAACTTTCCACTTCCAGAACATATTACACCCATGTTATTATTATTTATAGGCCCAACATGTTTTTGAGTTATTGATGTTTGGATTAAACCTGTTCAATTCAACAAACCAGTCAAACAAGTAACAACTCTAACAACTCAACAATAAATATAATAACTTTGATAATGTCTGGTTCCACTACTGTAACAAAATTAACTGTAGCGAAACCACACACTCCCTAGCTGTGATTCACAGAACCCCAGGTGGACTATCTAGCATAAATATAGCTTGATCATCACAGTGTGCACCGCAATGTCTTTTAGAGGCTTTTGTTGCTTTTAGACACTAGATTGTATTGGCTTGTAGTCTACTGAATTGCATTTTCTTTGTGTGTGTCTGTGTAGTGGATGAGAGTGAACAAGTCACACACACATGCATTACAGAGTTATACAGGGGGTCTGAAAAGTCAGGAACCAATGGGAATATGTTGAGCAAATATGCCGATCCGAATACGTTGAACAAAATCCACAAAGACATGATACAGCAGCTGAGAAAAAGAGGATGAACATTTAGAACACATGTTTTAAATAATAAATACAAACTGTAGTATATACAGTTTTACTCTCATTGGTTCCTGACTTGTCAGACACCCTGTAGATTGTTCACAGGGACCTTAAATGTGGTCAGAGGTACTGATGCAAGGGAAATAGTAGAAATGACTACACATGGGCCCCAAGGAGTTGTGGGGCCTCAAGGGCCTGGATTAAAAAAATTTAAGCGACAGATTGCACCAGAAATGTATTGTGTGCCCTCTGATTTTATTCTACAAATAACAATTTTTGTTAAAAGTTCATCCGTTATATTTACTATTTATTACATGCAACTACATGATCAAAAGTCGGAAAGAAATTCTAACTGTCGCAATTATGGATGAAGAGGATACCATAACTCGCTCGACGCCACAGACTAGCGCATTGGTTGAATGCGTAACGGCTCCTTCCACCCTATGTGGGTGCACTCCATATGGTCTGAAATAATGGCTTCTACATCCTACGCAGCTCACTCTGTACCAACTAGGACGCGATTTGCAATGCGGCACCTGCCTTGCCTCGCTATGGGCGCGCACAGTATGCTGGGAATGCGCGTTCACGAGACGAACGGTCATCTTTAAACCCCAGAAAGAATCTTCTTCCGTTTAGCGCCACGACTCACAGCGATAGCTACATAGTTCCCTATATTTAGGTCTATATTTTTAGATAGTTTAGTCAACGAGGAGGTGAAGGACGGGCAATATTGATTAGATGACACGTTATGGATGTTGTATGAGTAAAATTGGTTGCTTGTTGGTCCTCCGACAGCAACAAAACACAGACGAAAAAAAAAACCCCGAACGCACCAAGTAAAGGAAGGCGTTGTTATTAGCTTGCTAGCTAAGTTAGCTATCATTAGCTCCCAAGCTAAAGGTTTATCTCAATAACGTATATTTCTTTATTTGTTGCTCTCTTGCTCGTTTATCCACCTCGGACTCGACTATACGTGGCTATATCGGGTCCCGTCTTGTGCTTTTATCCGGAGATGAGCGCAAGATGTCGGTTTCGGGACTGAAGGCCGAGCTGAAGTTTCTCGAGTCCATTTTCGACACGAACCACGAACGCTTCAGGATCATCGACTGGAAACCCGATGAGCTGAGCTGCCAGTTTAATGTGACTGGAGAGAAGCTGCTCATTATCCACTGCAATATCACGGTAAGAAACGGAACGCTGGCCGCGACGGCGCTCGCGTATATAAAGAAAAAGTTGGGTCGCGTCCCGAATTGCCTCCGACTCCCTGCCTAGGCGCACTATTGTAGTGCTGGAAATAATGTCTTGTCCTGCCTATTAAGTGCACTATGTGTGTAGCAGGAAGCCATTTGTTGGTCGGCCTTTCTGGTTAGCTGACTAGAAGCTAACATTAGCTAAGACGTTATTGATCCCCGAAGGAAAATTGAAGTATTATTTAAAGCAGTAGATATAAAACAGGCTGTAGTAGAGATAAAAAATAATTAAAGTATACCAGTGTGGGAAAAGTGAACACAGTAGCGTTGCAAACAATTGCTTCAGAGTTGTTTCAAATAGCAACGTCGATACAAAATGTAGTAAACAAATATCGTTAGCTGGCTAACATGTCTGGCATATTAGCATATGAACGTCGATTATGTGTGAACGTGACTTATTTAGCTGTTTGACCAAGTAGCTAGTTAGTTGAATTGACACATAGAACCTACGTAGCTGCTTGGCTAACTTCGCTAGTTATCGACGTTATTTGTTGTTGCTAGCAATGGCAACCTAGCTAGTTGTTGGCTGTTTTTTAGTTACCACAGTGGGTACAAGTCGAGTGGATTGGCACACGCTAATAATGCTAATATTATAATTTTCGATATAAAAGACCACAGCGCTGTTGAATTCTTGATTCTGATTGGACAAAAGGTAATGTTGAGTAATGTTCTCTAACAGCAGCTCTGAAAGTAGTTCCGGCTACAAGACAAATCACAAGATTATATTAAAGCGCTCGTACTAATACGGAATCGTTTCTATAGTAACAGTGTGCACAGTCGCGTGCACCGCGGACGTGCTTCATAAACTGATTAACAAACGAGTGCAGTCATTGTTATGGTGTTTTCTGTGAGGAGAGACACAGAGGATTAGCGTTTTTGGAAGGAGTCTCCAGTGTCAGCGCTTTGTAACAGTCAGAGGTAAAGCTGTAAAGTTTTTCACCATGGGAAAGTCTTTGGGGGCAGAGGGCTTCGAGGCTTTCAGTAACATGACAAGCTACGTTTTTGGTCTTATTAATAAAAAAAAGAGAAAACGGTGAGAGAATGACTGTTTAATAGGAGCGTGACGATACAGTCCAATCATGATTCGATTAAACAAAATTTGAATGAAGAAAAAGAAAGATTTCCTTTTTTAAAATTTTGAAATCATAAACAATGTAAAACAGGTTCACCATATCTCAAAAATATATATTAATAAAGCTATACATTTTCCAAATTTCTGATGGAATAAACCAATTTTCTGATCTGGTCACTTTGAAAATGTTCGACTGAAACATAACGAGCTCTGTAGCAGGAATAGAGCTCCAAAGTCGGCTAAACTGTCCTATTTCCCAGGCCTCTTTCTCAGGCACTGTAGATCGTGAGGATGGTGTTGTTTAAATGCAACTGAAGAGCTTTTCTTTTTAACTGTATAATGTTGTCATGTAATTGTATAATGTATAATTGCAATTCTGAGCTATCGTGCGATCAGTCACTTCACAAATGCTGATGATTCCCACCTCGGTAATGAGACAGGAATCCCACAGGCTGTCCACAGAATAATGCGGTCACGTGACCAGTGTTCTCTGTGTGTATATATATTTTTAACTGTATGGGTTATGTAGATTGGAAACGCTGGTGTTCAAACAATGCAATTACCTTGCATGCATAATTAATAGAATGCATGACATTGTACATTTCCACGATGCCCATCGTCGCATTTGTGATGCATCGTGTCATGATGTATCATTTATATCACCCCCTAGTGTGTATAGCTGCTATAAGTGATTTTGGATGTTCCACAGCATTATCGGGGAGTAATCAACTTCTAGGTGGTAACTGTAACTCTGCACCACCACTGATTATTTTCCTACACCAGCACACCCCAGGTGTTTTATTCTTAACAGACCCGTCACACAGGTTTGGCGAATTAAAAAAAAAACAAACAATCTTTTTAATATAATGGCAACTGCATAAATAATGTAATGAGGATGAAATTGTATTTTTCTGTCTGTTAGTAAATTTGGAGTCAGTCTGTGTTATAAAAGTATTCACAATTCCTGTTTGAAAAGTGCACTGTGACTAAAATGATCAGTGGGACTCATTGTGGGACTCTTCCTAATTTACAGCGACTTGTTCAGAACAGTTAAGGCGCTAGACTAGAACGCCTTACTATCATCCACGGACATACTCTGCATCTTTTTTTCGCTGGTTCATAGATTCAATTCTAATCAGACCTAGTCGTCAAGAAAAAAAAAAAAAACGCTTTGAGATAATGTATGCAAAATATTAGACACATTCCCATCTGATATGTTTAACAACGGACCACATTTTAACTTCACACTTGCCTGTCGGAGAAATTGCACATCTTCAGTCACAGCTTATTAAGGCAATCAAGCGTTTTTGGAGTATGATGTGAGATTTTGGAAAAAAAAAAATTCTGCCTTACATAGACAGGATACCGAAGCCTAAGTATATTAAAACCAGGTTTAGTTTTTGATTTCAATATTTCAATAGAATCTGTGTACACAGATGAAACGGTCCAAAAAAAGAAAGAATATCAGCAGGTAAAGTTATTCACATTTTGGTGTTCTTTCTAGCAAGCTTATTCCGTGTTCGAATGAACTCTGACATGGGAAGTCTGAACTCGGAATTACGTACACACAGATTCCTCAATGAAAGCGTGTGTAATGTTTAACCGACGAGTGTGTCCACGTTGATCGATCTAAAGTAAATAGTACTATCAACTCATTTAAAGTTAATCGCTATTTTATTTACTGATGACTGAAGTCTGGGTCGAGGAGACCTTTCCGATTTTCCGAGTAGGAATTCCACGTTGAGGGTCCCCCCCCCCCCCCCCCCCCCCAGCTATCAGATTGTGATGTTTCAATTTGCAGTTTCTGAGCAAAGCTTTAAAGCACAGCTCTATATTTTGCTGGCTTTCAGGTTTCAAACAGAACCTTCAAATTTTGATGCTTTAAAAATGAACGGTTGTGAAATTGCAAGTATGTTGTTTTTGGTATTTCTTGTTTCCTTTTTTTAAAATTTTTTTGGTCAAATCTACATCAACAGTGATAACTTTTCAAGACGTTGTGTATATTAATAACAATCTCTTGTCCGCAGGAATCCTATCCTTCAACGCCTCCGCTATGGTTTGTGGACTCCGATGACCCCAGTCTGACCCAAATATTGGAACGCCTGGAGGATGTAAGAAAAGGCAATACGCTGGTAAGGGTCCTTACTTTATCGTCACATATACAAGTACAGTACAGGGAGATGCTTTTTTTTCTTCTTCTGGCGTCCGAGGACAGGGTCAGGTGAGAGATGACGTTCCAAGAGCAAAGAGGGTTAAAAGGTTCGCTCAAGGGCCCGACAGTGGCAGCTTGGTGGTGCTGGGATTACTTGGACACTTGACTCTGATTTTTGACAAAAATAGATTCGACGGCGTTTATCAAGTCACAGCTTGAATGGCGGACTGATTCTCCTTCTGACTGAGACTCTCGCTGTTTCCTTCAAACTTTTGGCTCACGGTGGCGTGGTGAAGTTTTTCAGGATTTTTCTCGGCACATTAGTGCTGTGCGAAGCTGACGGTGGTGTGATCGGAATCAATATTTGCACAGATATTTTTGTCTTTTTAGCC
This sequence comes from Cranoglanis bouderius, assembly GCA_023630585.1. Taxonomy (NCBI): domain Eukaryota; kingdom Metazoa; phylum Chordata; class Actinopteri; order Siluriformes; family Cranoglanididae; genus Cranoglanis; species Cranoglanis bouderius. Next base: position 5,536,023 of record CM042566.1, read on the forward strand.
CACTCTCAGGCTTTAATAGCACGGAAGGAACATTCTCCAACACCCCAGACCCCGATGTTTAAAATAGTAATGTGTGCCGCATAGTGTTGTTACTCTGCAGTTAAAACAGTGTTATACAGGTTTGTGTCGTCATCCACGGGGTCTTAAAACCACCGGCCTTAATTAACAACCTGGCTGCGAATTAATTTAATCCTAAATCGTTGACACAAAAAAATGTGGTTAGGAATTTTGTACACACGTGCACATAGATGCCTCTGTGAAAGTGAGCGTAACAAGCTAGCCAGCTAACATTAGTGATCAGCGGTTCACTAGTGATCATTAGTGAACATTAATGATCACTAGTGTTAGCCAGCTGACATTAGTGATGAGTTTATAATGCATTTACTTTCTCAGAACCGTGAACTGTACAGTCAGCATTATAGGTTTAACCAGTAGTTTGGAAAAACGTTTGTGTCCGACAAGAGCTTCTGAGTTTGTATACATTTACGTATAAACAAGCCTTGATGACCGTGACAAAAGTAATGGCACCCTGTAAAAGACAGAAGCGTTAGCGTGTGTCTGTCGTAGCCGACCCGCTGCAGTGGCTGAGCTGCGTTACCATCTTGTTTAGGAGCCGCCATTTTGTCATTTTCAGCTCTTTGCCTTCATTTTGAGGTTTGTGGGCGTCACTAAATGTAAATCAGCTGTGCTGCGAACACGCCTGGGAATTTACGGGTCAACCTACGCACCCGAGTACAAAGAAAATCAGCAAATATTTGTAAACCTGCGATGACTTTGTAGTTACGAAAACATTTACAGACAGCCTTGCTAAAATATTGAAAAATGAGGCCCACTGTGAGTAAACTTACAAAATAGCGGAGAGATATAATGTGTTCTTCTTTTCTGTTTCATGCCTGTGCTGTAAATTGAGACACTGGTTCTAAAAAAAATCTGTATTTTTTATTTTTTTTTTTGAATAGTTTGTGGTTTTCTGATTAACTCGTGAACATCAGGACGAACCACAGCACGACCTGAAACTGTGACTAAACCACAAATTTGCTAACTTTTTCAGTATTGCATTTCCTGAGGCTTCACTCAGAACACACAATATGAAGGCAAGCTGTGAGAAATAGCGTGTGAATTAAAGAAGACTAGAAGAAGATTACAGGAGTCTGAAACTCTGCTGTTGGGGCAAATGTTGCTGTAATCGAACTCTTTTGTGACATTTTAAAACACCACCTTACAGTTTTTTAAATTATTTTTTAAATTATTATTTTTTTAATTTTGTGTGAGGGCCAAAAAGAGCAGTTACTTAGATTACTTCAGTTTTACTCCGAGTCATAGTCTCAGCCAGTCTGTGTTTGCCTGGTTTGCGAGCTGGTACTCGGTGGGTCCCGGGGAGATCCTGCCGGCTGTGATGGCGAGACATGAGCTCCATTACCCTGCTAAGAATAATTTGTCCATGTGCTCAGAAAATGCTGTGTTAAGACTTAAAAGGATTTAATGATGATTTTCTTCTCTCTCATTTTGCAAAGACAGCTTGTGTTTTAGTAAATAAGGCACGGTGACTGTTTTTTTTTTTTTTTTTTTTTTTTTTTTTTTTTTGACTAACGATCACTGTGAAATGTGTTTTTCTCCCTCTCTTTCTCTCTCTCTCTCTCTCTCTTTTTTTTTTTTTTTGGTCTGTCAGCTCCTGCAGCAGCTGAAGAGGCTGATCTGTGACCTGTGTAGGCTGTATAATCTACCTCAGCATCCCGATGTAGAGATGCTGGATCAGCCTCTCCCCGCTGGCCCTGTCAACCAAGAAAGAAAGGTACTGACTCAAGGCCTGAATAAAAATCTGACAGATTAAAGTAGTTCTGGTTTGTCTTTGGTAATTGCATCCTCATTTTTTTTTTTTTGTATTTATGCAGCATGGTACTACAGATGAAGTAACTTCAGAGGAGGAAGAGGAAGAAGACATGGGAGAGGTGCAATTCTTTTTCCTTCTTTTTTTTCTTTCTCAAAATATAATTTAAAGTTGCATTAGTTGATTGATTTTTTATTTTATTTTTTATTCCTTACTTGTATAAATAACATGAAAGATATGTAGAACATGATGAAGTGGATGAGAAAACCCATTTGGAAAACTGGCTTTCAGTCTGAAAGGTTGGTTTGTGTTTGCATACGCTCCTGTCAGTCATTTTATAGACACTCTACGGGCCACTGTAAATCATGTGGGCGGAGCTTTGTGAACATGGAAGGGAATCGTTCAAATGTCAAACTCGCCTAACTGTTAGAGACCTATGCTGTGTTCCAATTTGCCTACTTATACTATACACTAAAAGTATGTTCTCTTTTTGTGAATAAAAAGTACATACTTTTGAGTGTCTAGCAAGAGAGTATGGGACATACCAACATGCCATGTAACGGTAGAGAACATTGTTGCCTAGTTATGCGCACTGTCACTTTTTTCAGCTTTTGAAATTCACCAATTTCAGCTTTTCTTCATTTATTAGTCCTTATATAATTTATACTATATAATTAATTTACCATTTTCCATATTTTATTTTTCCACATTTCATTTACACCTCTCTAAATGTGTTATACTCGTCCGACATGTATACAGGTCGAACTCGGCAAAGCAGGCCGTCAGAAAACTCCTCTTTGTCACAAGGAGTTGTGGGCAATATTAGCTGAAAAAAGTATCCACGGATCCACACTTCGTAAATCTACCGGAAATAGTAAACCATCCGGGTACCTTTGGGATTCTTATTTCAACAGTCTGCCATTTGGGACACACTAATTCTAATCTCTGATACTATTTAGGACGGATAGTGGACGAATTGGGGCGCAGCATTAGTGTAGCGAAATGAGGAAAATAAAGGGGCTCGGAATACTTTCTGAACACTTGAGCTTTTATTCATAACTTAAAGTTAAACATAACTTTCTGTGGATACATCATCATCTTCTGCTACACCACAGCGATGTTGAATTGTCGAATACGATTGGTCAGCACTTTGTAACAGCCAGTAGGTTTTCTGCCACAGGGGAGTCTTCAGGATAGGACTTTGCACTTTCTGGTTTCTTGGTAACATGACAAGCTGCATATTTGTTTATTTATTTGTTTATTAATTTATTTATTTGGTTTTAATTTCAAGAGGGGAAAAAAATAGGGGATGGTCAGGGAACTGGTGCTATAACGGGAACTAACTTGTTTCATAGATGTTCCACGACATTAAATGTAACTATAAGTGGGGAAAATAAGAGTGTGTTTATAGGAAAATAATCAACTTTGGTTTAGTAACTAGGGCTGGGCGGTATGATGGTATATACCGTTACCGCGGAATAAAATGTCTACCGTTACAGATTTTTCTATTCCATGTATACCGCGAAATGTAAATAAGTGGGCGTGGTTAACTTTGTGTGTAGCGCTCCTGCACGTGAGAACGATCGAGAAGCTGTACATCAGGAGTAGTTGTGAGAGGAAAACATGGAGAAAGATAAGCACGCTGGTGAAGTCCCACAAACCAATCCTGAGCAGGAGGAGGAACTTCTTATGAAAAGGGGCGTGACATCGGTGGTATGGACGTGGTTCGGGTTTACAAAATCTGACAAAGAGCAGAAAAATGTTATTTGCAAACTGTGTCGTGCGAATGTTCCCGCTAGCAGCGGTAGCACAAGTAACCTGTTTTATCATCTTAAAATTAAATGATGTCAAAGCATACAGTTAATTTACAGTTGATTTACCAGAATGACTATTTTTTTACGTGATGTATATCGTTACCATGAAATAAAATTACTCATTCCGTGAAATAGATCTTTGGTCATACCGAACACCCCTAGTAACAATCGCATCACACTTTCACATCTGTGATTATTTTCCTATAAGACACGTCCCAAAGTGTTTTATCAAACGCCATGGATCCAAAGCTGTGGAGTCTTTTGTAACAGAGCTTATATATGAATGATCTGCAAATCATTTTTACAGAAAGGATAATAAAAAACAACAAACATTTTGAAGGTGTTATTATGGTTTGTTGTTGTTCAGTAGCGGTTCCTGATAACTGAGCCCTAATTTGTTGTATGTGGGTTTGTTCTGGCGTGTGTCTTGCCATCAGGACATAGAGGAGCTCGATCACTATGAGATGAAAGAGGAGGAGCCAGTAGATGGGAAGAAGTCTGAGGACGACGGCATTGAGAAAGAGAACCTGGCTATCCTCGAGAAGATCCGCAAGAACCAGAGGCAGGACCACTTGAACGTAAGTGCTCATTCGGTAAGGTGACCTTTCTTCTGCTTTGTGGGTTCAAAGGGGATAACACTGTGGCATGTTTGTGATGCGTTATAGCAAGTACAATGACACTGATTCTGAGCCTGTGTCTGCCATGTTGTATAGGTAGGTTAACGTTAAACGTTAAGGTTTGTCGACAGATGATGGCAATAGTAGACGTTGCAAACATCTAGAATGGACTTTTCTTAATCATAATGTCCATGCTAGTATTTTTCCTTAGCAAGTTTAGTTTTGTAACAGTATTGAATTGTTTCCTTATTTAACAATGCAGTCTTTTTTTTGCAGGCAGTGCCAAATGTGCAGTGAAACTGGAACACGTGCCCTTTGTCGTGCCTTTAAGGCCACAAAACCGAGCATACCATTTATATTTAAGCTGCATGTTGCCGTGCTGAAACGTTTCTCTGAGATTACTAGTATCCTTGTTATACTTGCAGGTTTATTACCATTGATTAGGCCATGCAGACTTAGCATGCGGGCTGCTCCTGCACTTTCTGAACACTTAGTGACCAGGATTGGTAGTCAACAAAGCAAGCTAATAAAATCAAGGCTTTTTTAAAATTCAACCAGATGGATCACACCAGACTCCGCTAACAAAATGAAGGTGTGACCCATTCCTGCAATTTAGGTCAGGCGGTAGTAATTGAGGCTCATGCATCATGCACGTATGCAGTATGTAAGCGGCTGTGACAATGGATTTAGGAAGTAATCGCAAAGAAGCCACTTAAAAAGGAAGCACATTTTCGTCCTCCACTGCCGTTTAAGTCTACAAAACAGAATTATGAAGAATTTTTTTTTTTTACATAAATAAAAATATAATACACTTCTGTCTTGAGCAGGCTGTAACCAAGGAACAGAACCACGCGAGTAGAAATTAGACCAAATTCAAATATCAGTTACATCAATGACTCCGCTGAAATTATGGGTTTAGAGTGAACATGAGTAGCTGGTGATGTAAATATTATTTTTAGAATGATAAGTGCAAACCTATTTGTATATTTTTACGAAAAAACTGCATAAACCAATTGCACTGCATATTTTAGCAACAAAAATGAAGGGAGCAGGAAAAGTGATCTTGCTGCGGAGATGCCAACATTTACAGTTCAGCCGTGGCATTTTCGATTTTTGACTTCTTGCGAGAATGATACATGAGATACCTGAAAACAAGGCTTTACTTCTTTATCAAATAAAATTCACCATGTGGAAAAGCCAGTTCACTAAAACTGAATGGACGGGGCATGTGAATGACTATCACTTTCGCTTCGTGCCGACTTTATCTATGGGAAAATAGTAATAAGCGGCTCCTCCATTTGATTTACTGGCCAAAGAGACCAGTAAATCAAATGGAGGAGCCGCTTATTACTAAGTAGCAGTCACACTGTACGTTTGCGTCCCAGATTTCTTAATGGGTTGTCCACCATCATCTGCTGAATTGCACTTGTGGCAAAGATGTGCAGAGAAATTCAGTTTGAGAGTGTATAATGCTGTGCCTCAAAAACCTATAGCGTTCTCTAAAAAAGGAAATCGTCCCGATGTCTGAATGCTCTATGCTCTGTATGCACTCTTTCATGCACTTCAATTATAATTCAAGTCCAGGCATGTTGATCATATAATAACCTTTACTTTAGGCTACTGTTTTGGTCTACATTTTGGCTCATTTACATCACAACCAATTAAATTTCTTGCATAGGTGATTTAATCACGCCCCATTGCCCCTTCACCTCCTCATAATTCATTATGAGATGTTGTTGCATGTTTATAGAGTTGTACCTTGGCTTTCAAGCAGTTGGGTGCGTCTCAGTCAGCTCCCCAGCTCTGTAGGTGGTGAATCAGTATATGGTGTACATGAGTTGGGGCACTGTTAAGGACCCTGGCTCACTACACATTGGGACACTGATGACTCCGTTTCCAGTGACATGACTAGGTACTCGTTGTAAAACGTCACCACTGGCGTTTATCAACAACAGGCAGAACCGATATCTTTCTGTCATTATATGTCACATAAATTTGTTAGCTTGATCACACGTTTCTGTCATGGTACTCCAAACAGGATCGTAGGCTAACTAGTGGATATTTTTTAAAGTCATTAAACACTTAAAAGCTGCTAGACTCAAACAAACCATATATAGAATGGTGAATAAAGTTAAAAATCTCTAACTTAAGTAATCTTTTGTGAGCTGCAACAACAGTAACCAGCTATTTACATTTGTAGATGAAGTTGGCTGAGAGTTTGTCCACAATTTGTTTTCTTTTTTTTCTTTTTTGATCTCCAAGGCTTCAGAAAACATGGCGTAATTTCTAGTAAGGGAACATAGTGAGCATGGATGCTCCCTGGTTTTTGCAGTGCATTGTGGGATTTTTTAAGGGCACGAACTTTCCAGTGCACTAGAAGGATTTTGCTTTAAAATGGCTGACTCCCTGATCAGTGCCCCGACTACTGAACTGGGGAGCTGAATGAGACGCACCCCTTGATTGTCTGAGTGCACTTGAAAGTGATGTCATGACACTCCATGCTAATGGTAACTCAAGTTAGTGTGCTAAATGTAGTTGAACCACTGTAAGCTGTGGGGCGGAGCTTTGTGTGCATGGGTGGAGATGGGGGTGGACTCAGTGAGTAAAAAAAAAAATCATTCGAATCTTATTCAGATCCACCCATTTAACCATTAGAGACCTTCCCCCCCACAAATCTTACCTAATGCCCTTTTAATATTCCTAATGTTAAAGGAAGACTACATTATGCATAATATAATAATAGTTGTGTAAGGTTTGCAGGAATTTGCTAGGCAGAACATTGTTGAGCCATGATGTCATGTGGCTTGTCCAGTAGAATTGATCAAGCTAATGTTCAGCATTAAACTTACCTGCAGCAGGTTTGTCTAAAAGCACACACTGCTGTAGTAACTCAGCAGAACTTAAGATTAGCTTCCTTGTTGAAATAAGCCTGGCTTACCTCTGAGTTAGCGTCATACAATCCTCTCTAGGAGTAGTTTTAAATTCTGTGTTGTGAGCGGAGCTTTGGCTCTAACTCCGCGATCTACATGCCCGTGTTTTGTGTCGCAGGGAGCGGTGTCAGGCTCCGTCCAAGCCTCAGATCGCCTAATGAAGGAACTTCGTGAGATTTACCGATCTCAAAGTTACAAATCAGGCAAGTATTTTATAATGCAAGTGTGTGTGTGTGTGTGTGTGTACTAATGGGTGAAGAACTGCAGCTCATGTTTTGCTGTCCTGTTGCAGGTATCTATTCAGTGGAGCTCGTTAATGATAGCCTATACGAGTGGCACGTCAAGCTAAGAACGTAAGGATCTTTTCCGTACATTTTGCGTCCGGTTTTTTGGCATTTTTTGGTATGATCAGTACATGGTACGAGAACGAAGCACGTCATTGTTGTGTTTTTATCCGAGCAGAGTTGATCCAGACAGTCCTCTGCACAGTGACCTTCAAGTGCTGAAAGAGAAGGAGGGCATGGATTACATCCTTCTCAATTTCTCATACAAAGTGAGTCTTTTTTGCCTCCGTACACACCAAGAGTCATCAGTACACTATCGGTTCTGAATGTGCGGAGAGAAGAAAGCACTAAGAAAAACAGAACAACATGAAACTGCAAGGATTTCAACCCACTCACCATCTGATCCGTTTCTCGGCTCTTTCTCTAGTTGCTGCGGAACCAGTTATTATTCACTAGTCTGAAGTAATTGAACACCAAAAGCCACCAACACGCAAAAAAAAAAATCAACCATACCGATCACTTGTTTGTCCAGCTGATACTTAAAAAGCAAAACCAAAAAGCGTTGCCATAGCTATCCAAGGCCAGGAGTCCAAGAGAGCAAAAGTGGCTGTGGTCTCTGGGTGGGAGGGGCATACTCTGTCTCTTCTGTCAATCACAGTGACACTAGTCAATCATGGGCTTCTGTGAGCTCATGCATGTATAAGATGGCGGATAGCACTCTCCTCGAAGTGTGTTTCGCCGTCCTGTGATGCAGCATGAGCAGCAGTTTAAGAAGATGTGGTTGGCTGGTTTCATGTGCTTCAGAAGAAGCATGTGATAGCCTTCACCCTCCCTGGTTAGTAGCTGTCGTATGACAGGTGGAGACCTAGCTGCTATTTGAAGATTTTCAACTCATTATTTTTTCTCGATGTATTAATTCGTTTTATACCACAGCACTGTTGAATTGTCGCTTCTGATCGGTCAGAAGCTGCTGTTTAATTTTCTTTAAAAGTTATTATATGACAAACAAAAAATGTGTGTACTTGTTGATATGTTTGATATGACGATTTCTGTAAGGAGAAAAGAGCTTATGTAGAATTTTTGGAAGGAGTCTACAGTGTCAGCCAGTGTTTTGTAACAGTCAGTGAGTTTTCCACCACGGGTATGTTCAGGACTGAGGAGTTTGGGTTTAGCAGGGTTGAGTTTGTTGCCACCCTAAAGTATAGCATGCCTCATTGGTTTATTGCTTACTTACTTACTTATTTATTTATTTATTTATTTATTTATTTATTTATTATTTTTACCAAATCGTTTAATCCTTTATCTGGTTCCGCATCCATCATTTTGCACCTTTATTGATTATTGAATCATCAGTTTGTCAAATCCCAATTAATCGCCAGTTGGATTGCACTTGTTCTTTCTGACCTATAGATACAAATTATGGCTGTTAGTTGTGATTTTTTGCTGTTTCATCTTTTTTTTTTCCCACTAAAATGATATTGCAGTTCATAATATAAGAAGTGATAGGAACAAAAACAAGTAAAAATATTTTGCTCTTTGCGCCGCAGGACAACTTTCCCTTTGATCCGCCATTTGTACGAGTAGTTTCTCCTGTGCTGTCTGGAGGGTGAGTAACTAGAATTGTCTTTCATTTGAATAATCTTTAACTTGTGTTGGCATGGGTGTTGCTTTATGTTGTGTACAGTCAAGGAAAGGTGTGGTTTTCCTGTCTTGTGTAAGCCTATGTGGTTGATGCTTAAAGCACAATAGATACCTATTATAAATTGGTGTGTCAAAAAAATAATCCTGTATGAGGTCATGCGCAGTGTCTAATATGTGGTAATTGTATAAATATGCACATTTAGAAACCGTTTGTTAAACCAGGCATGAGTTTCGTAACCATCCTTCCTGAATGATTGTTTTGGTGTTTGCTTTAGTTATGTCCTTGGAGGAGGGGCCCTGTGCATGGAACTACTCACCAAGCAGGTGTGTTATACCTTCAGATTCCGGCGGCATTTGTCATTGTTGCACACACAAACACACACACACACACACACAAAAAAAAAAACAATTCATTTCCTTTACCTGACCTGAGTTCATGTACGTTATCCCACTGCATTCCAAACCGACCTGTTCATTCACCTTCTTAATGACTAGATTTACCTAACGATGTGAGCACTTTGTTTACGTCATCTGATAGTGTCGCCATTTCAGCTGAGAACTGGCTGTGCACTGATTTTGTTGCATGTCTACAGGGCTGGAGCAGTGCCTATTCCATCGAGTCTGTCATCATGCAGATTAACGCCACTTTAGTCAAAGGAAAAGCCAGAGTGCAGTTTGGAGCCAATAAGGTAGATATATATCCTCAACACCCATTTTATTGGATACAGATGTATGTAGCTTATTGTTTAGCTACATTGCAAGTTTTTTTTTTTCTATTTTAGCTGCTAATGCGACTAAGTTAAAGTAACTTTTGGGTAATGCTAATTACTTACCTGACACTGACTGGGTCTCCAAGGCATGAAGTTAGGGATTTCAGTATAGGATCTGTCATTTAGCCACTAGACACTCCTCTTTGAAAGAGGAAGAAGCATTTTTTTTTCCAGGAGGACCAAAAGTGAAACCCGTCGATTCCTTATTCACAATTTCGAAAACAGCCCTATTGCTGTTTTGGAAATCTTTCCAAATCTAACATGGTAACGTTAATTTTTAATTTGAATGCATACATTTTTATATGGGTCTTGTTCAAATTCTATCCATGATTAACCCAGATTATACAACAATGCTGTTGAATAATGTTAGGAGATAACTAAGACGTATAGTTTTTTTTGTAGTAACCATTAATTCACAAGGGATTGTAAGGTGTGTGTATATATGCTTCATGTAATCTAGGTTATTTAACAAATACAAATGTAGAATTGTTTATATTGCGATGTTTTCTGCAAGTAGACGTTTATGTAACACTTTTGGAAGGAGTCTCCAGTGTCGATGGTTTGTAACAGTCAGAGGAAAAGCGCTAAGTTTTCCAACACAGGAGTCTTCAGGGCAGAAGACTTTCTTGTGCGCTTTCTGGTGTCTCGGTAACATGACAAAATGCATTTTTTGTTAATATCAAGAGAAAAAAAGAGAGGCTTATGATTGAACAACGGTTTATTGCTGCTGTGACATAGGTGATAACAGGAACTGACTTCCACAACATTAGATGTAATGATAAATGGTTAAATAATATGACATTCTGTTCTTTAATCATTGTAAAAAAGTAAATAACAAAAAAAGATATTGGCTAATTGCTATGGTATAAAAGGAATAAAACCGAATGGAGCATGCTGTTATTTGAAATCTATCAACTTCAGAGCAGTAAGAGTAACTCTGCTTCATGTAGGGCCACATCACATAGCCCCATGTTTGATTATTTTCCTATAACAGCATGTCCTGAAGTGTTTAATTCCTTAGTAAAGACCGAGATAACATTTCACCGAAAATCTAAAGCTTGCTAGTCCATTACAAAAACCCTTCTAGCCACAATGAATATTTTGTTCTGCAGTGTTTCTCTGGTTCTCTTGTTTGTTTGTTTGTTTTTTTGTGATGTCATTTTGATCCTTGTCTGTTTTTCCTCTTAGAACCAATACAATCTTGCCAGAGCACAGCAGTCATATAAATCACTGGTGCAGATCCATGAAAAGAATGGTAACTATTGCTTTTGTTATTTGAATATGATTTTAGCCTGTCTGTTTCAGGTTTAGGTGAGCGTGTGTGCAGTGTATTAGAATAGAAATGAGGTAACGTTAGCTGGAGTAGAATTTTCTTTATACTGTGAATCTCATATCTCCCTGAACCAAGTCTGTGTTTCTCTGTAAATATGTCTATTAAGTTGAGAATCTCTATATTGGGTTATGCACAACGATCAATTTAGTGTCATCCAGAGAAAACTGTATTTGCTTTGAATGAAATGCTTCATTCATTGTATTTCAGGCGATCGTGTAACTCAAAATTACTTCCCACATTGAGAAAATATTTATTTCCCACAAACTAAGAAGAAAACGAAATGCACGTATAGTCGGTAAACATGCAATTTTTACCCTGCACATGGTACCTTGAGCAGAATCACAGAGACTTTTCCTCACGGTACATGTTGCACCTACTAGGGGGGTGGGTGCACGTTTTAAGTTAAATGATGCATTGACACCAGTACTTGTATCGGTCATATTTGTAAAAATAAATAAATAAATAAATGCTCCGGTACGACTGCAAACTGTGCTCTGTGAAAATACACGAGGAGCTACTACAGCATCTTCCTACCTTCTAAGTAACCTGCTAAAGCATTTTAAAGCATTTAAACAACAACAAACAACTTTAATAAAGGGCATGGACATTTAATCAGTTCGAGGTGCTGCGAATTGCATACTTTCCTGAGTTTAGTGTGCAGGGGAAACTTTCACATGTGAGAGCAGTGCATTTGTGCGAGCACTGAGACATGCACTCAAGTCAAGGTGCAATTAATTTTTTTTTTTTTTTTTTTTTTTTTTTTTTTAAATGACAACTCTGACTGATATTGCTCTGCACTCAGGCCGGGCGCTCTCTATTAAAGATCCTGTATAATCTTTATAAAGTGCCATGACATCTTAAACATAAATTTGGTTGCTACCAGCATACAGGAGCAACCAGCATGAACAGAGTAAAATAAAAAATATATTTCATGATGCTCCTCAGCAGGTTATGTAATTTCGGCATCCGTATGCACAAGTACAACAAAAAAAATACTCGTATTCAGTGTAAAAATAGTATCGATGCATCATTAGATAAAACTTTGTGCAGCCATTTTGTATTTTGAATGTAGTAGTTGATTTACATTCAAACTAGACTGTATTACACTTTACATTCTACTGGTACTGACTTTTAATCATTTCGCAGTCTAGCTGAGAGTAAATAACTGTGTGTGTATGTAAGAGTTACCATGCGTAGCGTCAGTTCGGAGTGTATTGTGGGCCTGTGTGTTATCATGCAGGATTTTGAGCTCTTGCCAGATTTTGTTAGAGCATTACAGAGAGACCGTGTTTTGATGTAGATATGTTCCGACGTTTCTCTTTGTCATGAACGTTTCCAGACTGGTTTGTTTTTGTTTCTCAATGTTGTGTGTATGACTTTGATCCTTGCAGGCTGGTACACACCACCCAAAGAAGATGGATAAGAATAACCTCTGGTCATTCAAACAAGGACAGAATGTATTGGAGTCAACAGCTGTTCTTCTTTTAGATATTTTTTTCCCCCTCCTTTTTTCTTTGTGTATTTTTTTTTCTCTCTCGCCCCCCCACCCACCCCCACCCACCCCCGCCTCTCATCGTCGTGCTAGTTGGAGATTCACCATGTCTGGATTATAGACTTCTGAACTGAGTGGGCTTGGAGAGTTAACGGGTAAAACATATTCCTCTACCATGTTCTCTGTACTACGTGTCACTGCTCATTCTCCGTTCTTCCTGCTTTCTCTTTGGCTGTTTGGTCGGCAGAGCGGAATTTAACACGGCAGATTTCTCGAGCGATGCCCATGACCTCTGGCTTCATGGCTGGACGTCCTACGATCGGAATCATCCCGCATAAACACCAAGGTTCCTACACAACAACAGGTTTTTTTTGGATATCGGCGCTTGCCCGAACCTCCCTCCTTTTCTCCAAGACTTAAAACATGAACATTATGGAGAAAAAGAAAAGAGGAGAGACTAAGTATGAGTGGAGGAGACTTAAGTGATCAACACTTGTAATGAAGAACCCACATTGTTTTTTTTGTTTTTTTTTGTTGTTGTTGTTTTTGTTTTTTAAGAGATGGAGGTTAAATTCCATCGCCACTCCAATCCACTTGTTCTCTTTGGAGCTTGGTCACACTGAAAATCTGACCAGGCACACCGGACTAGTTCACTGTAAAGTCATCGAAATGATTTCCGCCTGTAAGTAAACTTATAAAGATGTATCACAGAGATTGAACTTTTGCATTTCAGACAGGACTGGATCGCTTAAAAACATGCCTGCATAAGTGCGGAAAGTCTGTCTGAAGATTTATCTTGCAAATAGAGTAAGGAGAAATTACTTAATGGATATCCTCATGTTGACAAAAGGAATATCTTAAAACATGTTTTATGTACACATTATGACTACTGCTGGGTTTTTTTTTTGTTTGTTTTGTTTTGTTTTTCCCTTGTGAGAATGGAAGTGTTGTGTGGCTTACGCTGTCATTAACTGCAATTGTGACCATTCCTCTTTAACCAGTGTGATTCCTGCTGTGTTTATTACATCAACGGCGTTATGTAAAACCTTTTTTTTTTTTCTTTCTTTCTTTTCGTGTCAACTCTGGCACATAGCAAGGTTGAAGTGTTAAGCAGTCAGTGAGATTATACAACGTTCACTAATGAAAGCCACAAAATGATCAAAATTGCTTTTGTGAAGCTTATTTATGATGCCCTGTTCCATTCCTGTGGGGGGGGAATCTGTCACATGACCATTATTGCCTTAAAAAAAAAAAAAAAAAAAAAAAATTCCCTTTTTAACTTCAGTGTCCACACTATAGATGTACCTATTTTACGACTTCCCTCAAATCTTCAGCTTCCTAATCTACACAGTCAATTGGTTCTTAACCGGAGTCTTCATCAAGGTGATGGGTGTTGGACTTCTTCAGTCTGTTGGGCAAAATTTTACCGTCTTCTTATGTCGGTACTCCTTTTATACATCCTGCAAACGTGATTTGATGGACGTTATTTAAGACTCGCGTCTCTCCGACTCAAAATCACCATGTGATTCACCTGGCTGTTTTTTCCTCCTTCTCCATTTAAGTGCTTTCCTTATTATTATTATTATTATTATTATTATTATTATTATTAGTTTTGGTTTTATTTGCACCATTAAATAGCACATCGTTACTGTTGATCGGTGGCTTATCTAATTTAAACCAAGGCATGGCTCATTTCATTTTGTTATTTAAGGTGGCTTAAGGAGGCTGGGTCAGGAAGGGGATGTGGTATTAATGATCTCTGCAGCAAGGTGAAATAGCAAGGGTGAAGTGTTTGTGATTTATACCAAAACCTTAAGTCATTAGCCTGTCTAATCCACCCTGAATGACTTTATGATTAAAATGTGATCTTCAAAAGGAGGCTTAGTGGTTAGCACGTTCGCCTCGCACCTCCAGGTTTGAGGGTTCTATTAACCCCACCCCCCCTCCTCCCTGTGTGCGTGGTGTTGCATGTTCTCCCCGTGCTTCAGGGGTTTCCTCCAGGCACGCCGGTTTCCTCCACCGGTCCAAAGACATGATCTGTTGGCTGATTTGGCATTTCCAATTTCTCTATGGTGTGTGAATGTGTGAGATTGTGCCCTGAAATGGCTTGGCATCCGGTCCATGGTGTCCCCCGCCTTGTGCCCGGAGTCCCTTGGGATGGGCTCCAGTCTCCCCATGACCCTGTGTAGGATAAGCAGTACAGAAAATGGATAGATGTGAGGGGGGGGGTGGTAAACATCTTTCACTGACACACTGGAATGTTTCCGTCCCACAATGCCGCTGTTCGGCTGCTGATAGTGTCACTGTGGAATTTAGCCCTCGCTTTATCTCCACCTTAAGAGAGTGATGCAGCAGCGCTTTAGTCTTTTAGTCTGTTCAGCTTTCTCTCCTCAGCATCTGTACACTCTGTTCAAACAGATCAGCGCACAGAGCTTCGGTCCCGTCATTTCGTTGATCAGTAATTATTCGAGCCGGGTCTGTGGTGTAACTCCATCATCATACAGCTGCATTGCATTCTGGAACTTTGAGTCCAGCCTTTGTCTCCTTGAACTTCCCTGGAAAATGGTGAGTAAGAAAATGAGCTTTTTGTTTTAAGGAGCTAACAGCAAAACCTGACCTGTTACATGTTTGAGATTTTTTTTTTTTTCTTTTCTTCTTTTTTTTTTCTTTCCCCCTTCTCCTTTGTAACTCAACTAGCAATGACCTCAGCACACCAGACAACCACTGACAGGATTAATAAAAATACACCACCATGCACCTGAATCTTTAAGTATTTTAATATAAACATGTTTAATGTGTGGCGTTTTCTTTTACGTCTCGCGTGAGTTTTAATATCCGAGAGAGAGAAGTGACCGTTTACTCGATGTAGTAGCTGAAGATCTTTCGTCCTATCCTACGTAATAATGTATGAAGTCCAGCTTTGTTTCTGATTTTAAATCCGATTCTCTCCCTGCGCTCTAGTGGTTTTATTATAAGCACGCAGACGTTCACCTCACACACTCGTATCCACTGAGTCAGTCTGACACTCGTGTTATGAAGGATCTTGGGGGGGAAAAGCAGATGCCCAGTCTGTGTTTAGTAAGCAAATGTTTTATGGCTGTACACAACGTCTTTTAGTTGAACGGTGGATTGGATTGTGACGTCTCGCCACAGTCTCTCGGTCATGTTTGCTCCTGTTTGCCAGGTGTGTCGGCGAGATCGAGAGCAGCAGGTGACGTGAAAATACTAAAAACCTCGATACAACTCAAGCTAATGGGTTTTTGGTGGAGCTGACCCGTGTTGTTTTTTTTTTTGTTTGTTTGTTTGTTTGTTTTTTTAAACTCCTGTAACTCTCTTGTTTAACTGTCCTACCTGAGCTACATCTGTCCACTTCAACATTAATTAAAAAAAAAAAATTAAAAAAAAAAAAGTTCACGAGGGAATCACACTATAGTGTGAGCAGGGCATTTTGTTACAGCAACATGTTATTTAACCATAATGGCCGAGTGTAACCCTGATATCTCATTAAGAATATATGGAGAAAGGTATACAAAGGCCCAGAGAGATTGATTTACCTTTAAGTGCAAGTCGTGTAGTGATTTGAATCTTCACTTAAACACTCTTGAGCATTTCTGGTTGGTTTATGTTGGGGAATGAGGGGGGTTATGCACTGTTAGCATGCATTGGTTTTATTTTTGCTTTTTTTTTTTTTTTGTTTGTTTTCCATCGTGTAATTTTGACCTTGTACATACAATTTGTAAACTTGCATCAAGTTTATGAATAAAGAATTTTAAGAAATATTTTTTTCCCCCTTTCTTTGTGTTGCATTTTTATTTGTCCACTAGATGGCAGTAGGGTCTCATTTTTAAAGGACACCGGTTTGAAACACACATTGGGTGCTTCTCATTTCTTTAATTGCGCCTCATTGTTCCCTCTTGTCTGAGCTCCTCCTTCAGAGCAGGTGAGAATAGGATGCAAGAGAAGGAAATGAGGATTGCAGGAATTGAAGAGATTTACTAAATGAGATGTTCTTGCTCACTGAAGCGTCACTTTAAAGCATTTATTGAATTTGCAGCTGTATAATGCATCTGCATATACATGACAGTAATTAGGCACAATAGTATGTTTTAATTAAAACAATATTTCATGTCTACATCACATGCGTAAATGTTGATGTTTTAGCCTAAACAAGATCTTGCTCATCACCTGACGTCCATTTCTAGGCGTATTAATTGACTTTTATTTGTACACGTTGTTTAATTAAGATGATTAATTTAGTGTGTTTGGTTCCCGTTATTGTATCATTTATTTGTTTATGTTTGTTTTTGCAGCAGTGGAGCATTTTATACCACCGGCTTGCGTCATGTCAAAAATAATTAAATAAATAACTAAAACTTGCATGTAGGATGCACTTGTATATCCTTGATCCAAAAGCTTCCTCTCTCTCCTCATTTCTTGATTCCTTTGTAAGATTTGGTACTTCTTTAATGATGGAGTGCCAAATGACTTTGATTTTTGGGTCATGGACTGAAGGACACAGGATCGATAAATAATGCCTGGTTGGATTATGGTTTAACATCAGGATTTTGATTCAATTATGAAAAATGTACAGCTGGTAGCATTGCCTACTTACATTCCCAGTTCGATCCCGAGTTCTCCCTGTGTTCATATGGGTTTCCTCCTGGTTCTCCGGTTTCCTCCCACCTCCCCAAAACAAGTCAGTAGGTGAACTGGCTTCACTAAATTGCCTCTAGGTGTGAATGTGTCCATGGTGCCCAGTGATAAACTGGCACCCCACCTCACACCCAGCCTTCCCAGGACAGGCTCCATGATCCTGACCAGAATAAAGCATTTAGTGAAGATAAATGAACGAGTACTTTTTTTCCCCCCTGCCTGCGTGTTCACGATGATGACAACATTAGTCAAAGCCATTGCATTTTGATAGAAGATGCCAGGGGGGAAAAGGGGATGCTCTCTCTTGCCCACCTCTAATTATTCCACAATAAAACATTTTTCAGATTGTCTTTATGGTTCATGAAGCTTCCTAGAAAAGGGAATGGTCTGGGATCTGAGTGTACATACATGCTCTTTACTTTCACCTCTTGTAAAGGAAGAATACATCAGACACCTATACAATGCTCTAAGACAGCATCTAGACAGCAGCCATTTTGTACCATGTTGACTCTCTAATTAAAATGTCTTTGAGCTTCTAGTGCAGAATCTCAGCTTGAGTCTAAGGGTAGTTATGTATATAGTGTTTGATTAATTTGATATATTCCGTCCTCTCTGTTTCAGGGAACCAAGAGTAATTGGACAGGTTGAACAAATGTAAAGTCAAATTATTTTTACTCCTTTGTTACAAATAATAAATACATGGTCCACTTCCACCGGCAGCCTGCATTCCCATATTACCATGCTTCACACATGCTTTGGATCTTGAGTAGTTCCACATGTCACATTTCTTCTGCATGATCTAATGACCCAGAAACACACAGCTGGCCAAGAAACAACTGAGCAGCCAACTGTCCAACTTGTGCGCCGCTAAATAAGGGAAGGCCGCTATAACACGCTGTGATGTATAGGAAAACCCAAGTAAACACAAATTTAGTTATTTCCAAGGCTGATGCAAAACTGCTAGTAAGTTCCTTGGTTATAAACTTGTACTGCTTTGCATAAGTATTCACCCCCAGTGAACCGTTCTACATTATGTTTTGGAACTGAAATGGATTAATATGTCATGATTTGGGGAGCACGGTGACTTAGTGGTTAGCACATTTGCCTCGCTCCTCCGGGGTTGAGGATTCGAGTCCCACCTCGGCCATGTGCGCGCGGGGGTTTCCTCTGGGTACTTCGGTTTCCTCCCCCAGTCCAAAGACATGCTCTGTAGGCTGATTGGCATTTCCAAATTGTTCGATGGGCTGGCACCCACCTTGGGCCCCGAGTTCCCTGGGAAAGGCTCCAGGCTCCCCCACGACCCTGTGTAGGATAAGCGGATGGATGGATGGATAGAAGTATTCACTCCTATTACTGTAAAAAGATACATATACACATATATATATATATATATATATATATATATATATATATATATATATATATATATATATATATATATTTTTTTTTTTTTCTGGAACCCTAAGGACTGTGCCTGTAAGGGAAACCATAAAGGTTCTATGTAGAACTTTATAACAGTGTGGATCTCTATCAGAAAGTGCTCCAAACCAGAGCTTTTTTAGGAAGCAAAGAACCCTATGAAGAATTCTAAGAGTGTTATTACTCAGTTATTCAGACATTCATCTTCAGTCATTTTATCTTGCATATTGTTCACCCTTCCTCTGTATGACCAGAGTACTGATACACTCTAATTCATCAAAATCCCACTATACAGTGCTCAGAGGATGATGGCTTACCTCTTAAGCCTGGTTCCTCTCAAGGTTTTTTTCATTATGCCAACTCTAGGAAGCCTTTCCTCGATATGGTTGCCTCTGGTTCGCTCAATAGAGGTCTAGATCTGGATTTGTGTAGTAAAATAAGTGTTGTAGCAGGTAGTGTTGCTGCCTCACAGCTCTGGAGTCACCAGTTTAATCGTGAATTCCAGTTACTGTCTACTGTTATTTTCTTCCTGTGGCCAAGTGAGTTTCCTTCAGGTTCTCCAGTTTCCTCCCAAAAACATCCCAGGAAGTGAATTATTGAATTCTTGCCCCTAGGTTTGAAGGAGTCCTCACACTCAGTGTTCCCAGGATAGGGTCCGGATCTACTTCTTCAACCCTGACCTGACAAGATAAAGCATTTTCTGAAGCTCACTGACTGAATGAATGAAATGTGTGATTCCAGTGAAACTGTACCAGATTCCACATATTGGAAAATCCTAGCAATCCGATTACTAGTCCTATTACATCTACTTTTCCTATAGAGCCAATATCAGGCTCTTATTACTTCTAGCCCTTATCCAGATTTTCCAACCAAGTATCTTTTTTTTTTCTCTTTTCAGAAATCCCCTGTGTTTTGCTCACGTCAGATCGGGAAAAAAAAAAAAAAAGGCAAGCAGGAAAGCACCAGTCCCTCAGCAGACGCTGCCGGCGCAGTGGAGACAATGAAAGTACATTTGCGATCATAAAACATTGATCGTGCTAATTGTATTTCTGAGCCCCAAATCTTGTAAGCAAGGCAGACAGACATGGTGTATCGCCACTGTCGGGGGAGTCCAGTGGGTTTGGAGCAGCTCTCCACAGAGCTGCATAAAGAGGTTAATTGCTAATTATCGAGATCAGTCCTGTCTATGGCCGAGACGGTTGTGCTGATGGCGGCCATTATTGACCACTGCAGGAAAAGTAAAGAGTCTTCATTAAATGCCTGAGACCCATCTTAATTTCTAAGCATGTCTGGGTTTTTTTTAGAATATAATCCTATTTGTGGGTTGGACAAATAGGAGACCGAAGAGCTGAGCTTCACCAATGCCAGAATATTCTAGAAACAAAAATACAGAGGTTCATAACACGGAGAGACATTGTTCCACTGAGAATACCAGTTTCTGATTCTGCTGATCCATAAGTAAGGAATAAAACACTTTGCGTGTGATGTTACAGGAAAATGATCAATGGCAAGATGATGTGATACGGCCTGAAATGAATGGAAATAATCAACCCCGAAGCTGTTTATTTTCCATTACACCACAGCACTGTTGAAATCTCAAATCTGATGAGTCAGAAGGTGTTGATTCATTTTCCAATTCAAATGACTCATTCACAGGAATTTGTATGGCAGATGATCCACATTATCTAAGACTAATAGAAATCAGATTTTAAAACGTGTTTGTTGACAAAGGAAAACGTATAATTGTTGATTGGGTGGACTTTTCTGTAAGGAGACATTTACAGTGGGGGGAAAAAAGTATTTGATCCCCTGCTGATTTTGTTTGAATGCTTGCCCACTGACAAAGAAATGATCAGTCTACAATTTTAATGTTAGGTGTATTTTAACAGTGAGAGACAGAATAACAACAAAAAAATCCAGAAAAACGCATTTCAAAAAAGTTATAAATTGATTTACATTTTAATGAGGGAAATAAGTATTTGACCCCTTTGATTTAGTACTTGGTGGCAAAACCCTTGTTGGCAATAACAGAGGTCAGATGTATCTTATAGTTGGCCACCAGGTTTGCACACATCTCAGGAGGGATTTTGTCCCACTTATCTTTGCAGATTCTCTCCAAGTCATTAAGGTCATTTTCAATGCTCTGGCTGAGGGAAGGAGTTTCTCACCCAAGATTTGATGGTACATGGCCCTGTCCATAGTCCCTTTGATGCAGTGCAGTTGTCCTGTCCCCTTAGCAGAAAAATACCCCCAAAGCATAATGTTCCCACCTCCATGTTTGACGGTGGGGATGGTGTTATGACTTGGGGTCAAGTTGAGTTGATGCCAAAGAGATCTGATCACACCTGACCACAACACTTTCACCCAGTTCTCCTCTGAATCATTCAGGCAAACTTCAGACGGGCCTGTACATGTGCTTTCTTGAGCAGGGGGACCTTGCGGGCGCTGCAGGATTTCAGTCCTTCACGGCATAGTGTGTTACCAATTGTTTTCTTGGTGACTATGGTCCCAGCTGCCTTGAGATCATTAACAAGATCCTCCCGTGTAGTTCTGGGCTGATTCCTCACCGTTCTCATGATCATTGAAACTCCACGAGGTGAGATCTTGCATGGAGCCCCAGACTGAGGGAGACTGACAGTTTCTTCCATTTGTGAATAATTGCACCAACTGTTGTCACCTTCTCACCAAGCTGCTTGGCGATGGTGTTGTAGCCCATTCCAGCCTTGTGTAGGTCTACAATCTTGTCCCTGACATCCTTGGACAGCTCTTTGGTCTTGGCCATGGTGGAGAGTTTGGAATCTGATTGATTGGTTGCTTCTGTGGACAGGTGTCTTTTTACAGGTAACAAACTGAGATTAGGAGCACTCCCTTTAAGAGAGTGCTCCTAATCTCAGCTCATTACCTGTGTAAAAGACACCTGGGAGCCAGAAATCTTGCTCATCGATAGGAGATCAAATACTTTTTTCCCCCACTGTATGTAACATTTATGGAAGGAGTCTCAAGTGTTAGCGCTTTGTAATGGAACGTTTTCTGAAAGAAGAAAGCCTTCTGGTTTTTCAGTAACATGACAAACTCCATTTTTGAGACAAGAAAGAGAGGCTGGTGAAGGAATGACTGTTTATAGCTGCTATAACGTAAGTGATCACAGGGGCTAACTTGTCTTGGGGATGTTCCACAACACTAAATATACCTATAAATAGCTAAAAAGCACAACATTTTCATTATTAAATGAAAATTGTAATCAGCAAATCGCTGTGGAAATCCATTTCCTGCTGGTAACAATAACTCTGATTCGCATCAGGCTGCATCACACCTCTCCATCTTTGTTTATTTTCTAATATCATATATAATATAAGTGTTTTATTCCTCGTATAACACATCAACATTTTCTATTTATTAAGAAACGGCATGTCCTACTTTTTTAAATTATTTATAGCTCTGTTTATTGTTGTGGAACGACTGTGAAATACGTTCCTGATATAATTTACATTATAGCAGCCTCTTTTTTTCCTCTCTTCCTCCTCGTAAAGACTTTCTTGTGTCAGAAAACAGTTTACAAAGTGCTGACTCTGGAGAAAGTTAAATAAACATCTCCTCACTAAAAACTTTTATAGTTACACAAGTTATTAAATCTGTTCGTGTGGATGGTCTACGATACTGTCTGAGCTGTTGCTTTAAAAACAATGACATACTAGAACGAGGGCCCTGAAATAAACCTGTGATTTGCTTCGCAGCCGGAACTACTGCCGGAGCTGCTGTTACAGTATACACAATTACACAACACCCACTGACCAATCACGGTCGAGAATTCTACAGCGCTGTAGTACAAACCCATTTGCTCGAACAGCACTGTTTAATATCAGCAAGGTCGGTCACAGTGATTGCATTACCGCAGCAATGAGGACTTGATGGCTCAGGCTGCGATGAGTCAGATCCTGCTTGCTGTTTTGCTTCTATGTATTGAATATCATCAAATTCAATTTGAGTGTGTGACACAAACTCGAATGGGAGCCAGCAGATCGTGCATCCTGTGCCGTTAGCCTTTCCGCTCGTCCAGACTGGCCGTATATATGTTTATCCAGACTTGCACTTCATCTCCTGTGGAGCAACAAACCAAACCTTTGCTACTCTGAATGACCGGGTACAGATTCATTATCAGGTTGGGGAAGTCCTAGGAGAATATTCAATGTAGTCAGTAGACCGAAGCGAGGATCAAGAGTGTTGATTTTGTTGACAAAAACTGAGACTAAGACTATGACGAAATAAAAATTCGCTCTTGTACTCTCGATCTCTGAAGAAACGTAATGGCATTTTCCGATTGCAAAACGCTTCATCGTTGATATGGTTATGTTTTTTGTGAGGAGGCATCTATGTAGCATTTATGGAAGGAGTCTCCAGTGTCAGTGCTTTGTAACAATCAGAGATAAAGCTGTAACTATGTTCTCTAACTATGTTCACATGGGAAAGTCTTCAGAGCAGAGGGCAGTGCCGTTTCTCGGTAACTTGACAAGCTGTGGGTTTTATTGTGCTTTATTAGCATCACACTGTTAATAGCTGCTATGACATAAGTAATACCAGGAGCTAACTTGTTTTGCGGATGTTCCACAACATTAAATGTAACTATAAACTGATTTTTTTTTTTTAAAGAGTATGTAATTTCATTCATTTAATTCAAAATTGTAATCAGTGGCTTATGCTGTAGCATAAGAGGAATAAAACACTTACTGGCTTGCTGTTAAAGCTGTTATTGGACAATAATCCTTCAGAGTGGTACCAGTATCATAATACCCCCATCACTGATTATTTTCCTTTGACAGCACACTCCATAATGTTTTATTCCTTATGTAACATGTTTTATCTCTAGAAATAAAACTGCATTTTGTAGTGTCATCTAGCTAGGTACATCTAGTATAACTGATGGCAAAGTATGAAATGACTGTGTACACCAAGTGTACACCGAGTAATAAATGAGAAAAAGAAAAAGCTCATGCATAATACAGAACAGGTGTTACCCATATGGCATTTTTACCCATGGAAGAACTTTCATTAAGACAACGTACATCATTCATCTTCAGTAAATGTTTTATCCTGATCAAGGACACGGTGGATCTGCAGCCCATCCCGGTAACACTGGGCACGAGGTGGGAGAATTCACACCTGATAGGGAAGCAGTCCATCGCAGGGCACCATGCACATACATATTCGCACACTCATTCACTCCTAGGGGCAACTGAGCGTAGTGGGACAGTGGGAGGAAACCAGAAAACCTGAAAGGAACCAATTCGAAAACAGAGAACTCAGAGAAACAGAGTAAACAGAGCTATGGATCAAACCCATGATCCTTGAAACCCACTGCACCACCATGCCACACAACATGAAGCAGTGATGGCAATGCACATTTCTGAAATGATTTGGAATTCCAATTAGGAACAAATTAAAACCTGGGAAATTATTGTGTTTGATTTATGAAAACTTATTAAGGAAATTTGAGAGGGGGGAAAAAACCCTAAAACCTTTTAATTGACTAAAACTGTTCAGTTTAAATGGACTAGAATCAAATTGCTGCATTTTTTATCAACTAAATCAATTAAAAATATGAATATGGAAAATATGACTAAAACTGAATCCAATTTAGCTGCCAAAGTGAACGCTGCGTTTTTAGAGAAACAAGAAGTCCTGCCTGGCTCATCGAGGCTAATTGCTACATTGTGCTCACTCGCTAATAGTTAACTGCTGGTTGAGGTTTTTAAATACAAGTGGCTTTCCACAAAGGAACCTCATTTCGCTGCTGTACAAATACGCAAATCAGCGCTTCCACAGCCATGTAATTGCAGGATGCAGCGTTTACAGAATGACCTTCACGGTCATTTCAGCGTGTTGCTTTTTCATAAATTTGCTTTAAATGTATTCACGGCTCGCCACCCCGAGCTCAGCAGTGTCATGGGCAGAAGATAGGATGCATATATTACTGTAAAAGGCCAGGTTGGCAATTCAATTTCTCCAGCTTCGCAGTCGGTGTAAATATTAATGGGGTCTCAATCTGTATTTCAATGCGTGTTTAGAGCACTGAGAAGTTTTAAGCATATCTCTTACTCAAGCAGCTCTTCAGACGATGCCTGCATTTTTGACTTCTGTGACAGTCGATAAATATTAAAGATGTGGCTTAAACAATGTGGTAAAGCATGACAGATAGTATGTAAGATGACAAAAGAAGGATTTACTACCTAGCATTAATATGGCTTTATATCTGAAGTCATTCTTTGTAAATCTGTGACTGTTATTGAACTGCACGGGAACACACAAGTGCATTTATATGTTTCTCATAGGATTATACTCCTGGACTCTTTTTCTGAAATGAGCTTTGCCTCGTTCCATCATAGTTTTACCGGTAATTGTGTTAATGGTTCCCATTTCATCTCCCTCATCCTCTTTCGTGTCTACCCAAACCCCATTTATGTGCCCTCTGTGTGGAAATCAAATATAGTTAATGGATGGAAGTGATGTGGTACAGTTGTGATCAAATATTGATACTGGGAAAAAAAAAACACAACCTGCTACTATAAAGGTAGTAGGTTGGATGGCACAGTTTGTGCTGTTATCAGGACTCAAGAGACTTGGAAGCAGATCATGTTTTCATTTTACGACTGCTCACTACCCACAATGCATCTCTGGTTTCAGCACAAATGGGCAGGAATCTGAGAGGCATTGGTGAGACCGAGACCACAGGATTACAACAAAGGGCGCAAAAACAAAAAGAGAAGGGGGCGGAGAAAGCTTAGAGGGCATGTAGGACGTATGAAAGGACAGAAGTGCGCTGTGGATGAAATTATTTTATACCTCAATGCTGTTGAGTTCTTAAAGGTGCAATGGTCAGTTTTCTTTTTAATGCCTTACTTCTACAAATAACTTGGAAGATATGTACAACATGATAAAAAAAATAAAATAAAAAACAATAGATGAACCCTTTACTGCATGGTGTTGCCATATGGCAACAATTAATTTATCCCCAATGTTTTGATTGGCAATAATACAAAACTACTATTTTTCTATGTAACTGGAAAAATGGGCCTTTAACAAAAAATGCCATGTCACATAACCAGGAATGCTGTTTCTGCAGTCACATGGCATGGTGAAGGTCATCATCGGAGGGCTCTCAAAATTTGATTAAAAAAACCAAATGTTTCAATAGTTAGGCAACACTACATAAAGGAAAAAATGTAAACACTATCTGAGCTAAGTTAGCATTTATTTTTTGTCATTTAAACAAGTTTATATATTTTGAGTATTCTGTTAAATGGTAAAATGTAATTGTTGCCATATGGCAACATCACGCGATAATGGAACTGTGGTATGTGCATCCATGAATTGAAACAGGCCTACATAGCAAAGAAGACACTAGGCTTCTTTAATAGTATGTTTACATTTTTCTACATCCAAAGTAAGAAAATCTTGTAAGTTCAGACATTTTGCAATTGCACCTTATTTTCAAAATGTTATATTTCAAGAGAAAGAATTAAGAATTCAAGAGAAAGTATTAAAAAGATACTTCACCAAAAACAAGTTTGGATCTAATTTGTGTATGTATTTTGAGTGAGTAAATCCATCCACATACTTTTTACAACTTCATTCCTTTCTAGAAGATACAACGTTTACATGCTTACTAGGTGGCAAACTCTGCAGCTTAACGTCTGGACAGTGCAGTAATTGGAATTGTAGTCTCATACATTTTGTGTTATTTTTGACTATGTGATACTTTCCACCATTGCACATTGTTGCCAATGTGGCAACAATTTATCAACTACCCCCCCTGCCTCCCACCCCCTCCTCCCAAATTTATTTTTCTTCTTTTTAAAAAAAAATTATTTATTTATTTATTTATTTATTTATTAGATATTTCTATTACTTGAACTAATTCAAGTAATACAAATCCATAAAAACATATTTTTGATGTAAATTTAATAACTCATGCAGCAGAGGGTTAAGCCGTCGCCTTTCCAAAAGTGTTTTGAGTTGCTGAGAAAACCCATTTGGAAAATTCACTTCCAGTCCGGATTGCTTGTTTGTGTTTGGATGCGCCTTCTGTCAATCAATTTATAGACCGTAGATCGTGGAGGCGGAACTTTATGAACATAGCTGGGAATTATTTAAATATCGAACCCACCTAACTGTTCTTGGAGAAAAAAAAAAAAAGAAAAAAAGAAAAATCTTATCTAATGCAAATGTAATTCTATTCTGGTCAGAAGTTGTTGGTTAATTTGTTATATAACAACAGCTCTGTCAGTAGTTCTGGCTACAAAGATCATATTAATGTACTCGTTCTGATATGTTATTGTTTCTATAGTATTGTTTCTATCGTTTCCATCTTTTTAATCTGTTAGGATTAAAAACAGGAGCTAACTTGTTTCACCGACGTTCCAACTTCAGGGTTGGGCCAAATCAAACCACCACATTGTTGATAGTGCATTATTCCTTACTTAAAAATGCATTCCATTGCACATTATGAGATTTACACTGTCTCAGACATGCTGATTACTTTTTCACACTTTATTACACTTTATATTATGTGAGCTACACCTACCATATAGATGCATTTTGTAGATGTACAACTACTGAAAGTAGTCAATCCCTTGCTCTGCACCATCTACCCTGTCCCTCAATGGTAAGCACCCATTTTATGACCACTGCTGAATAGATGTTATTTGAGTGGTGGCTTATTACAGTAGTACGAGTGAACCAGTCTCAGTAATGTTGTTGGGGTTTTTAAGTATTGTGCATTCTTGTAGCTTTATTTGACACTCTTTCCTCGTTGTTCTACTTTGTAGGGTGTACAAATTGAGACCGTAGCTCTTTTTTTTCCATGCACAGTGTGTGTTAATCATCTTCCCCTGCATCAGTATCGGTTTCCGACCACAGGACTGGCCTTAGCTGGAGCTCCACCAGCAACACACTTTACCTGATACACTAGAGCCAGCATCATGTCAGTGTCAATACCTGCGTATCTCAATGCAACGTTTAATTTTGTGTTAAAATGGAGTTAAATGTCCAACAATTGTCTTTTGCACTGTTGCTGTAATGGCAGTTGGCCTAATTGTTCCATTAAATCCAAACGGTGGTAACGTTAGAACAATACCAACCATGATTTAGGAAGTGATAGCCATGATTCAGTGCTCTCTCTCTCTCTCTCTCTCTCTCTCTCTCTCTCTCTCTCTCTCTCTCTCTGTCATATAAGACTCAGCTCCATCTCGTTCCCCTCATCATGAGAGAGCATTTGCACATTAACAATAAATAATGAGCAAATCCATTACAGTCTGTGCATATAGATAGCCTACTTAATAGTCCAATGGTCATTAGCATAACCTGCAGGGAATTGTGGGTAATTACAGAACTGTAGCGAGACGAGGGGGTGGCACTCTGACTTGTCCAGTGTTCACATGCATTTCCAAACTTGCTCAATCTTTGTTTCATGTTTTTTTCCTTGTACTCGGAGATACAGATCAGTCAAATCAGTTTCAGAAAGCATGAGTCTTCACACATTGCAAATGTGTCTCGTGTTTACACCCTCCATTCAGCGAGTGCTGAAAACACAGCCAGGAGAGGTGAGACATGCAACTTGTCCTTAATGGAAAAATGATGAGGTTTAAAAGGCACATGAATGAAGTCAGCAGAAATGGATGAGTAATGGCATGCAAAGCTGAAATGGGTAAATGCAATACATAAGTGCATGCATATCATCAAAAATGTATATAGATGTAAAATGTCATATCAGATTCATAGTTATTTATAAAGATGCACATGCTCTTGTGCAGAATGTATTGCTGATAGGTTCCTTGCTTATCCCCATAACAACAGAAAGCTGTCACTGCTTACAAAGCTATAGTTTTTAATGGTAAGACAGCTTACAGACAGCGCCTGGATCCAGTGCTTGAGCTAGGTAATGTGGCAGCAGGTGTCATGGATCAGCCATGAGCTGAGTACACCAGCACTCAGCTAATTATCCCAATCACTGTGAGCCGCTCGTAAAGTGTGAGATAAATTAAACACTATGAAATAAATTAAACACAGGGGACATTTATGGTCTATCCATCATGGCCAATGAATTTTTCGCTGACGGCAGATTCTATTTAAACCTATCCATCTGCTTCTGTATGATTTGAACTGTAACAATCGCACAAGTTACAGCTGGAGATGTTCACATACAAAACAGAAGAAGGTTGTTGGGTGTTGGGCTACACATAATGTCAAATCTGATATCTAAAAGTAGCATCTAAAGAACCTCTTTGACGTCTTTGATTCTAAAAATTTAGAAAATATCATTTTTAAATGCCATTTTCTGCCAATTTGGTTATTTTCCCATTCTGACCCACTAGCTAGTTCTCCCCTATCATATAACAGCTTATTAAGAACAAAAAATAAATTCCTCCTTTTTAAATGTCTGAAAATACAATTCTGATGACAAATATATGTGGACACCTGACCATCACGCACATACTGTATGTGCTTGTTGAACATCCCATATCAAAACCTCAGGCATTAATATAGTGCTGCTGTAACAGCCTCCAATCTTTGGTGAGAGCATTAGTGAGGTCGGGCACTGGTGATGGACGAGAAGGTCTGGGGTGCGGTCTGCATTCCAGTTCATTGAGTTTGAGGTCAGGGCTCTCGAGTTCTTCCAC
Source organism: Cranoglanis bouderius (assembly GCA_023630585.1). Classification (NCBI taxonomy): domain Eukaryota; kingdom Metazoa; phylum Chordata; class Actinopteri; order Siluriformes; family Cranoglanididae; genus Cranoglanis; species Cranoglanis bouderius. Next base: position 5,565,477 of record CM042566.1, read on the forward strand.
ATCAACCTTTACCAATCATGTTTTTATGGAGCTTGCTTTGTGCACAGGGGCATTGTCATGCTGGAACATGTTTGGGCCCTTTGGTTCCAATGAAGGGAAATTACAATACTATAGCATACAGAGGCGTTCTGCATAATTGTGTATTTCCAAATTTGTCTGGGGAAGACCTACACATGGGTGTGATGGTCAGGTATCCATAAACTGTTGGCCATACCGTTTAAGTCTGAGAAATTTGCTATTGTTTTTTTTGCTATAAGTCCTAGGTCCTGCTGTAAATATTTTTTAGTCATATTTATACTTTTAGCATGTTTTAGTAATAATTCTGAAAAGCTTAATGAATAAGGCTCCAGGGGATCAAAAAAGTACATCTAGTATTTATCTATTTATCTATAAATATTAAGACTATAAAGGGTTTTTCCTTTATATGGATGGCAATACCTCCTGCAAAATCACTGTCAGGCCCTTCTCTCAAGTATGGTGCAAGGCTGTGATTGGACAGTGATTGCATTTCAGTGTGGCATGACTGCAACACACTGATGGAAGTGAAATGCAGTGGAATTCTTCATTTGTAATTCTTCAAAACGTGATGAAATGCGTTACCATCTGTATATTGCATTTCCTGTGCTTCCCCTGGTGTGATTGCTTTCCTTTCTGGCACAGAATTTTCTCCCTACAGTGCAGCTTGGACCCACCCGGAGGAAAGCGTTAACCGCCATCTTTCACTTTACATGAGCTCACAGAAACCCAAGATTAGCTAGTATCACTTTGATTGACAGGGGAGACAGAGTATGCCATCCCTCCCACCCAGAAAGCATAGCCAGTTTTGCTTTTTTTGGATTCCTGGCCATGAATGGCTGTGGCATCATCAGGATTCAATCTCACGATATCCAAATGCTTTTAGTTACACCACTCTTGTCAGTCTTGTAATTATTAATCCTGAATGATAAGTATTTGTTATTTTTAGGAAATTTAAAAGAGGGCTCTCTGTGCGGTCTGTTATAAGGAGCTGTCACATCGCATGTGTCGCATGTGTTTACATTTTTTTTTTCTTAAAAGTTAACACGACTTTTAGATTATTAAAAGTTGAGTGTGACCTCAGGACCATTTTGTTAGACAGCAAGGAGACGATAAACACCAGGATATTAGATTTAAATGCAAATTTCCTAAATGTCGACTGGATGGTGAGAGATATTTTTATTTTTTTAAGGTATGAAATTGTCCCTTTTTAAAGCTGGGACCAGGAAAAACACCCTGGGGGGCATTTTCGCATGCCAGGCTTCACCTGCTGAGGGTCACAGATGAGGTGTTTACATTTCTGAGAAGATAAAAGAGAGAAGAAGATGAATTTACTTATTATTATTAAAAATAGAAATAAAAAAGTTTAAAATTGTCGCATTTAGTTTGCAGATATAGCACAAGAACATTTCAAAACTTGAAATAAAAAATGACTCAAGAAATATATTTGTTCTCATAAAAATCTCATAACGAGAAAACCTTAGATACATCTATGTTCAATATATTTTCACTTGATAAGATTTTTTTTTGCCAGTGCAGATTAGGATTAAAGTAGGATTACATTTTTTTTTATTATACAGATTGTCATCTTTTTCTTTTTTTCTTGTTTATTTTATTTTTTATTTTTTTGCTGTTCATGATGAAGCTGTTTTGTTACAGATGTTTTTATTTAACCTTACAAGGTATTTATGAACACGTATTTCATAAATATAAAAATGTATTTAATTAACACAACAATTCTTACAAACCAAATGAGAATGCCAGTCCCACAGTACAAATTTGAAAATCAAGTAGTTCAGAAAAACATTCCGGAGTCTCACTAATGTGAACCTTGATTGATCAGCTTCAAGTGGTATATTTGGCAATTTCGTATACAGATCACGTTGTCAAGTTTAAAATGCTTATTTCAGTCAAAACGCATGAGAAAATTTTGTTGATCTCTTGCAAATAATGCAACCCAGGGATAACATACAAAATAAGACAGATGACAGAACCATAGAGGACTCCATACTTAAGTTTGCACTATGTGGCACTATGGTTCTGAAAGTACAATACATCATTCCACACTATACACGAATTGGATGACAGTAAATATTGACTTGAGTGCTTGAAAATGACTGAATATTTTTTGTACCCCAGTAATAGACACTCTTCTCACTCTTACATAACCATACACCCACTCACTACCTTCTGATCCATAACGTAACATTGATGTTGTGTTTGTTAATTCTGTCAGTAGTGCATTGAAGCTGCTGATGCTGTTCCATTGACATGCCTCAGTGAAAGCAAGGTACATTAAAACCTCCTGCCCTTGAGGGCTTCTCTTTGGCATATGCTTGTTGATGCTTGAGTTTAAAATGAATGAAAAAAAAAATTTAATTATTTCAACACTGAGGATTGTAGGTGGAAACAGCATAGTGCTGATCACTTAAGCCCAAGCAAGCGCCACTCTTACTCACATTCCTTTAATGCAACCCTACACCCACTTACTGAATTTCAATCTTTAGCACAGATGTGCCTGCATGATAAAGGGTGTTAACTTTTTAGCGAGGTTCGCACATAAATGCATGCACAGAAATTTTAACACTGGCTGCAGGCAAAAGCAGAGAAGCTTCAGGAAAAAAGCTGGCCTCAGTTAGCAGAGAATGGAAATCTGTACTGTGCTGCTTTGCATTATCAGGTGCCTCCTTTTCATCTCATTCATTTTCTTTAGGACGCAGTGTGGTCTAACTGATCAATTATTCATGGTCTTCTTTGCAATCTGCCTTTTATTATAATTACAAAGGTGTACTTTGTGCAGATCACAATATATTGTGACATGCCATCCTGCCTGCCACAAGTTTATACCCAGATTACTGTGAGCCCCTCTGCTTTATGATGTGTCAGATCTTGTAAATATAGGATTAAGAGCGGTCTGCATAACATGACTTGCTGAGAAAATCTTAATAAAGCTGGTGTCATAGTGTACAAACATATATTATATGGCCAAATGTCAGTCATATGTGCTCTTTGAACATTTCATTCCAGATTTAGTCCCCCTTTGCTGTTATAATATCCTCCACTCTTCTGGGAAGGCTTTCCATTAGATTTTGGAGTGTGGCTGTGGGGATTTGTCCATTCAGCCACAAGAGCATTAGAGATGATAGGCACTGATGTTGGACAAGGAGGCCTGGGGTGAAGATCCCAGAGGCATCGTCATGCTGGAACAGGTTTGGGCCCCTTACTTCCAGTGTAGGGAAATTGTAATGCTACAGCATACAATGACATTCTATACAATTGTGGCAACAGTTTTGGGGAAGAATCACATGACATGTGATGGTCAGGTGTCCACAAACCTTTGGTCATAGAGTTAATGTATTAGAGGCATACTGCAGTGCCACACTTTGAATTTGTATCGGTTTAGTGCTCCAAATATTCATATTTGTATTTGTATTCAGATTTAAATCCAAAGTGGGCGTAGTCTAAACTGGATTTTTTTTTTTTTTTTTCAATGAACCTACACCCCCAGAAACACTGAGGAAAAAACAGTTGCAGAACAATTCCTCAAGCTCAGTTACATCACTCCAATTCATAATTGGTCTCAGTTAGAGACGTGTGGAGGACATATTTTCTATTTCTGTTTCCTAAAAATGACTAGTTTAAACCATGGCCCTGACCAGGCAATTAGTAAGAACCGACGCATTTTCATGTTCATGAACATGGTCTAGGTTTGTCCCTTGAGCTTCATAGTCACTACCTTCACGCTCATGCCCATATGAAAGTGAAAGTCCCGGTCCCTATGGCCTGTAGTGTCACATTGATGCCCTTTCTAGCAAGCTTTAAAAATCTATGTATATGCACCTACTTTAGAATACATTATCTGTTCAATCCATATAATGTATTCATACTCAATTACATCCCTAATATATATGCATCCTGGAGATATGTGGTCATACAAGAACTTACACACAACAAGCCATAATTAAACATACATGACTCTTTGCAAATCAATTGTCTTGAATCAGCACCAAATTAGCACCAGTTACATGCTACCCATATCATCAAGTCAAATCCACTAACATGCCCCAGCACAGCATTACTTTTCCACCTCCCTCACTCTATCATTCCTTGGGCAGCCACTGGAGCATATGCATGCCATCCACCCTACTGAAGATATATACCCAGTAGAGAAAGAAAGAGAGAAATAGCCTGCAGTGTCCCCTCCTGCGGAGAGATAGATAGCTCCTGTACTTCTTGCTGATGAACCCTTTTGTAAAGGTGGAGGGGGATGAGGGGGGTTATACTTAATAGGATCACTTCAATAGCAGGGATGATGGTCTATCAGCCATCCTCGGCTAAGGAGAAGGTCAGACGGACTCCACTTGCGGAGCGAATGAAATTCCTGATTGATGATCTAAAGGCACACGGATCTCATTGTTCTCTGGATGTCTCTTGACAAGTCCATTTGGAGGAATAAAATTCATATGTATGTGGAAATTAGGTGTCAGTGTAAAAATAAATGCAAAATATGACATGACACATGAGGTACAAACAAAGACAAAAGCATGAGGAAAAAGGAAATAGAGGGACAATCCCCAAACAGGCTCAACCAAGCTGAATATTTTAACCAGGAAGTTATTGCTTTTCAAGTAAGGCAAGCTACTTTTGCCAGTAATATATGTGGGAATTGTTCATTTTGAAAGGAAGAATGAGGCAGCAAGGTAAACAACATGTAAACCAGTAATACAAAACCATCAATGCATGCTGAATGTGGTTGGGGAACATTCAACACTCAGCTATACATTCAACAGGTGCTCAAAAATCTGTACACGCATACACATCTTTTCTGATAAGATCCTTGTATGATGTCTGTAGCCAGACCCTTTACAATTTGGGCTGAAGGCGGGGGACCCCCTGGATAGGGTGCCGGCCCGTCGCAGGGCACAATCACACACATTCACACATTATGGCCAATTTGGAAATGCCAATCAGCCTACAATGCATGTCTTTGGACTGGGGGAGGAAACTGGAGTACCAGGAGGGAACCCCCAAATTACTTGGAGAACATGTAAACTCCACACACAAAAGGCGGAGGCGGGATTCAAAACCCCAACCCCAGAGGTGCCAGGCACACATGCTAACCACTAAGCCACTATGTCCCCCAATCAAATGATTATTTAAAAGCTAATAATGTGTATCATAAAAGGCACACACGTAAACAACATTTGTTTATCATCTAGCAAGCTACCAAAAATTCATAGCTAACATAACACTGTTATCTTATAATAAACTAGCTTATAATCTTATGATTGTACGATAGCATTACAAATTCTGAATAATTATCTAATGGTTATTTAAAATCTACTTTAATATCATTAATGTAAAAAAGTTTGACCAATGTTTTCCCACCTCTTGTTCACTGTGCTCAGTAGGGCCAGGGTATAGTTTGCTTCTGTGTTAGTTAGCTAAATTTGCTTGTTTGTGCATGATATTGCCAATTCTCATCGTTGGATAATAATGAAATGAACTTTGAAATTTCCCAGAAATGTTGTAGTGGGCTTTCCGTTATTATTTACACTAGTGAGTAGTGAGTATTGGTTAATACTTTTTTTTTCTCTTGCAAACAACAGAGTTTGTTTTAATATGGCTACAGGATGCTAAATTGGAATCTGGAAATTCGAATAGTTGCACAAGATTTAGTTACTTTTATTTTGGCTAACGAAAGTAGGGTGACCATACGTCCTCTTTTACGCTTTAGTTTCATTATGATGTGCATGGTCTAATACTGTATCATGTGTGCATATTTGCATTGCTTTAACCCCTCTCTGTAATTCCCGCCTTCTTGCACAACAATTGGTCGATTATAAAAGGCTTGCAGCAACTACTGGCCAAATTCCTGCCTCTCAACCATTGGCCTACTCTCAGCGAACGCGAAGCGCTGTTGTGTACGACATCAAACAGTTGCTTGACAATAGCAGCAAATGACAGCTGTCCTGAGTCGAAACAATGCCCATGGCCATATAAAATTATTTTTAATTTCATGTTATCACATTGCTTCGTATTACATGGCCATTCAAATGTGTAAATGATGGCAGAAGGTACACTCGGGGCATCTAATATTTTATTTTATTCCCTGGACATTCAAAAGAATGTAGAAAAAAATGTAAAACGTGGGCAGAGTGCACTCAAGTTTGCATTCATAGTAACACTGTTTTGAACGCTATTAAGGCCCCCGCTCTGCTATAAGCCTGCTCCTGAGCAGGTTTAAGTTAACCAACATCTTTGAACAGGGGCCAGGATTGTGTCAAATCATCAACAATCCAAGCCAGTTAACTCAGTAATCCACATACAGAGAACAGGCCACTGGAGTCTTATTTCTTAGCCATGCTGTTAGCCTTAAGCCTCCATAGTGGTCCTTCAGAGCAAGACAAAATTTACTTTATTAGTTTTGGACTTGGGCCACAAAACTAATGTAGTTATACGTAATATAAGTCAATCGTAGCTGAGACGTTTTCTCTAAATATCTGCTCGGATGGCATCAACATTGTCAAACAACAATATCACTTCCAGATTTCTATTAAGTCCGCATTTAAACTGTTATCGTACTGTGTTTTTATTTAACTCTGCATCTTGTCCTTTTTATGCTAAAAAAAAAAATATTCTGGTTGTCCAAAATGGCTGCCCCCATAAGCATTCAGCTGCACTGTGAAGCTTCCTATGACTTCTTAGCTACATTAGCTTTGTGGCTCTTTTGCAGGACTAAAGAAGCAAACACTGGACACACAATGTGTGTAAAGTATAAGAATATATAAGATTGTGAGAATTATATATATATATATATATATATATATATATATATATATATATATATATATATATATATATATATATATATATATATATATTTTTTTTTTTTTTTTTTTTTGCAGAGCTATTCCTTTCATAAGAAGACGAATAAAGACTTCGCTTTTTGTGGGGCTTCTGAATCATAGAATGACTAAACCCAAAGCTAACAGGGCTAGACAGGATAAGCATGTAGCCTCCAGCTAAAGTTTTCCACATGGTAAAGTAATTTTCCAGACATATACTCATAGGATTACACTATTATTGTAGTAATCAAAGATGTGCAGGTGTTTGTGTCCACTCTTCCTACATCTCTCTCTCTCTCTCTCTCTCTCTCTTTCGCTCGCGCTTCCTTCTATTGTTTCATTTTCTCAGAACCAAGCTTCCCCTGTCAGCAAAAGTGGACTTCATTAAGACAAATTAGGACTCTTCCTCACCTTCTCCACCCCCACCTCTCTTTTTTTTTTTTTTGTTCCCTCAGCACTTCATTACTGGATATGAGGGCACTTTCTCTCTTCCCTTCCTTATAATGGATCCTCAAATAACCTCAATTTCTCTTTTTTCCCCTCCCAGTTTCTCTCACCATGTCCTCCCCAAGCACTTCACCAGTCGCTGATCTGTTCGTCACTATGTCTGTCCGTCCATCTGTTTAGCTTTTTCTCACTTTCTCTCTCACACACACTTAATCTCGCCTGGTTTTACTATTGACAGAAAAAATAGGCAAACATGAGGAGGGTGGTTTTCTTTTTCCTAAACGGCTTGAACAGACACCTGTGAGAAGTTGTAGATTAAAAGATTAAACTTGTACTACATTACTACGGGGTCATGTTCACTGATCAAGCTTCTGATATGTTCATATGTTGTGATGCAATGTTGACATTCCTCAGTATATGTGTGCAAACCATGGAATTTAGGTTAGCAGTTGATGCTAAGCAAAACGAAGTCTTATTTTAGCCATCTGGAGGCTGTTCTTCATAAATTATCAACAGATCTGAATGAAATGTTGATATTTCCAATAGTTTAGTTTAATAGTTTGATAGTTTCCAATAGTTTATTTAAGACTTAACAGCTACATGCTACTCCCTAGCCTTTAGCTAGCTTCATGCCCAGTGTTTAAATACTTCCCTGTTACCTAGCAACCTAGTGTTCTCACAACGTTAACAAACAAGACTTCCAGAAATATGGCTAATCATATGTTTAGTTTTATATTTTGAACTGGCCCATATGTTGCGGTTGGTATGTCAGTATAACTCAAGTCACTGTTTCCTCTGTTCCACTGTTTTTTTTCCTCTCTCTATTTCCAGTCTCCATTATACACTAAATATCTACAATCCATCATTTGTGTGCTGTGAAATGATAGTAAACAGATCTATGAAAACTTCTGGGAACCGCTGTCATTTCCTTAATATGTAAGCGTTTTCCACTTGCATTAGACCTGCATAAAAACAATATCCTCTCTCAGAATCATGTGGAAGTGGAAGGCGATTGATCCACAAGCACCTTCAGCCTTGTTGAGTGGAAATATTTTGGCTCAGGTCTTATAAGTCACGCTGCAAACTGGCGTTAACAGCGTGCTAAGAACAGATTTGCTGTCGGGTGGGATTAGATGGCAGACCGCCTTTCAATTAGCTATATTTCACATGTCAGTTTACATCAGGCCAGTGAAGCCAGCGTATGTGTGCTTGAGTGAATTAAATAAATAACTACACAAGGTCTGACAAACATGCAGAAACTCTCACACTGACAGAAGAACTGACACCGGTTCTGTGAGCGGGCTCAAGGGCATGGTAGGGTGCAAAATATACCTCAAACATACCCCTTTTCCATGGGCAAGTGAACCAGTGAAGCAGCTCAAATCTGATCAGTGCAATTTTCTTCTGCTCCAAAGTTGCAATATTTATTTTGATATTCTTTTTTCTTTTTTTCAGTAATACTCTTCAAAACGCTACACACTCCTACTTATTTTTTAAAGTCAATCAGGAATATAACCAGTGGTTAGCACTTTCGCCTCACACCTCCAGGGTTGGGGGTTTGAATGCCACCTCTGCCCTGTGTACGCAGAGTTTGAATGTTCTCCTTGTGCTTCAGGGGTTTCCTCCAGGTACTCCGGTTTCCTCTCCCAGTCCAAAGACATTCGCTGTAGGCTGATTGGCATTTCCAAATTGTCCTTAGTGTGTGAATGTGTGTGAGATTGTGCCCTGCGATGGGTTGGCACCCCATTCAGGGTGTCCCCCGCCTTGTGCCCCGAGTTCCCTGGGATAGGCTCCAGGCTCCTCCGCGACCCTGTGTAGGATAAGCGGTACAGAAAATGGATGGATGGATGGATGGATGGATGGATGGATGGATGAATATAACCCATGTTGCTTGAGTTGTTACCAGTTCTTGGTTCTAAAGCAGCAGCATCTTGGTACAAACCAATTTTGCTATCCAAGTGTAACAAAATGTAATATAATGTAAATGTAAATGACACATTAAGCTTAAATTCACACGTGCTGATGCTTGCACACATGCAATGTACATGCATTTATCTTTTAGTCACAGTTATCTAACACAAAGTGACACTAGCAAACGTAAAGGAACTCTACTGCTAACTACAAATAGTTCTTGACGGCTTAAAAATATTTATTACATATGTTAAGAAAATGAAAAAAAAATTTCTTCCAAAGTGGTTTTACAGTTAGTTCCTTTTGATGAGGGTTTTAAAGAACATCATCAACATTTCAGCCATCAAACAAATCACATTATTGCTTGTTTTCAGTATCTGTAGGGCCGGTTAGGATTATGCCGGGATTTTCAGGTCAGATGATTTTTTTGCACTATTTATTGCCTCTCTCGTGTGCTGGTCTGGTTTCATGGATGTTTCACCAGCAGCAGATTTAAAGTCAAGAAATCACACCGTTTAAGCCATGAATGTTTTGTTGCTTCTTTTTTTTTTTTTTGTAAATTTTTTTTTTTACATTTATCAGTGTGACTAGCCCCAACAAACCTGCTAATTAAAAAGCACTTCAATTTAAAAGTTAGCAGTGAGACCACCTAGCGACTGGGGAATATAGTTAATATATTGTACAAATATATTAGTTAGTTTCTACAATTTTTTTTTTTTAAATTTTGTATTCCATCAACTTTGGGCAGCAGCAACTTTAAAAATGGACAATTTTACAATGTGAATCTTTAGTCAGCTTTTTACAGCATCAAATATTTTTCATCATATTGGCACTTTTGCAGTGGAAAAGTACAGAATGCTTCCATATTATAGGCACCAACATCTTACTGGTATCTTACTGTAAGGACTAATGGAGAGTATAACTTGCATAACTTGTGGGTGGGTGTTTATAGGTTTTTGTATGTGTGTGTGTCATTTATTTATACTCATATATAAAATGTTAGCTGATTGATTCTTCTACAGTATTTCACATTATTTCACATTATCTCAGGCACACCTATTTTACCTGTGCTTGAAAGCTGGCACTATACAGTAAGTGTGCACTGGTAATGGAATCCCATGGTACCCAAAAAAAGGTGGGGGAAAAAAAAAAGATGTGGGAATGAGTGTTTTTTACTTTCATGCAAAAGTAGTTAGTAACGTGCTACATCTACATCGTTACATTTAATTGAGTAACTTTTTGACGAAAAAAAAAAGTACTTTAAAGAGTAGGTTTAACTGGCCATATTTATACTCTTACTCAAGTTAATTTTTGTACTGAAAAAGAAATGTACTTTTACTTCGCTACATTCGGTACATTACATTCCTCCGTTACTGTTAAATGTTAATGAATACGTGTAGTTTTAATAATTAGTTTGTATCACGTATAATGAGGTCGCAGTCTCTCGATACGCTGCAGTGGTCTGAATGCGTCACTTTTTTAGCGGCTCAGTCCTGAAAGCTTTGTGTTGTTAACATGTTGTGAAAATAAAGACAGTCAACTGTTGGGAAAATGTTTGTTTTTTTGGTGTGTGTGTGTGTGTGTGTGTGTGATATTTTGTGTTGAAAATGACAGGTCCTGTGTTATTGTGCCAATCATAGGACTGGGATATGCTGCTTCATTTTGAACCCAGGTTTTATATCATACAAACAGAACGGGAGACTTTCGAAGAGAGGTGTGACTTACAGTTCTCTGTGTAGTCTGAGATTCAGGATTTTCCCTTCATTTGAACAAGATCCGAAGTAACTAGTAACTTGTTACTTGAGTAGTCTTCTCATTGGATACTTCATTACTCTTACTCAAGTAATTATTAACATTATTACTTGTACTGTTACTTGAGTAATTATTTTTTATTAGTAGTATTACTTGTACTTGAGTAAAATGTTTGGCTACTCTACACACATCTGCTTTCATGCAGGTGGGACCAGGATGCTTTTACTTTCATGCAGGTGAGATCTGGCAGTCAGATATGAAAGTCATGCACAAAAAAAGAAAGATTTCCAGTAATGTACAGTACAACTCCATTCATATCTTAGGTTTGCGGATACAGCCAATTTTACACCGAAAGCGATAGTACAAGCACGGCAGCATGCTTTTGGTATAAAAGGCCACAAGACATGGCACAATTCATTCATTCATTCATTCATTCATTTGTTCATTCATTCTTTTTCAGGAGTTTCTTCATCCTAGTAAGTGGTGCTACGGCTTAAATTGCTTAATTGTTGTATATTTTGGGAAACAGAACTAACAAAGCTCACTAGAAAATATCGAGGGCAGGTACAATAACAATAACTGTGAGATCTGACGGGATTGGTCAGAGTTCCTGCAGTTGCAGGCGGAATTGGTTAGAAATCTTTCAGGTATGGGTGGATGTGGGATTATAAAACACACCCCTAGCTGGCACTGACAGAGATGTGCCGGGAATGCATGAATGCACAAATTCTAGAATAGAAATGCTTCATTCCAGTAAGTATTATCTGATTATTACTAATAAAAGTAAATTAAGGCAATAATAATATAATACTGGAACAAGGCCATTTTGTCCTCTCCGGGTTCTAATGGCATCATGCTAGTTGGCTGATCTCTGCTTTGAGTGGGCTTTTATGTCAAATTAAAAAACCCTGATGTCATGACTGTTTGGACAGGCGTTAATACTAATAGGGCCCATATTACAGCGGTGAGGAATGCATAGTATCAGTCAAGCATCACACCTGCCAACGAATACATTACAGCATTTCTCTCCCTCTTTCTCTCACACACCATCTGTGGTAATAAAGCTTCTCCCTGGCCGATCAATAAATGCCCTTGGCTCTGCTGCTCAGCTTTGATAATGTATCCCTATTGTCTCTCTACACACGTTTCCGTGAATACACAACGTCTCTTTCTGTTTTTTTAAAATTAATTTCATACTTCAACTTTGATTATTGATGAGCATTACCTTATTAGCATTGCAATAAACATGCTCAGATGAATCTGTTAGGTGTCACTTTTAATAAAGCCAGACAGGAAGATCATAAAATACCAAACCATTTACATATTTCAGTTGGATGCTGCAGTGCTCCATCTTGTTTCAGTTTTGGGAAAAACCACTTCTCTGCCATCCCTCAATCTCTCCTTCGATCCCCTGAGAAGCTCCCTCTCTCGTAACTCTCGGAGCCCATCCTCCAGCCCAGGCGTATAAAATCGATTACTCTCCTCGCAGTCTAATCTTAAAAGTCACTTTGGGATTAACAACACGGAGAGAGCAGGCAGCCCCAAACTCTAAATTGATTCTGAAAGTGTTACAGCGTGACTTTGCCGTGTCTCTGAGGAGGGAGAAACGACAGAGCCAGTATAGTATATGATGACTTACACCAGGTTGGGAAGGTTTTCTCACTCTTTCCCACCCTCTCTCCATCTCTGTCTCTCACTTTCTCTTGAGGAGGAAAACATAGTTAGGGGAATTTAGAGCGCTGGACCGGACCGCCAGGCCTGAGGTCCTGTCTCACCTCATTGATTGTGCTGTTGACCTACTTAATGCTCCTGCTTACCTGTGTGCACCTCCAGCAACTGAAATAGATGCAGGAGAAAGCGAGAGAGAGAGAGAAGAGAAAGAGACTGAAGGCACAGCTCTGAATTATAATGGGCAAACGGTATGTGGAGCTGGGAATACTCATGCGGAAGGGGAAATTCTACAAAATTATATACAGCGTGTAACACAAATGGAGGTGAAGGTCCTGCCCTGGTGGCTAGAAGGTTGTGAGTTGAAATCCCTGATGTGTCAAAGAGCCAGAGTTGAATAACCTTGAGCAAGGCCCTTAACCCTGAACTGTTCTGCTACATGCCGGAATTGGATTCTTCCTCACTTACAAGTCATTGTACATGAAAATGAATAAATGGAATTATAGTATAACTAAGATTTTGGAGAAAGATCATGTCTGAAGCTTCAGTTTCTTCCTACTTAACTTTGATAAATTCACTTTGATTCCCATCTCTTTCTTGACTAGTGATGAAGTCCACCACCAAGCAACCACCACTTCCCCACCTCCTCCCTAATAGTCAACAAGTCCTACCTAAGAGTCTTTAGTGGGCAGAGCTGGCTGCCCAGGGTTCCCAGGGTTCTCCCTACTCTTGACCAGAGATGTAAAATACTTCAGTACTTTGTTACTGTACTTCAGTACTGCCTTGGATTTCTTTTTCACTCAAATATTATTGAAATTGTATTATATTGTATTATTGTAGTACTCATTTGAACCTTTAAAGTATGTTTTCAAAATGTTTTTTTTTCTTAGTATGATGCTAACTTTTGCTGGCGCTAACAATTCATACAGGATGAGATGTTTCATTTGCCGCAGAAAAATGAAATATCATTCTTTAAAATTCATCATCAAAGCTAAAGAAGTATGTTAAGCTGCCACTGTTGGGCCCTTGAGTAAGGCCTTTAACCCTCCCTGCTCCAGGGGTGCCACATCACAGCTGACCCTGTGCTCTGACCCCAAATTTCTAACAAGCTGGGATGTGCAAAGAAAAAGAATTTCACTGTGCTGTAATGTATATGTGAGAAATAAAGGCTTCTTCTACTAAGATAACTGTAAGTATGCTAAACTGTTAGTTAAGTTTTGTAAATTAAATCATTAAATTAGCTAGTTAGTTGGGTTTGTAAAATTAGCTAGCTACTTAAGTTTTGTATATTATCTTGTTAAATTAGCTAGCTTGTTATGTTTTGTAAATTAGCTTGTTAAATGAGTTAGTTACGTTTTTATATCAGTTTGTTAAATGAGTTAGTTAAGTTTGTATATTACTTTGTTAAATTAGTTAAAGTTTTGTATATCAGTTTGTTAAATTAGTTACGTTTTGTATATCAGTTTGTTAGTTAAGTTTTTAGATTAGTTTGTTAAATTAGGTAAAGTTTTTATATTAGTTTGTTAAATTAGTTAAGTTTTGTATATCAGTTTATTAAATTAGTTAGTTAAGTTTTTATATTAGTTTGGTAAATTAGTTAAGTTTTGTATATCAGTTTATTAAATTAGTTAGTTAAGTTTTTATATTAGTTTGTTAAATTAGTTAAGTTTTGTATATCAGTTTATTAAATTAGTTAGTTAAGTTTTTATATTAGTTTGTTAATTAGTTAAGTTTTATATATTAGTTTGTTAAATTAGCTTTGTAAATTAGCTTGTTACATTAGTTAAGTTTTGAATATTGGTTTGTTAAATTGTTAGCATGTTAAGTTTTGTAAATTATCTTGTTAAATTAGCTAGCTAGTTTAGTTTTTCTGTGATTTTGTTTGTGTGATTGCAAAATAATTGAATTTGAGTGGTGACAGTAAGTCCGCTTTGTATCAAGTCACATCACACCACCCCGTCGTTGTTGTGGAATAGAAAACTCCTGCATCTACCTACAAAGTGTTTCAGCTCACAAACCCATGGAAACACAGTGTGTATGGAGTTTATGGTTGTGTGGGTTTACTGGTAAGTGAAGGGCTTTTCTAATGGAGACGACTCTGTCAGCTCTACTTAGCTCCACACAGAGAAATTCCTGATTACACGTGTGATTGTGGAAACGGAACGGCTGTTGGTTCTCAATTCTTTCTCTCTCTCTAACACACACACACACACACACACACACACACACACACACACACACACACACACACACACACACACACACACACACACACACACATTTTGTGCCCTGCTGCTCTGTATGCATTGTGGCTGACATTCCATTCCGCTGTTAATCATGGTGTTATAGCCCCTCCAGCTGCCTAGATATGACTTCATAATCCTCTCTCTCTATATCTCTCTCTTTCTCTCTCTCTCTCTCTCTCTCTCTCTCTCTCTCTCTCTCACACTCACACACACACACACACACACACACACACACACATATTCATGTATGCACATGTCCTGTTCACACACACTGACTTTCCCTTCACATTCCATGCATAGTTTTCATCTCAGTCAGACCCAGTGTCACTGCTAAGTAAACCAGCAGTTCTGTCCCCTCTCGCTTGTTTATGACAGGCATATCCTGTTGGCACTGTGTGTGTGTGTGTGTGTGTGTGTGTGTGTGTGTGTGTTACCATCTGACAGCAGTCCCCCCTCCAGGCCCATCGGCCAATCAAACTGACAGACACTTACATTTCAATCACTCTTTATCCATTCCCTCATTGCCCCCCCCCCCCCCCCCCCCGCCCCCCTCTCTCTCTCTCTCTCTCTCTGTCTGTCTGTCTGTAGTCTGCAATCTCTCAATCCTCCATCATCTTGTTCCAAGGTGTGGAAATCAGCCACTTCTCACCAAGGCAATGTCTTTGGCTGTCCTTGGCAGTACACACACACACACACACACAGACACACACACACACACACACACACACAAAACACAAACAGCGAGAGAGGGAGGGGCGCTTCGACAGCCGTCAGGGCTTTTAGTTTCAGGGTTGACCATTTGTATTCCTCTCACACTGATGTCTTTGTGTTTGTGTGTGTGTGTGTGTGTGTGTGTGTGTGTGTGTGTGTGTGTGTGTGTGTGTGTGTGTGTGTGTGTGTTTGGACGTTTTAAAGGTGCTGACCTCAAAGGCAGAGCATTCCAGTCACTTTTACCAGTGACACTGAAGGAGAAATTGTGTGTGTGTGTGTGTGTGTGTGTGTGTGTGTGTGTGTGTGTGCGTGCGTGCTGAAGATTGCAGTGTGACAGCAGGATTGTGAGATGGAGAACACACTGAGCAAGCATGTTCAAAATTTTAGATTAATTAGATCTCCCAGACCCATAGATCTGTTAATACTGTGTGTGTGTGTGTGTGTGTGTGTGTGTGTGTGTGTGTGTGTGTGTGTGTGTGTGTGTGTGTGTGTGTGTGTGTGTGTGTGTGTGTGTGTGTGTGTAAAAGGTTTGTGTCTGTCAGTTTATTCCAGGGTAAGTCCAGTCAGTGAAGCATGCATGTGATAAAATCCCAGCTGTTTGCTGTCACTGTGTTTGCTTGGTCTCGGTTCCGCATGTTGAACTGCTGTGGATCCTGTATGTTCCTCAAAAGCCAGTATGGAGTCATTAACAGAAGCTAAATTAGGCAGAAGCACACAGGAGTGGAGCTGAGCTGCGGTACTATAATTTGATGGAAACGGTAATGATTTCTAATACAATCTTCATGAAATCCATTTAACCATGTGATGTAATAAATCACACAGACAAGGCAAAGTCACAACACACACAGAGCAACACGCTACACTAATGCCCACAGTGCAGTGCCCTCTGATGCTCCATGTTCATTTGTATTCCTGGTTTTAATTAATTATTTTTTTAATTTATGTTTTAATGTGTCTTATGTTTCCAGTGTTGAAAAAAGAAAAAGAATAAATAATAATAATAAAATACAATTGTAAATAAGTTTAAAAGAAAACAAAAACAAAACTTTGGCATTGAATATTTGTAATTTGTTCAATTTACTTCAGCCATCAAACTGCTATTTAGATACAACAACAACAACAACAACAACAATAATAATAATAGCAATAATAATAATAATAATAATAATAATAATAATTGTAAAAAAAAAAAGTTGTAAAAAATTAAAACGGCAATATTTGTTTGTATTTTGGTCAGTTTACTTCAGTCATCAAACTGCTATTTAAATAATAACAATATTATATATATATATATATATCACAGTAGCATGATGATTTCATCATGATTTCATCATTTCATCAGGGCCTTGCCCTTTACGCAATGAGATTTCTCTGGATTCCCTGAATCTTTTCACAATATTATGTGCTGTAGATGGTGAAAGACCTCAATTCTTTTCAATCTTGCGTTGAACAATGTTTCTGATTGAACTGACTGACAATTCTCTCACAAAGTTTGGCACAAAATGGTGAGCCACGACCCATCCTTGCTTGCGAAGACTGAGCTTTTGGTGGATGCTCCTTTTATGCCCAATCTTGATACCCTTCCCTGTTACCAATTAACCTGATCCTCCAAAATGGTGTCACTTGACTATTCGATAAACTTTTCAGCTTATAAACTAGTCTGTCCCACTTTTTTGAGTGTGTTGAAGGTATTCTAAATTTGTTTATATTTACAAAATACATTGTGAAATCATTGAATATCTTTTCTTTGTACTTTTGCCAGTTAATTAAAGTTTCAAGAGACTTGACAAATCATAGATTTTTGTTTTTACTGCATTTTAGAAAAAAAATCCCAACTTTTATGGAAATGGGGTTAGTATGTGGCCTGTGGTGTGTAAAAGGTAAAAGCAGGACAGCAGATCTGCTGCTATATCCTCAGGAGGGCATCTGGCATGAAGGAGATGGAAAGGAAAGTGTGTGTGTGTGTGTGTGTGTGTGTGTGTGTGTGTGTGTGTGTGTGTGTGTGTGTGTGGGAGAGAGAGAGAGAGATGTTGGGGGGGAGGGGGAGTAAGAAGGAAAGGTGTGTGGGGGTGTGAGTAAGAGTGTGAGAATTTATGAACTGTAAAGGAAGAATTATACTTCCTTTCAACTACACATACGGAAGATGGCTGCCGCACGTACACCATGGTGGTTTGGAGCATTGCTTGTGCAGATCCTCAGAAATTAATGCAATGCATCTGTGTGGTGCAATACCAACATAAGTTGTGGGGGCAGTATAGCTTGTGACACTGTGTCCACAACTGACTAAACAAACTAGTGCTGTGCATACTTATGTGCTATTCTAGACCATTATTGAGTACGAACACTGACCAGTTTATTGCAGTTAGTTTTAAGAGCAGCAGAAAGTTTTAAGAGAGACAGAGCTCATGACATCCACATAAATGCCAGGACCAAAGGTTTCCCAGCAGAACATTGCTCAGAGCATCACACTGCCTCTACTGGTTTGCCTTCTTCCCATAGTGCATCCTGGTGCCATCTCTTCCCCAGGAAGGTGACACACACGCACCTGGATATCCACATGATGCAAAAGAAAACATGATCATCAGACCAGGCCACCTTCTTCCACTGTTCTATGGTCCAGTTCTGATGCTGATGTGCCAATTGTATGCACTTTCAATGGTGGACAGGGGGTCAGCATGGGCACTCTGACTGTTCTGTGGCTACGCAGCCCCATACGCAGCAAGCTGCGATGCACTGTGTGTTCTGACACCTTTCTATCATTGCCAGCATTAACTTTTTTAGCAATTTGTGGTACAGTAGCTCTTCTGTGGGATCGGACCAGACAGGCTAGCCTTCATTCCCCATGTGCACCCAAGGCCCTGTCTCTGGTTCACCAGTTGTCCTTCCTTGGACCACTTTTGGTAGGTACTAACCACTGCATAACAGGAACACTCCACAAGACCTGCTGTTTTGGAGATGCTCTGACCCAGTTTTCTAGCCATCACATTTTGGCCCTTTGGCCAAAGTCACTCAGATCCTTACGCTTGCCCATTTTTCCTGATTCCAACACATCACTTCAGGAACTTACTGTTCACATGTTGCCTAATATATCCCACTCCTTGACAGGTGCCATTGTAATGAGATAATTAACGTTATTCACGTCATTTATCAACAGTTTTAATGTTATGGGTGATCGATATACACGTCACAGGGTAATGGACATAAGCTTAATTAATTCAGCTTGTAGTCTGATACTGGCTTTGAAAATGTCTGCGATGCTGCACCGTCACATCATCATCAAAACAGAGAAGAGTGCTTACACATTCTGTAGATGACAGCAGACAGTTTGAAATATTTAGCTGACCTAAAAATAGACATAAACAAGGAATTTAGCCAACAGAAGAGAAGTGACAGTTTACTGAAGGGGAAATGATGCAAGATGTGAAAAGACATGTAGTGGTCAGGTAGTGTTTTCTTTCCACTTCTCACAGACTTTATATGAACTTGTGCTAGTGAGCCAATAGAACAGTCATTTTGCTCAAAAAAGAATAACTGCATGAGCGGAATCTTAAATAAACAGTCACACACACACACATTGCTTGTTTTCACCACGTCCACTTTGGGTTTAAATCCTAATACAGACATGCATATGGTGCCATTGCATTACATTCATAGTTTGCACATCTGATCTCACAACAGAAGCAGAGCCAAAGCTCCGGCCAGTTCCTACATCTTCACATGCCAATAGTGGCCAGTTGCTATGGGACAGGGTGGCAGGTTCTGACATGCCTTGCTGTCAGACTCTCCAAAGTGCTTTTTTTGACCTTCCAAACAATTTGGAAGCCTGTTCAGAAAGAAGCATAAAGAAGCACAAGTCTTTAGAACAGTTTATAACCTTCCTTGGAGTTTTTGTGTAATCCAAAACCAAGATATCTGCAATTTGGTATTGTTGTGTTTATGTTCTAGGTAGAAAGTGGAAGAGTATTTAGGGAGAAATTACTGTTCATTTCAAGTGTGCCAAATGATTACCTTGCTGATTCCTGAGATTTCTTAAACAATCTTGTACAGATGGATGAATCCCAAAGTCATGGGCATTACAATGGAAGTGGTTTGGGCTTTAATAGATACAGGACAAAAAAAAAATACAGGTACCATGTGACAGGAGCTGACAGGCCACCAGTCAGTGTATTATTCCACTACCGCCTTTCACCCTGAAGATCATGACCTTTGCTGTGGTTTGTCAGAAACAAAGCTCAGCAGATCTCCCAATGACAGGTGAGTTGTGATCATGAAATTATTAGCATTTTCATTACTTTTCTCTCCTCCTATCTGGCCTTGTAATAGCTTGACTTTTTTTTTTTACTACACAACTACTGTCTGATTTATTTCTCCCTATGAATCAGTTCAATTAAATATATTGTGCCAGAACAAGTCTCCAAAGGCTTGTTTTATCATGGCACACTAATTATGTTCATGCAAAAAGGACAAGGAGGAAGGCCAGACTGTGACACTGCTGCTTCTCCCTCTAGACTGTAAAAGTAAGTCACAGAGAAAGAGAGAGAGAGAGAGAGAGAGAGAGAGAGAGAGAGAAATTTGAAGCCTAATGCAATACTTCACTATTCAGATCCCACATGATCCATTTTTGTATGTTGTAGATTTGAAAGCCTTTCGACTCATAACCATTACGAAGGGATTCAAACTCCATAACATATGTGAAAAATGATTTCTAACTATCTGATACACATCTAGCAGTTCTTGCATGAAATCTTCATATTTCGTTCGCCTGATCCAGCAATTGGGCAGGTAATGCCTTGAGAGAAAATGAGATGCTCGCAAGGCTATTTAGCTAGAGGGAAGTTGCAGTTAAATCGGGCAGGCAGAGTGAAATCACCTATCATCCGCATGTGTCGTGAGATAAATAGTCAAGCCAGTGTGCATGGGTTAATGAGGCTGCCCCTTCGAGCGGGTCGGGGTGGTCTCGTCTCGGTGGCGTGCTGCCAGTTGGTACGAGGCCCAGCTGCATCTCCGGTCGCGAAGTCTTCGCCTCCATCATCCATCATCTTCAACGTCTAATCATCCTTCCGACAGTGGCTCTTCCATGGAGTTGGCAGGATACGCTCCCGCGCCTTGACAAGCCAGCGAGGAAATTACTTATTTATCATCCACGGGCTGTTGATTGTTGAAGAGTTGAAGAACTCTATTTGTCTGTCTCTGAACAACATAGAAGTCCTCTATTTCTGTGGTCCGTTGTCATGGTAATTTCTCCTCTCAGCAGAGCTCTTGAGGGTGATTTTATTGTGTCTTGATTGGAGATGATGTTGGAGAGGCATGTGGGGAGATTGTCCTGATATCTTCAGTGCATTCATATGAGATTTCACTACATTTGTCTCGAAATTTTTGTACTCAAGTAGTAAGACAGATAGGAAGAAATGGGGGGAAAGGTTTTTTGATGACTTTCAATATTTACTTATTGTATGCTCTAATATGAAGCTTAACTTTTGTTCCTGCCTACATAAGTATTAACTGAAGGTCTACATGCAATGTGAGACTTGTTTTCATTTTCTCACTAAGTATTAGCATCTTGGAAATGGTAGCTCATCTCCTCTCTGCCAAAACAAGAATCGATCAGCCAAGACATGTGTGGTGTCTGATGTTTGCCTCATTAGGGCACCGGACCTAAGAGGCCAATATAACGAATAAAGTTTCCCTCAAAATCTTACATAAACATGATGGCATTGGCTTGCACTGCTACCTCACAGCTCTAGCCTAGATAGCAAAATTGCTGTGGCCCAGATCCGGTCCACACCTGACATTTTCGTCCAGCCCACATACCGCGTGGAATGATGGCACTTGGGCGGTCCACTCCTGTTTGCCAGATTTGGGCCACATGCAACATATGTGGGCAACTTTTGGTTTACACCCAGACTAGCCTTTGTCGACTGTGCCACATTTTTGCCAAAGGTGGCCCACATTTGTTTTGTGATATTTGGGCCATATTCACTATTTACCACATGGGCCACTTTAGGGTCACAACCAGATTGCACACTGCCGTGAGCACCGCATCGTTGCCTAAAAAGGCCCACATGTGATTTGGGTTATTTGGGCCATATTTGCTATTTTACATGTGGGCCACTTCTTTTGTCCGGGCCAAAAGAAGGCCAGCAGTGCCGCATCACTGCCTGAAGTGGCCCACATCCGGATGCTATCTGGGAGGGTCCCTGGTGCGATCCGGAGCTTGGGTTACTGCTATATGACGTTTTGCATGTTCTCCCCGTGTCCGTGTGGATTTCCTCCTCATTCTCCAGTTTCTCCCACTTCCCAAAAACATAATGGATTGGTGACATTAGAACAAAAACCAGAATGGTTCACATGGATGACATGCTTGAATGACTTAAACTTACAAGAAGTTTCAGAGATGACTCAGAGATGAGGCAAAGCTCCTTCGGCGTATATGTAACTATTCGCTAGTACCATCACCACCAAAGGCATATAAATTCAGGAAGGTTGGCTCAGTCCTAGTGCTCAACATTAATACCCTGGAGGTGAGGATGGAGAGAGGAATGCTGGATGAGCTCTCAGCTATCATTAGTAAGTCCTGCCATCCAGTCCATTCCCAGTGGAGCCTGCTCAGCAGCAGGCTGTTCCTGTCTCAAAGCACGAGGGAACACATTCACAGGCTTCTCTTTTCTATGTCTATCAGACTGTTTACCACAGCCTTGAGTCTGAGCTTGTCCATCCATTCTGCCATTTGGATTACACATATAATCTATAGTCACAATTGCTCTCAATATTAAGGGCATTTGCAGCATTTTTAACAGAAAAACCACCTTGTAGTACTGTATATATGGAATTACCAATGTTTCATACCTTGTTGGATAGCTTTCCAGGGGTTCAGTCGATAGTGTTGCTGTCTCATAATTGCATGTTCTCCTTGTGTCAGTGTGGGTTTCCTCAGGGTATTCCGGTTTCCTTCCACCCCCCAAAACATGTCAGAAGGTGAATTAGCTACTCCTGTGTGAAGGAGTGTGTGCATGATGTGGGCTTGTTCCCATGACCCTGACCAGGATGAAATGGTTATGGAAGATGAATAAATGATACCTTGCCATGTACTGAGAAAATAATGCAAAAACAACAGAAAACCAGTTTACTCAAAACTCATCAACAGACTCACACCCTAGTCTGTAATTTGCATTATTAGTACTCATGTGTAGCAAAGGTTGGACACAATGCTTGTATCTGTATCTAGTCCTCCAAATATTCATATCTGTGCCTGTATTTTAATCTCTTTAATCCCTAAGTGGGTGTAGCCTAAATCCAAATGGTTTTATTCTTTTTACTAGTATCCTAATTTAAACCTTCATGACCCTGACCAGGCAGTTACCAAGGATGAATGAATGAAGGCTGTAAAAGCATCTCTGTAAATACATGGCACTCAGTATACATGCACATCTGTACAGTTGTGTATAGTTATATATGTTAATGCACACAATTCAGAATCTATGTGTATTTGTATTTCCTCTTATCTTCCTTCATTTCAATCCAAACTGCTGTAACAAATCAATTTCCTGTCCAATATCTTAATATCTTATCTTAATTTGCGTGAACAGTAAAAACACTATGTAGCAATAAGTAATCTTGGTGCTGTCTTTAACTCATGCGGGTTTATAATACAAGAATGTTATTGGCACTTGCATAGAAATAAATTCATTCACATTGAAGCACCGTACTGCTCCAGCAAATGCATCACTATTAGTAAAGTCACCATTTCTAGACTTAGTCTTAGTGTTGCAAGCAAATAAAGACCACTGATTTTAAGTATTCTACACAGTCACCACACCCACATGGAAAAACAAATAAATATCAGCCTTAATAAACAGGATCAATATGCAATTAAAAGACAAACAGGGTATTGATATTGCCTAAAGATTCCTGCAAGAACCAATCAGACAATGCATTAAAACACACGCAAGGAGTCGATACATAATTAATATTACGTGACTTTAGACAAAATGTTCTCTGCTACAGAGCTTGAATCTTATGCTACTTTATGCTTCGTTTTCACTTCACATGCAGGGCAAATTACTGATAAACAACCTGTGAAATTGGGAAATGGTAAGATGGAAAATGTGAAAAATTAGCATTAATTATCTCACGCAATATGGTTGCAAAGTGAATTTTTAGAGGTGTGTGCAGTGTGATTTAAATTTAAAAAAAATATATATATAAATTAAATATATTCTTATAATTTATGATTGCTGAGGATTATTCAAGAAGTGTCATAACGTTTTAAAATTCTGAAGAAATATTTGAATAATAATGACTTAGTAATGCGAAGAAATAAAACGCACGCGCAGTACAGCCTCGTCACAATGCTGGAACAAATTCCCGAGAGGACTTGGCACTGCCAGGCATTTTGGGCAGAGCCTGTGTCTGATAGCTACTGCAACTCATGCAGACGAGAGTGACAGCCAAATGTATTATTACCCTGAGGAAGAGGCCGAATGCCTCAGACAGAAACCCTGAATCACAGAGCTTATCCCCAGCATTAGCACACCATGGCAGTTAAGCTGATTTTCATATGAATTAAGCTTTACCAAAACACACAGATAAACAAACCAGCATGTAATGGTGTTTCTAGACTTGATTCTCTACTTTAGCAAAGCCCAAACACACCATATCCACACAAAATCCAATTCAGAAAATATATAACATTATATAACATAATATAGCTACATTATGATGCAATATGGCTACACTATGATACACTATATTTTTACTATGATACACTATGGCTAAACTATGTTACACTATGGTTTTACTATGATACACTACAGTTTTAGTATGATGCCTTATGGCTATACTAAAGTATGACACACTATGGTTTTACTAGGAACATTATGGCTACACTATGATGCACTATAGCTATATTATGGTACACTATATTTTTACTGTGATACACCATACTATGATGCACTATGGCTGTACTATGATCCACTATGGCTATATTATGACACACTATATTTTTACTATGATACACTATACTATGAAGCACTATAGCTATATTATGATAGACTATGGGTTTATTATGATGCACTATGGCTATACTTTGGTACACTACAGTTTTATTATGATGCATTATGGATATGCTATGATACAATATGGCTATACTATGATGCACTATGGTTTTACTATGACACTCTATGGTTTTATTATAATACACTATGGGGTATTATAATGGTGTGTTTACTAAGATACAATAATGATACTGTATGCTATGGATATCTACCTTGCAGAATAAATAGTACTCTTATCAAACATTTCTGCAAGAAACATGATAAGTGTGCTAAAGGTTCATTGCAGAGCCATGAGACAATTGAGAATACAGTCGGACTACTCACTGTACTGAAAGATCTCCATGAAGGCTTCTGGTTCGTCCTGTGTTCATGATGTTATTGAGGTGTGGGTAGAGCAACCACAGCAGGAGAACTACACTATGATTCTATTATGATACAATATGGTTTATTATGATACACTATGGTTTTATTACAATACTCCACAGTTATGCTAAGATAAGATCTATTGATACTATATGCTATGGTTCATATACTGCACCTTGCACAATAAACAGGACTCTTATCAAACAGTTCTGCAACTCACATTGTGCACGATATGGACAAGAAATGTGCTAAAGGTTCAATGCAGAGCCACAAGCCAAAAGAGATAGCGGTCAGAATACTCACATTTGTCAAAGAGCTCCACAAAGGCTTCTGGTCCATCTTGGGTTTGTGATTTTGTTGGGGTGTGGGTGAAGTGGCCACAGCTGGAGAGCTTCTTGGTCCTCAAACTCACTTTGTGGTAATAATTGTGGTAAGCTGTAAGGTTTGTTATGTGGAACTTGTGGCAGCTCGGAGTGGTTTCACTTGATGTGAAAGGGATTTATTACATGATGACGTTGTTGAAAGATCTCAGCAAGCATGCACACATGCACAAGGAGGTATTCAACACATACTAAATGGAATACTAGTCGGAATACTCGAAAAATACTCACTTTATTCCACCTGCACTGTGTGTTATTGCAGGATTAGATTGTCAGAGAGGAGCATTTAAGGCAAATAGATCCTTGGTAATATAAAGTGTGTCCTTCTTCTGGTCTCTTTGGCACTGTGATCAATATTGATCTAAGTGCAGTTCACCTAGATAATCACCCTTCAGGATAATGAAACGCTGTATTAACAAGAAGGAAAAGCCTGACTATCCAACTCTGTTATCATTGCCTAGAAAGAAATTGAAGTATTGATGCTAATCATGGCTAAACGACATGTTAGTCATTGCTATATGACAAGCTCATATTTAAGCTTTAATATACCGTAACAGGGTTTGAATGTTGCATGTTTCATCTTGAAGGCAAATAAGCAGAATGATCGAAAGCATGTTGATAATATGATGTTAGTATTTGGAAGAGATATCCGGAAATACCATCAATCTAATCTGTGGTCAAGGAGGTGTGAGGATCGGAGCCATTATCACGATGTTGGAAAATGAGTTTTCAGAATTGGAAATCGTATTACCACAGCGCCCAATGTGACACCTGAACCGGACAAATGTGTGAAACTCACATGACAACATTAGAGGGAGAGAGAGGTGGAAGATGGGCTCTAGGTCCTCATTTGTCAGTGGCTATTGAGTGTGTCAGGCTGTGTGTGGAGGCTAAGCCATGGAGCATGCTGCAGTCATCTATCTAAATCAAAAGACACAGATATACACCAGTTACAGAGCTGGAGGAACCTCGAACCTACACCAACATATTATGGATAAAAAAGAATACAAGACATGAAACATTTTAAGAATACTCTGTTATTTTAAAATAAATGTGGGTATAAAAAAAAAGGATTACGATGTAGAGCATAAACCTGATCATTGCAATCCCTTTACCTTTCATTGCAATCATTTCAGCTTACTTTGCTATGCCAACAATACACAAGTTAGGCAATGTACTGTGTGCAGTGATTTCATATTCCTTTATTGAAAAGTCATGTTGACCTTTTGGATAGAAGACCCAAGCCAAAGATGTGAGACAGAGGAGAATAATACTCTCCATTCTGTAATGACATACTGTCAGATGTGTAAAGATGACGTGATGGAGCGAATCCTACACAACACCATGTCAAACAGGAGAGAGACTGAGAAATGGAGAACCACTGAGAGAGAGAGAGCGAGAGAGAGAGAGAGAGACAGATAAAGACAGATAGAGAGGAAGAAAGAGACAGAGATTCTGACACATTGACATGATAAAGTGAATCATAGTGAGTGATTGCTGTACAACACTTGCTTGCTTTTCTCCAGCAGCTGAAGAAGATAGAGAGTTGGATATAATTATATTTCAGATCATATCAGAAGTACTGTGTCCAGCATTTGCCTTATGCAAAGAGATAATGTTAAAATTTATTTGTACCACAATGCTGTTGAATTCTTGGTTCTAATTGGTCAGAAGGTGTTAATATAATTCTGTAACAGCAGCTTTTAAAGCACTTGTTCTATAATACATTACATTAATTACATTAATTACATTACATTAATGAAGGGGGGTGTGACATGGGTTCTTTTGGGCTGGTTGAAGACGAGGCATTCTGAATAATCTGAAGGGTTTTGATGGAGCTGGCTGGGAGACCCAGGAGTAGTGCATTGCTATAGTCCAGTTTTGAGATAACAAGAGCCTGGACTAGTAGCTGTGTAGCCTGTTCAGTGAGATAGGGTCTGATTCTCTTGATGTTGTACAGAATGAATGTTCTGTTCTAATATGTTTTAGTTTCTGTATTAACTTACACCAGGACTTGTTTGGTTGGCGCTTCATATAAGCGTGTTGAAAAATGTTGTAATTGTTGATATGATGATGTTAGCACTTTGTAACAGATAAGGTTCTGGTAAGGTGTATTTTTGTTCTATTAACTTCAAGGGAGAGAAAAATATAGAGACTGGTGAGGGAATGATTGTTTATAGCTGTTATGATGTAAGTGATATGAGGAACTTGTTTCACTGACGTTCCACTGCATTAAACTTAACTATAAAGGGAAAAAAGGGATAAATGGGGGTTAGCTTAGTGGTTAGCATACCTGCCTCTCAGCTCCAGGGCTGAGGGTTCAAATCCCACCTCTGCCCAACATGCACAGAGCTTGAATGTTCTCCCCTTGCTTTGAGGATTTCCTCTAGCTACTCTGGTTTCCTCCCCATTTCAAAGACATGTTGTACAACCCCAATTCAAAAAACAATAACTGTGTAAAATGTAAATAAAAACAGAATGCAATGATTTGCAAATCACATAAACTCATATGTTATTCACAATAGAACATAGAAAACAAATCAAATGTTTAACCTGAGGAAATGTACCATTTTAAGAAAAAAATATGGTAATTTTGAATTTGATGGCCACAACACATCTCAAAAAAGTTGAGACGGGGGCAACAAAAGGCTGGAAAAGTAAGATATGCACATGCTTCCATCCAGACTACATCATTTTCAGGAAAGGCCTTGCATATTTCAGCAAGACAATGCTAAACCACATACCCCATCTATTACAACAGCATGGCTTCGTAGTAGAAGAGTCTGGGTGCTGAACTGTTCGGCCTGCAGTCCAGACCTTTCACCAACTGAAAACATTTGGCGCATCATGAAATGAGAAATACGACAAAGAAGACCCAGGACTGCTGAGCAGCTAGAATCCTGTATCAGACACGAATGGGACAGCATTCCTCTCCCAAAAATCCAGCAACTGGGATAGGCTCCAGGCTCCCCATGACCCTGTTTAGGATAAGCAGTATGGAAAATGGATGGATGAAAGGATAAAAAGTATGATGTGTCTTATGAGCTATAAAAGGAATAAAACACTTTGGGATGCGCAATAGGAAAATAATTCATCAAAAGGCATTATTTCATTTCCTGGGTCCAGGGATCCAATTCAAATCAATTTTATTTGCTTAACAATAGGCATTGTCAAAAATCAGCTTTACAAACATCCAGATGTAGATTTAGAACCTAAATAGGTGACAGTGGAAAGAAAAACTTCCCTGAGATGACATGAGGAAGAATCCTTGAGAGAACCATGTTCAAAATGGAACTGGGATTATAAATTGGATGGATTATAAATTATTACAGTATGGGTGGACTATAAATTATTACAGTATACAAGTGTATAAGAGTAAAGACAAACAGAACTAAGTGTGTTGAAATGATGTTAAGTATGAGCATAGTGTGAATAAGAGTCCTGGAATGAGCACAAGACAGTCTTTATGATTTCAGCAGCAGTTCTTAGCATCGCGCAGATAAAGAACTACAAATAAGTCGTCTTCATTTCCCCCTTTAACAAAAGAAGGACTTCTATTGCTTTTTCACCCTGCACATCTGTTGTTAGGTGGTATTTACCCTCAGCGCTGTAGAGAAAGTGGGCCAGCCCAGCAAGAAGCCCTTCCTGTAGCTCCCACATTTGGGTTCATCATGTCAAAAAAATAAATAACAGAATAATTGGTAGAGTACTGCATCTGGGCTGCATGATAAATGAGACGGGAAGCCCCAGTAGATAAACAGGAAAAATGAGAGGAAAATAACTGTCTCCACAGGGTGGAGTTTGTGGAAATAATTTAGCTTGTGAAATTATGTCTGACAGGAATAATCGCTGAAGGGTTTAAATTCAGAGGTTTGTGCCTATTTGCTATACTGTAGGTCGTACGTAATCACGTCTATCAGATATTGTCCTATCACTCATATGATGATGCGTCTAGGGGCAGGAAATAAACATTATAAAATACATACAGCACTATTTCAGTCTTACCGAGGCATGAGGCAAATAAACACTACGAGAGCAGACTTTTCATTGTAGATTTTTATTGTGGACCTCCATATAAAATAAATACAATTTTCAGATTTGGTTATAAATTAATATTCAAAAGTCTAATCGATTATGTATTGTTTCCATGAAGCATGTTATAATGACATCTTGGGTCATTTTTTCAGACAGCAAACAGACAATTAATGTCAAACCATCAGATATAAATGCAAATGTAATGGTCTGAGGTGTAGCATAATAGTTGATTATAGAAGCAGTGATTGGAACATGTATTAAAAAAACGTCAAATTTTTGGACAAAAGGACAGGTGGAGGGAGACGAGAGGATAAGAGTGAGTTCGAAGGTCATCTCTGCTGAAGTATTAGTTAGCATTTTTCTAAGCTGATGTAAGAAAGAGACAGAGCCTCAAGGCCAATTCATACCGGACGTGTTTCTTTAATCAGATCCACTTCTATTTTGCAATCCACAATGACTCTGGGAGAAATATGTCAGCATTCGTGTCCTGCTGCACTTTTCACACACCGTGTTCAATTTTTAAAAATATTCAAACTCTACTCAAATCCCACGCGCCCACTTTCTATAGAGTGCTGCAATGACATTCCTTTACAAAATGTATCTGTTTTCCTGGCTCTGTTTATCTCAGAGACAAAAATGTCAAAAAAATGTTTCAAATGTTAACACCAGATGCCATAATGCCCTTAATATAAGTGTTATGTCTGAGTAAGTCATAAGGTCAAAAACTTTACTCAGGTTTGTAATTCAAGAGGACTCTTGTGGTATGTGGAACCTAGACACTTTAAATTCTTTCTTAATCTGATTGGTATCCACAATATTTTTCACATGACCTCCAGATTTTCAGTGTAGAAAGTGTAGAAATTATGGTTGGGAAGCAGAAGTGTAATTTTTCATGGTTTTTCAGTGTAGCAGATTTGTTTAAATGTTGTTGTTCTACAATTTGGGACAGTAATAGCAAGCCTTTCAGTGGTCCTTCAAGGGTTCTTTGGATAGTTACGGATACATATCTAACTAAAATGCTTCTATTAGGGACTCCTTCTGTTGAACACTGTGGTTTTATTTCTAATGTTTAAGGGTTCCCCAAGAGTAGTTCATCAACTGGTGGACCACAGTCCACATATGAACCAATTAAAGTATTTTAACAGACATAGACTCATGCACAGAACTTTTTCTTTTTCACAAGACCATTTTCGGGCGGATCTATTTTTAGTAACAACTAATTCACAGGGATTTGTATGGCGGATGATTTACATAATCTAAGTCTAATCATAAACGGATTTTTAAAAAAAAGTGTTATTCACTCAAGAAGAGCCTGATTTTTAGTGATGTTTTCTGTTAATAGATTTAACATTTAACATTTAACATTTAAGGAAGGAGTCTCCAGTGTCATCGTTTTGTAACAGTCAGTAAGTCTTTCACCAAAGGAGAGTCTTTAGGAGAGAAGACTCCATGCTTTCTGGTTTCTTGGTAACATGACAAACTAATTTTTTACTATTAATTTTGATAGAGAAAAAAAAAAACAACAGGATGATGAGTGAATGACTGTTTATATCTGTTATAACATACAAGTGATTTAACAACAGGAAATAACTAGTCTCGTTTAAGTTCCATAACATTAACTGTAGCTATAGGATGTTGAAAAGCATGATGTGTCATTCATTAATAATGTAAAATTTGTCATCTTTGGCAAATTGCTTTATTATAAAATGAATAACACACTTCACGATATGCTATTACAGGAAAATAATCCAGTTTGGGGTGGTAACAGCATCACACCACCCCATCATGGGTTATCTTCCTATACCAGCATGCCCCATCCTGTTTTATTCCTTACTCGTTCAATAAATCTTATAGAGTTATTTTCCATCTAACATTTTATTCACGCAATCAGATATTTCAGCTGGTTGAAGGTCACATGAGGCTACTAAGGAGCAAATCAATAGGTTGCATCAGTTATTTTTAGCCTGCATATATACAGCAGATCATTAACTGGATCAGAGTGCATTCTTACAAACAATATCATTTTTCTTCTCGAAGCAAAGCACAGCTGAGACAGCGGAGGAGGGAAACGTGAAATCAGATGAATATATATTCACGTTCATAGACACATCTAAATGTCAGATAGATCATGCTGTTTGCTGCTGATCTCCTCTTCTGGCGTGCTGTAATGAATCGGTTCAGGTGGCTGTTGAAAGTAATCTGGCTTTAATCAACAGGGTATATGCTCTGATAATGTTGACAGGTAAAAAGAGAAAAAGGTTTTGGAATATAAGATTGGAGTTGCACTGCATATTGAGATGATCTGAGATAATGCGATGAGTACTGCACTCGTGTTAAATTTTACTCCCACAGAATTAAAACGAATACTTAACTCCATATCACTTCATTGAATCTGGAAATATTATTGTGCTGATTAGCGATTTGGGAGATTACTTGTGCACTCTGACTGAAATATTACAGAAACAGTGTTGAGAGTGCTTCAAACAATATACAGTTACGTTTAGATGACTCCTTTCTAGCCACTTAAGTCTTTATGGGCTTTTTTATAAGCCTCTTGGATTTGATATGCTGTAACAGGAATGCAACTCTCAATAGCATCAGTTCAGCTTGTGATCTGTTTTCTAAAGCCTAAATCACCAGCATGCCTTATAATCTACATTCTAGACTCCTGAGGTGTGCAAATGTTTAGGTTTGAAACTGGATCTGAAACTGATTAATTAATATTTTTTGCATGTTCTGACCAACCAACCAAACAAACAAACAAACAAAGGACCAACCAACCCCCCAAACAACCAACGAAACAGCCAACCAAGTAACCAACCAACCAAACAAACAACCAGTCAAACAACCAACCCCCCAAACAAACAAACAACCAATCAAACAACCAACCCCCCAAACAACCAACCCCCCAACCAACCAACCAACCAACCAAATAAACAACCAACCAACCAAACAAACAAACAATCAAACAAACATATCTGTTATACCTCTGCCACACTGCTTGGTCAATCTCAGTCCACTCTTCCTGACATATCTTTAAATCAGGTCTGGATAGAGAGCGTTATGGCAAAACTTTAACTCCTTTGATCTGGTTTGTAAGTTTGTTCAATTCTCTCTCGCTCTCTCTCTCAAACTCTGCCTACTAAAATAACAGTAACTTACAGCATTCTTACTGCATTTTTCTGTTTACAGTCATTTCACACTGTACTGTATTTTTAAAGGGATTTTTGCATTAATGTGTGAATCCATTTAACGTCTCATGCTTAAAACATCCTTTTCCATGAATCATCCATTACAGGTTATGAAAAATGTACATTTTTCTCACAACATTCACTCAACCCTGTTACCTGAGCACATTCACCCCTTTGAAATATCTGGAATACTCCTCAAGTCAGATGTTCAACAGGAAGTTGCATCATCCAAATTTCCTTAAAAAAAAAAAAGAAATGGGGAAAAAAGTAGGTTCTCATTCTTTTTTTTTCTTTTTTCTTTTTTCTTCTTGCTTTATTTTCAATATTGATCAACAAGGACAATTAAAAAAAAGTACACCTTGTGACTCAAATTATGGACTGAAAATAAATCATTAATAAAATATAAAAAATCAGTAAATCATTATAATATTCTTAATGTCAGGATGCCATTAAACACAGTTACTCCTTTTCTGTTACTCATTCAAGAGCAGAATGCATCGTAAAGAAACCATGTAAAAATGAAATATTATGATCTGAAATGGGTTAACACATTCTGAACATTTTTATCTTAGATATAGTGTTGAGAAATGATTAAAAGAAAATAAAGTTTCATTTTTAAGAGTGATGAAAGCTAAATGGCACCCAAACATATATGGAAATCACCCATAGTATATTTAACCAGCAGCTTTGAAGCACAATACGACCTGCTCTCAAGTAATGAACCTTCAGCTTAAATCTAAATAAATCCATGAAAGTTATTAGGGCTTCAACATTATTTTGTTATTTGTAAGATGTTTTGCATAAAAAAAAAGTAAAGTGGTGAAGTTATTAAGTCAGAGAAAAAAACTGCCCACAAAGGCTCTTCAGGGTTAAGCCACTCACTGTTTTCTGTGATCTTTGCTTAGAGGACATCGGCCCATTAAAAAGAAATACTGCTTCATAAAAAGCCATAGTCCCTGCTTGACTATTGCTGTGTGTGTACTGTATGTGTGGCATTTCTGTAAAGGGAAATGTCAGGCTCTGGATTATTAAGAGAGTGTGTACAGTATGCCACATGTCGTGGAGGCTGTGACAGCTCTTTGGATGACAGCTCTATCCGGGGACAAGTTTTTCACTTATTTAATTTCAGCATTTCTGAAAAGTTTCAGACGAGCTGTCAGGTCACGCTGTAATGAGTTAAGGTGCGTTGGGCCTTTGCTGCACGGATCCATAAATGAAGAATGAAGTACAGGTTTTCTTTCAAACCATAAAAGCCCTATGTTGATTTAACAGCTATGGTGTTTATATATGTCCGTTTGGACACAAATGGACACTGTAGGTGTTAATGCATCACTAGAGGTTTCCTGAGTTAATCAAATGCTGCTTGCTGAAATTAAATGCTTGTAGTGGTATTTTTTTTTTAATTCTTCTCAAAGGGAAAGATGACTCTCACTGTTCATAAAGGTGACGATCTAGATTACTACTTGTGCTTATTGCTCACACATGGGGGTCTACATTTTTATCATAAAGCGTATACCATCGGATTGCTCCACATTTCCCCAGGTGCATAAATTTAAAAAGGGGCCCATGGATCAAGATGTTAGAACACCAACTACAGTGTAACCTGTCAAACTACCTGAAAAACACACTCAAAACTGTTCTGTTATATGAAAACAATGCATGCTGGGGTGGGGTGGGGGAGTGAGTTAGTGATGCGGCATGACGTGCAAGAAGAGTGCCGCTACCCCCTGAAGTGCATTATTTTCATATAACAGCATGGGAGTCTGGAGTGTGTTATTCTGCTTTATAGTACAGTAATTTGCCAACAATTACAGTGTTTAATTTATTAATGAATGACTCATCACACATTTAACAGTTTCTGTCTGGATTTAATGTTGTGGAACGTCCGAGAGACAAGTTAGTTCCTGTTCTCCCCTATATTTTAGCTGTGATAAATAGTCATTCCCTCACCAGCCTCTCTCTCTCTCTCTCTCTCTCTCTCTCTCTCTCTCACACACTCTCAAAAAATGCAGCTCGTCATTTTACTGAGAAACCAGAAAGTGTAAACTCCTCTGTCCTGAAGACTTTCCTGTGCTGATAAACTTTGCAAAACACCGTAACTTTTACAAAGTGCTTACAACTGATACGCCTTCCATAAATGTTAAATAAATGTCTCCTAACAAAAAATGTCACCACATCAATGATTACAGGTATCATTTTTTTAAACAACACATTTTTAAAAATCTGTTTATTATTAGTCTTATGGTTATGTGGAGTGTCCTTCAAAACTCAATAAAACTGAATAGAAACTGGAGTCGTCAGGGCCATTTATGGAAGAATAGAAGGATTAAAAGTGAGCAATTAATTTAGTGCACGTTCAGCACTGTGATATATTAACTATTACACATTTCTGCAATGTAGACCTCCCTAAAATTCTGGTGCTGCTCCTAATTATGAATCTAAATAAAGATATTTGAATATACTGTAGATATTTGGTACAATTGGCTGGGTGGATTTCCATTTCATTATGCTTCTATAGTGTTAATTCTTTCTTTCTTTTTTTAGCAGTTTGGTATTTCCCCTTCACCCCAAATGTAGTCAGTCACATGTAGCATTTTGGTATATGAAGTTTGCATCTTCAGTTTTACACTGGAGCTACATGGCTAATGTAATAAGCAGTGATGGCTGGTCATCATGTTGGATAGGAGGCTAAAATCTAATATCTATCAGTAGCTTGACAGTGAAACGATTAGTGGTTAGCAATGCATAATATCATGATCTCTCATCAATGGCATAATAAGAATAATGTGGACCAAACACACACACACACACACACAAAGACAGATAGGGAGCTGCATTCATGATTTCTAATTTTATTAAGTGTTTCTAGTCTGTAATGCTTCATTGGGTTCAAGTCCTGTTTCCTCCATATACCAAACACAGTAAACAGAAAAGTTGTAACCCTACAAAACAACAACAACTTACTTTGTGCCATTTGTCCTTTGTGACTTTTTGTGTAATTTGTCATTTAATTGGATAATGTGTGCGCAGTATTCAGTCTGAATCTCAATCTACTTTTAGTTTTTCCTCCAAGGGCAAAAAAAAAAAAAAAGGATGACAGAGTAAATACTCCATTACACCCGCAACTGTATTTCACATGCGCCTTCTCAGTCACTGCTCATGATGCGTTATGGACGTGTCTGAAAAGTGTCAGCCCAAATAGATATCAAATCTAGGAGGCTTGTCACTCTGTGTAAACACCTGACACGACTGTCACTGATAGGCTGCACACATCTACAGTCTGGGCTAGGAAGAATTCAGCCCCAGTTCCTCTTCTTCAGACCATTCTTTGTATCGTTTCAGTCCCTCCAGGATTTCGTGATTTTGCGATCGCAGAAATGAACGCAAAATCAAGCAAACGCCACAATATTCGGAGGAGCTTGCAATTTTTCAAAGTTACCACAGATTTTCCGCAGATTTGGGCCAAGACGCGTCATGTGACGTCATCACAACGCGCATTCAGCCAAAGCCCTCTTCGATTCACGTGCGTCAAACGTTAGTACAGCTAAAAGGTCTCATATTACCAACAAACCTCACTGCAAAAGACCAGGCAAAACAATTCCGTGCAATTGCAATTTTGCCAATTCATGTAGTTTTCTGCAAAAATTTTTTTTTAAAAAAGCATAAAAAACTCTGCAAGTTGCATCGCAAATTTTGAAAAAAAAAGCTGCAGCAAAATCGAGCATTTTTGGCAGCAACTATCTTTTCATTTCTTTTTCATAAAAGACAGAAATATTCCACTTTAAGGCATTTGTTAACATCAAATAATCTGATGTGGATGGGGGGGTTGGTGGACCGACGGATTTATTTTGATGCTTTTTTTTTTTTGTTTTTTTTTTTTAAATTTTTGAAAGACAGGGAGGTTTAGGCATGACAGCCCATTTAGACCAGCCCCTGTTAACAAGTAAAAGAAGCTTATAGCTGCCAGGTTAGCATCATGCAAGTTTTTAAATCTGCTTACTATTAGTTTTAAATGATGTAGAGCACGTGGTTTGCAAATCCCTGCAAAGGTGTTGTTGCTATAGAAACGATAACATATTTCATCCTATACATATAAACCTGAGATTTTCCTTGTAGGCGGCATTATTGTCGGTGCTGCTGTTATAGAAAATTAATCAACCCCTTCCTGATTTGTGAATTCAACAGCGTTGTGTTATAATGAGTTACAAAACACAGATGCATTGTTTTCATTTATATTCTTTGTTTAATGCAAGGCACGCGTTTACTTATATTTCAGTTGGTAGAATTTAGCTTCCTGGTGTAGCTGAGCAGTCAGGGTCGGAGTAGTCCCTCCTGCTATAGCGCATTACACAGACAGGCGGAGATGGAGAGCTCCATTCACAAAGCACATGCAGGGTTGCCAGATTGCCGTAGTTCGCTTCTTTTAAAATGCGATTTAAATCCTTACGATAGCAGTTAGAATTGGAGCAGGCTACTAGTGAAGTTTGTTAAAGTTTGAATAGAGGGTTTGAAGGGTTAACGTGTTACAGAATTAGTTTTAATCTGGCAACTCTTTGGGGAAAAAAACTCCTTGCAACCTGGCAACCTTGCGCGCAGAGAAACGTGGGCTGAGCGCTTGGCGACGCACTCACACAGCCGGAGTTCCCACACATCACAAAGTGATCGCGGGTCAGAAACGGGCGAGCGAGCTTGTACCGAAAAGTGTTGCGGATTAACCGAGTTTAACGCATACAGCGAGACTCACGCGGAGCCACGGAAACCCAGAACGGAAACCTCGGCGTGTCGGAGCGGTGAGCGATGCGCTGGCACCATGGCCAAATGGTTCAAGGAGCACCTGGGATTCAAGAGCGCCAAAGCCTCGCCGCCGGCGCCTCCGAGACCGGACTACCGGCACTGCCACGCGGCCGCCGCAGCTTACCAACACGCGGGCGCAGGCACTGGCACCGTAGGCGCGAGCTACCCGAGCCCCGCGCAGCCGGATATCCTCGCCGCGTACAAACTCCAGAAAGAGCTGGACTTCGAGGACCCGTACGCGGCCGGCGCCAATACTCCTTTCTCGGGTGCAGCGCTCTCGGAGGTGAAGTACGTGTCCCCGAAACACCGACTCATCAAAGTGGAGACGCTGGAGAGGAGCGGCGCGACCCCGAGTGCTGGCGGAGGCGGCGGCGGCGGAGGAGGTGCTGGTGGTGGGGGAAGCGCGAGCCAGGCAGCTGCAGGGAGCGCGAGATCTCCCACATCCCCACCCGCCGAGCACGAGACTAAGCAGGACAAGGTGAGCGCGTGGTCTACCTTTACCTGCCCACAGCAGGTAGACTGCAGAGATCAGAAACAGGGGTGAAAAAGCAGGAAAACGTTTATTTTAGGACTTCAGCAACAAACATAAAACCACAAAAACACAGAGCAGACATAAAACACCAGCGTGAAAGTTTTAAGAGCAAAAATAAAGTTAGAACAGGGGTTCTCAAAATAAATAAATAAATAAATAAATAAATAAATAGATAGATAGATAGATAGATAGATAAAAGTAATGCATTTAACTGTAAAATAAATCCCACAGACTTTCTCAGAACAGATTTACTGGAGTCAAAGAGTTTTTAGATCTAAATTGGCATCATTTAGACTCCGTTTGTGTTTGTTTTATTTGTTTTTGTTATTGGATGTTTGGCTTAAATCCATTGAAGTGAATACATATAATAACTCAGTAATAAATGTAACATTAATAATGCTAAGTTCTCATTTCCATCATTGTAACTAACTAAAAAATAATAATAATAATAATCATGGACCCCCCTCATGTGGCTATGCTTCAGGGGCCCCACTTTAAGGAACCACACCGAGTTAAAGTACACTTCAGCATTTCATCCGTCATCAACAAGCCAGTGGTTCTCAGAGCAGGTCATATATCACATGTCTGTGGTATATCATTTTATGATTATTATGTTATCATGTTGATAACGGTGGACATCATTATCGCTTATTGTTAACATAGCCTTGGCAACTTGAATTGAACGGGTTTAAGAAATATTCCAGTTTTCACTCTGATGTGTAGGAAGTTGTTCATTTATAACGTGGAGCTCAATAACGTTTAAACAAGGATACAAAAAAAAAAAAATCCTGTTAATAAGATTTAAAATGTAGATTATAAACGTGTCGTACTGTAAAAGGTTTGGGTTCTGTGTGTATAGAGGAAATGTAAAGGTGTATAAATATATATGATTACACACTTTTCCTTAAGGCATGTAATATTTGAATATTTGGAGTAAATGTGTATTATTTTAAAGGAGATCCGGGATGTATTTAGCCAGCCCACCCAGAAAATGTGGAAAAACAGGCAAATACAAGCAAAAAAACATTCATAATAATAGTAATAATATTATTATTATTATTATTATTATTATTATTATTATTATTATTATTGTTATTGTTATTATTATTTTACAATTATTGTTACTAAGATTATTATTATTATTATTATTATTATTATTATTATTATTAATAGTCACTTCTGCTAAAAAAAATAATAGAAACCCTCATAGAATTTGTAATGGTTGTAATGGTTATAATGGGAATTGTTTTGGTTTTAATGTAAACTAATGGTCCCTGTGGGTCTCTACTGGTAATTTGTTCTCTTCTATTGGTGGCATTTTATGTCCAGTGGATAACATTAAGGACGAGTAATGGAAATGGTAATGGTTTTAATGGTTAGCTGATGGTTTGTAATGGTATTTGTAGTGGAAACCATTAGAATTTCTGTGATGGTTTCTGTTGTTTTTTTTAATTAATTATTTTTTTTATATACCACTGCTGTACAGATAACAGTTGTGTTTAATTGTCTGTAATGAATGCAATTGTACAGTTCATGGAAGCCAAATACACACATCAGAAATCATTAATCATCTAAAACGTAATTCAGTGATAACTTCATTAACTCTTAACAGTGTTAACTATTAACCGTGTTAGGTTCAAGCAGTGCAGGCTGACGTGTGTGCGATTCTGGTCCGCTGCACGTGGTTGCGTTGTCAAAACCTGCAAAACAAGTTGCGTTATCTGTTTCTCAGCATGGGTTAGTGTCGAGCTTTGGCAGGATGTTTGTAGCATATTCAGGTGTCTTCAGTTATGTGACAGCGTGGGTTTATTCATAATGAGCCTCAACGTGACGTTAATCAGGGCTGGAGTGTACATTTAATATAAAAGTTATGTGATAATTAATGAATTAATATTTGCAGAAGCTCCATTCTCATGCTCATGCATCAGACCCTGACTCACTCACGTTCTTGCTTAACACTTGTTAATCCACTAATCCAACACCAGAATCAGGAACATGTCCCGTACACACACTCATATGTTTGTTTAATTACGTCATGTTGTAGGTGTTTGATTGTGTTCGGAAAACAGCCAGGAGTGTTTGAGTTGTGCAAACTGTGTCAGTGATCCCAGACTTCCTTTTTCTCCCTGTCATACCTGCCGCACCTCTCTGCAAGGTGTGGCGCTTGCACACACACACACACACACACACACACACACACACACACACACACACACACACAAACAAACACATGTACATGCACACACACTTCCAGACTCTGAGGTGAAGCGAGTGCAGTGTTTCTCAATCCTGCCTTTCTTCTGCACGTGCTCGTGTACGTTGTAGTGTCTTTTTTTTGTTCTAGCACACCCACAAGATGAATCAGCTTTGCTCTAGCAAGGAGAAATATTAACATAACATTTGTCGGCTATAATCAACTGTTTATTGCTGCCATAATTTACGTGAGACGAGGAACTAACTTGTTTCACAACATAAAATAAAACTATAAACGGACAAAATGTATGACGCGTCATTCCTTAATGAGTAAAAATTGTTCGCATTGGCAAATAGCTGTGGTATAAGAGGAATAAAACATGATGCAGGTGCGTGCTGTTATAGGAAAATAATCAACAGTGGGGTGGGGTGATGATGGCACCCAAAGTGAAGCAGCTCATTCGCTACTTTTGATGATGTAACACAAATTAGAACAGATTACCATGTGAGCTCCTGTTAATTTGCTGAACGCGTCACCAAGATTTTTAAACGTAGAGTCCGAATTTGAGAGTCAAGCTTTGCCCTTTTGACATTTATTTGTGCTGGGGGGCATGGTGGATTAGTGGTTAGCACGTTTGCTTCAGAGATTTCTCTGGGTACTCTGGTTTCCTCCCCAGTCCAGAGACATGCGCTGTCTTGCATTGTCTGTAGTGTGTGAATGTGTGAATGAATTGGCACCCTGTGCAGGGTGTCCCCTGCCTTGTGCCCCAAGTTCCGTGGGATAGGCCCTGTGTAGAATAGGCGGTATGGAAAATGGATGGATGGATTTAATTAATAAGCAAGCAGGCTTATTTAGCTCAACCGTTTTACAGAGTGAAATAAAAACTCAATCAAATTTCAGGCTAGGCTGCTGCTACCTCGGGGGAAAAAAGATTAAGAGGCTAGAGATGGACTTGTTGTGACTCTGGAGGGTCAAAATTCAATCCAGGCATCGAGCTATACAGGTGAAAGCTGAAGGCCTTGTTTGAGGGACAGATTGTGGTTCTGGCAGACCTGGAGGTTGAACTCAAAACCTTCTGGTCCTTATCACAGAACCGTAACCATTTACGTACCACTGAGGCCCTAGTAAGGGGTGTCAAGCTTTCACAGTTAGTCACATAGTATGATTGGACAGTTTGACTTTTCAAAATACTGATTAAAATGCATTTCCGTCTATTACAGTCTACACGTAATATTCAACCTCCGTGCATTTGAGCTACAAAGTGGGGAAAAAACATGGATGTCTCCATGTCCGTCTTTTAATAAACAACAAGCTAGCCAGTTAACACTGATGAGTGATGCATATTTACCTTCTCAAAACAATAGAGTCAGTGTTGTAGATTTAACAAGTTAATGTGTCTGTCTAAAGCGCATACTTGCATATACACAGTATAACTTGAAGGCAAGAAGTGCTACTTTGTTTACCGTTCATGCTGTGAACGGCCATGTTGATTTCACTTGCTGAACTCAGAGTTGAGGACACCGTCCCGAGTTTCCGAGAAGGAATTCCGAGGCGAGTGGGAGTTTATTTGGGTTTTCCTAGTCAAAGAATTTCTTGTAATTTTCACCACTGGCTTGTGTGTTTTTAATGGTCAATTAATACCGTGATATCTTTAAATAAGCTATCATACCATGAGAATTTCTAACCATAATACCCCTAGCTTCCCTATAATAGTCCATCTAATTTATTTTTGCTAGCAGCTCAGTATAAGCTTCTTCACACATGGAATTACAGTACAACAGATTGCATGTGCAGATTTTTTTGCTCTAATGTTGCTTGTTATGGCTGAGGTTGGAAGTGATTAAATGATATTCACAGCAAACTCTCCAGTGCGTTGTAACGTGTGGCCATTGTGCAGCGTTTGAGTTTGACTCCCTGAGGCCCACACAGTCTGCTGTTATGTGTCTATTCAGTGTGATGATGGATGTGAAGGATTTTAATCATTCCCTATCAGCGTTTTCCTGAACTTTATATATTACTGGTTTATGTTTCCCTTTAGAATTGCATGTATAAAGAATAAAGTGTGATGGTATACCGTTATAAAGATACTCTTTATAACGAAGAATAAGGAAATCTGAATTCGTTATATTGTTATGTTGTACCGATGAGCATGTCTCCAGAAATATGCTATGAAAGCATGGTAATCTGGTTGGATCAGGGTTGAGGCCCTGTGACGAGAAACTGAAACTTGACCCTACTCCAACAGTCTACGCCTTAAGACACATGCTCTAGGGCTCTTGTTTATCTCTGGGCCCCGGAATCATTCAGGACTTCCCCTCTTTTTTGGTCCCTGACATCTAGTCTGGTGAGACAGATTTTTAGCTTTTGTTAAAGAGTCTGGTATGTTTTGTGAATAAACATGACTATGAACCACCTACTTTTACAGGAAGAAGCCGTTTGATGGATGGCTTAACCCCCAATATGTTTACTCACCATGAACTATTAAAAAAAAAAAAAACTTGAAAAAATTTGGACTGTTGCTGTGGACATTTCAACCCAGTGACTATATCTTCCTCCTAAGACCTATTTGCGTTGGTGTTCCAAAGGAAGGAAAAAAGAAAACCAACATACGGATGTGCAGAGAAAAAGTGACCTTCAAGATTCTGAAGCTGGTGGCCAGAAAAGTGTCCAGAAGATATTGGATGCTCTGTGAGCCATTGGGGGGAGGGTCTGAGGTTGAAACTTGACATTAGCCTTGTAATAGTTGAGGGTACAGCTTGGGTGAACTTTATTTAAAATAAAGCCCTTACCACTTTACATCAAAAGATGAGAAGTTTTGACAAAGTGCACATAGACAGTGGAAAATTACCAATTCTTCAGACTTTCCACATGCACATTATGTTCATTAACCTCATTAGAAAGCAATCAAAGGTTTAGGCTCCCTGGGGCGTTTAAGGGGAAACGTACTAGTCAAAAAGACTAACACAAAGGAGCACATCAATGTGAATCTTATGACCATGTTCTGGCTTGTACTGCAGTTCTATTTGTAAACCGTGATTTTGGCTAGGCTAGTTTCGAATTTTTGTGTACTGTTCCAACCCCACATTAGGAAATGATGGTGTGTGTAATTAAAATCTGGATCTTGTCTCTAGATAAGTGGAGTCCAGCTGTCTTTGGATCACAGCAATGCCTGAACTCTGAAATGAGTGGGGGAATGTTGTGCATGTTGGTGAACATTGTTATTAATGCTTACGCTGAACCGGAGAGGCCAGTTTACCCAGATCAGTGAATTATATGGTGCTGAACATTGGACACGCATGTGAAAACAGTGTAAACTTTTTAGAAAGGAATTGCTGTAGTTCTATACTACTACTACTACTACTACTACTAATAATAATAATAATAATAATAAACAATAACAACAAAAATAAATAAAACCTGCATATTTATTTATATAGTTTTTACTTTACTTTTCTGAGTAAAAGGTCAAATTAAAGTATTTATGATAAGGCACATTAATTAAACAATCTACAATCATTATTAACTATAATGTAAATTTGGCTTAATATGTGTTCATAAAAAGTAGATACTATATTAGCAAGTGAAAATATATTGAATATACTTTAATTTGAGGGAGGGGCTGTAGTTTTAGCCAAATAGTAGTGAAATTCTGACTTTACCTTTAAGGCTTTCTTGGATATTAGGAATGTCAAATTAGTCATTGATATATTAACTAGTATGAACGAGGAAAGAAAAGTTATGTCATACATAACTAATGAGTCACATTTGGCTGGCTATCACATGTCGGTC
The DNA here is from genome assembly GCA_023630585.1 of Cranoglanis bouderius. NCBI lineage: Eukaryota > Metazoa > Chordata > Actinopteri > Siluriformes > Cranoglanididae > Cranoglanis > Cranoglanis bouderius. The sequence continues at coordinate 5,609,406 of CM042566.1, forward strand.
TCGAGAGACTGACACACTCTCATTCTCTGGACGCTGCAGAAAGGCCAAGTGATAATTAAATTACTTCACTGGTGGTAGGTAATTATATTACTGTTTACCTAATGCGTAGAATGCCAATAGCTGTGTCCATTTTGTATAACTGTGAGCTTGAAAACAACAGCAATAGAGCCTTCATTAAGTTCTTTCAGTCAGGCTACTTTAAACGGCCGAATGACTAACGGAAGCTTGTTGGACTGTAATGTGATGGCAGGATTTGAGGTGGAAATGAAGTGATATAGGATTGTTATTGCCGTCATTAGCATTTGAAATGCATGGCATGGCACACAGACTTAACTGTGCAACATAGTTTAGGTCTTAGCTCTTGGCATTATTACTCTTAATGTGTTTTGGTTTATAACAATCAGGTCTTCATGAGTGACTGAGTTTAGTAGATTATCAATTAGCATCTTGCTGTAGTGCTAATTAACACCACCGCACCCCCAGTGCACACACTCTACTTTCTTCACTTCTCAGCACAAAGTGCTCAAGGACTTCTCAAAGTGAATTAGTTAAACATAAACAGCAGATAATGGGAACAAACAAACTCCACTCATGCAAACAAGCGCGCACACACACACGTGCACATATTCACACAACGCCTGACCTTGCACAAGCCCAGCAGTTTGTTTACATTTTTCTCTGTCAGGTGTGGCTGCGTGTGTATCTCATTTGGCAGTGCAATCGTGCTAACGCCAATTTTCAGGCTACTTTATCATTCAAACAGAACAGTGGAATTACACATTTAAACATTATTTTTGTAACACTTGGTTTGACAAATACATTACCGACTACTCCCATACCATTCTTTGTTGGCTAAAGCTAAAAAAAACTGAACTAAACTAAACATTTATGTAACTTGTTAGCAGAGTATGTGCATTTCAGTCATTTTGCCAGCTCAAAAACTCGACACATAAAAGTAGGACTTTAATTTTTCTGGGATTTTCTGGAAAAGTGAGTGAGTTTGATGTCTCAACAACACTACAACCACTTTTCAGCACGTCTGTGGCTAATATTTTGGCTATTAGTCACATACTGCTAACATGTCATGAGGTAAAAAATATTACTCTGGTCTGAGTACTGACCTGTGAAATGTCTGGAAAAGTGAGCAAGTTTGATCTCTAAGCAACTTCGTATAACCATGTTAATCATGTTTGTACCCATGACAAAACCCAATGTCAGCATGTCTTTGGCTAATATTTTGATTTGTAGACCCTCTAGCATCAAATGTAAACCTGAGGTAAAAAAAAATAACTGGTCTGATTAGCGACCTTTCAGATCTCTGGAAAAGTTTGGTCAAGTTTGATCTCTCAACTGCTCTGTTTGCATCCACAAAAAATGTAACAAAAGCAAGTCTGTAGCTAATATTTTGCTTTTAGTCACACTCTGCTAGCGTAGCACATAAATCTACCTGAGGCAAAAGTATCACTCTGGACTGATGAGAGTTTGATCTCTCAACAACTCTGTATAAGAGATTATGGTTGTAGCCACGAAAGGCTTAGCGTCAACTAATATTTTGGCTATTAGACACTCTTCTAGCATATCATGTACCCAACTGAGCTAACAGCTTCACAATCAAACTGTGGTAAAAAAAAAAAAAATACTCAGGTCTGATTAATGGCCTGTACGATTTCTGGAAAAGTGGGTGAGTTTGATCTCTCAACAACTCTGTATAAACATGACAAAACTTTCTTAGCCTTGGCTAATATTTGGCTTTTATTGACATAGTAGCATAGCATGCACCTAAGTAAGGGAAAATCTTAAATCACTTTGCTCTAACTGAGGTAAAAAAAAAAATTACGCAGGTCTGATTAGCGGAGTATTATGACCGGTTTGCACTGCATAATCAGCACTCACTGTTTCTTGGTTTTGTCAATGCTTCCATATGCTGTTGCCTGATATTGAAGCAACAGTTAGCTAGCTTGTAGTACAGCTTGGCTTAAAATGTTTTCCGGTCCTGATTGCTACAGTAACTAATCACAAAATTTTCAGTAAAGGTTATAGTGTCCTTTCTGGAATGACTTTTTAATTGATTTATTTTTTGCTACTTGATGATGATGTGAAAAAAAGTAACCCCTCCCCCAAACATTCATTCATTTATGCATTGTGTTTTAATAATCAATCACTGCCATTATTTTGATTACTTGTGCTTATCCCTTGTTGAGAATACAGTAATGCTAACTATGCGGTGTGGATTCTAAGTTCACATTAAGATGAAGGGTTTAGATCAATATTTATAAAATCAATATTTATATAGAGTGAACACCACGGAGCACCGCGGCTGATTAGCAAAGATGTGTTTGTTTTACTGATAGTCTATTAAGTCTCCTGGAAAGCCAAGTGAAGCCGTGACATAAAAGGTGGATCAAGTGTCTAACAGTGGCTTAATAAATGCATCTTACATCTCTGTCAGGTTTAAAAACCTAAAGCTGATGTAAACATTTTTTGGGGGGGGAATGGATTGACTCTTTGGATTGACGGAAAAATAGAAAGGTGAAAATATATCATGGAATTGCAAGTGTTTGGCACATGTCCCAAAACCCTGCAGTACTGCTAGAGATGCTATTCTGTTGTTACACTAATTATATTTGATGATCCACCATGTGACTAATAAATGAAGACATGCCATAACTTTGTTAGCTTTGGAGTAATGTAGGTTGATTGCATAGTCAGCTACAGCTCAATTATTATATTATTTTATAAATATCTTAGCTCCAAGGTGTATTTATGTCAGTACATGAGCAAAGTGTTGCAATCCCTCGGGTATGTTGCAGGATTCTTCCTTCCCAGAAGAGCTTTTAGGCCTGTAGTGTTGAGCTGACTCTCTAAATCTTCCTGACATGTTAGCGAGACATTCGCAGTGGCTTTTTTGAAAGGTTATTCTCCTTCCATGTTCTCTTAAATGGTCCAATGGAGTAATGCACCCTCAAACAGAGCTGCTAACCTAAGAGGGGTAGATTGTGTTATTGGTTTCACAAAAGAGAACGACAATGGAAATAATCAATGACCCTATTTAGAACCTGGTTGTTTCAAGGGTCTTGACTTTCAGGATTATATACACACAAAAAAAAATGCAGATGTAACTTAAGGAGAAAAATTTTAGTCAGATGTTATACAGGTGTAAATACACCTGATTATTCAAGCCAAATTTGATAACCAAACCCCTCGAAATGTTTTCTCACACCTGGGAAAACCCTTCCTTACTCAGCATGATCTTTACACAAAGATAGCTGGACGATTCTGGCTCTTTGCGAGAATTCAGCCACAACAAAATCCGATGGGTTTTCCCAGGCCGCCACACATATTTGGGTGGCCCATCCAAATATATCGATCTCCTCCGTGCACGTAGTTATTTTTCCATTTTGGTTAATAATTGGATTGTAATTGGTTATTAATCCATTCTGAAAAAATAACATGCCTTGTTTCCAATGAGGCCATAACATGAACAAAGTTCACTTCGAACGGTATATAAAAAAACAAACTAACACAATCTAACACCCTCCAGTCACCGCAACCATCCCTGCATCAGTCAAACCTCAACCTCCACTGTCACCAGGTTTATTTTCTGAGAAACACCACAATGCATTGTGCCATAATTGATGTGACCTTCATGACCACCGTACAGTAATCATGAAAGACGAGTATAGTTGGTGTGCCCAAGGTGAGTGCTGTATTAAACAGTTAAAGAGCTCGTGAGTTTCCTCCAAATTTAAAGACACCAAAAACAGCATGCAAAATCACAACTTTTGATGTGGCAACCATCTTTTGCATAAAACAACAGGAAACGAGGAACAATGCAGGACGTTGGTTAAGGCTTACATCCTTACATCCTTAAGGATTTACATATTACCTGATGCAGCACTCAGACTTCAGTCAAGCTGCCTGAGGACTTATTTGAATGCCAAGTGTAAATGCATGTTGTCAAACCTTCATCTAGATACATGATGGCTGGATTCCAAAAAGTCAACACACAGAGATCATAGTAAAGCTGGTAAAACAATATTTCTTTGATCATTTATAGTTAAAATGAGCATGAAGCTGGAATACAAGCCCAGCATTACAGCATTTATTACAAAGTTCACACCAAACTATACCACATGATTCATGTTTCTTGAATCTAGTAGCTTCAGATGACATTACGCTTTGAGCACAGGCCTCAAAGTGCAACTGCATTACCCATAATGCCGTTAGATTAGGTGGCTCGGGCAGTATGGCGGACAGTCCACATAAGCAGATTTTACTTGATCTGCTAAAGTTTTCTGTGAGGAGGTGTTTGTTTAACATTTTTGGAAGGAGTCTCCAGTGTCAGTGCTTTTTGTAACAATCAAAGGTAAAGCTGTAAATAAGTTTTCCGACACTGCAAACAGTTCAGGACAGAGGATGTTGCTCTTTCCAGTTTCTCAGTTTTTCGTTTTATTAACTTCAAGAGACAAAAAAGAAAGCTGGTGAGGGGAACGACTGTTTATAGCTGCTATAGCAGCAACTTGTTATGCGGACATTCAAAAATATTAAATGTAAGTATAAATGGATAAAAAGTATGTGACATGTCGTATATTAATAAATTACAGATTGTTAGTGTTGGCAAATTGCTGTGATATATAAGAGGAATAAAACACCTCCAAAAGTGCTCTTACAGGAAAATGAATAACATTAGGGTCGTCATAGCAACCCATGCTGCATTACAGCGCCTCATCGCTGATTATTTTCCTATAACAGCACGCCCAGTTGTATTTTCTTCCTTACCTAATTAACATCTCAATTTGATCTCCTATTAATTTCATAAGCTAAATTGCTGAGCCTCAGTGAATTGGGATGTTCTTGGGGATTATGAGATATAACTTACTTGAGGGAATCTTTAAAGCTCTAGATTTTATAATTATTTTTACAGTGAAAGCTTGTTGGACATAATTTCTATCTCTTGGTGATAGGATGGCAGAGAATATGTGGTGATTTTACTCATTAATTAGCTTGTTGGTGCCACAAACCGTGCGTCCGGTTCTTTCAGTGGCTATGGCAACAGTGAGCACACATTTGCTGTGATAACAGAGTTTTTTTGTTGCCATTGTGAGAACTTGTGAAATGTAATTGAATGTGTGTCGAGGGAAGGCACGAGACTGCCGGCCTCCTTTGGAAGACTCTGCATGTATTTGCTCAAATATCCCAGGCATCCGTAGCTGTTTTGTTAGACAAGAGTACTCCTACATGCATTATTGTAGAAGACCTTTCTTCATAATTCACGCTCATCCTTCCTGGAAGTGTCAGTGCGGTTAACTGAGGGAGAAAACACCTCCCTTGCATGACCACGAGTCAGGAGTAACTGTGGTTTGGTTTTGCAGGAACGCTCGAAATTCTGAGCTAAAATAGCTTCATTCATAAGCTTTCTGAGGTTGAGGATGACGCCACCCAGTTTAAATACTACCAGGCCATTGCCATCCCTGTGGTTAGGAATGTGTTGTGGATAAGGTCATGAGAGTTTGTGATGTTTTACCAAGCCTGAGCTTGATACCTAAATTTACAAGATTTCCTCAGTTGTCCCTGAAGCACCTGTGTCTAAACATGATCCAGGTTAAATGGAGCTAAACTGTGGTCGTCCCAGATTAAAGGCTCCACTAGGACTTCCATTCAGTCAATGAGATCTGCTCAGGGTCGTACAAGCTGTTCTGAACAGTGTGTACGGGGTGAACACACACGAAAAAAAACAAATAATTGGCACACTGGGACTTAGTTCAAGCTTGAAGGTGCAAATCTGCCCAGAAGATAGAAGAGAAAAACTGCAGGAAAATGGAAAAGACAGAAAAAAAGGCCAGCGGTGCGGGTGGAGTGTGAGGAACTGGAGGTATTTTTATCCACTACTCTGGAAACATGGAGCCTGGCCTCATCTGAGAGTACATGGACGCCTCTGGTTATGTAATTGGCTTGTGTATCTCATAGGAGGAGCTATCCTTAGTCAGGGTTTTTGGTCAAAAAATAGCTTTGACCTCTACTTTTAGCCTGGACAGACGCCTCGTTGTGCAGTTATGTCTATATTTAGGCTAAACATCAGAACTAATTCTAGTGCTAAATGCCTACACGTTGTTTCAACATATTTATGATACCAAAGTTTCACCTAGACATGGATTTTTTTTGTTTTGTTTTGTTTTTAATGATCAAGGCCACATAGCAAGTCATAAAATAGCACTACGGAACATATTCCAGCTTTTTTTAAAGCATGTTTCTGGCTGATGCGGAGGCGGATGAAGTAAACTAGGCGTCGTTTTGCTTTCAGTTGCTGGAAATAAAGGCCAAGAGGGTTTTGCTCCAGGATTAAGGAAGCGCTCTCTTCCTGACAGGAAGTGTTTACCGCTCGCTGACATTCCCTTTTGGCTGTGCAAGTCCGCGCCTTCCAAACGAATTAGATGGGGAGTGGCGATCTCCCCCTTCCCCTGTCAGCATCTTTGCTTTGGCATCTGGTACTTCATCTAAATCAGAGTCCAATCTCAAGTGCTTCAGGCTGCACTTTACGTTAGTAGTGTGTACGACTGGCTGAGACGCTGGAAGTCCACTTGATTTGATGGAAGCTTTGCTTAGCTTTGATGTAGCTGTGGCGTTATGGTGCTGGGTTGGATGGACATGGGCCAGCTCACTTAAAGCCATGTTTAAACATCGTATTCTGATAGATTTATATATTTTCAGAAATTTCCAGAAAAAAAGAAAACAGTAGTTCAGTTTTTATAAAAAGAAATTGCAATGCAGGATAATGTCAGAATCATATAATCATTGAAAACATTAACAGCATTCAACTTATTAATTAAAAGTAATGTTTAATGTAATTTGTTGTAAAAGCATCACGCCACAGGGATCATCTTTAAATGGTAGAGCGAGCATCACTTGGAACACTCTCTCTACCATGTAAGGTGGATCTTATCTTTACAGTGTTTCTGGAAATCTGTACCCAGAACCCTTAGGAGATGTTGCTCTAACTTCATTTCAAAGTTAAGAAGTTGAGAAGTGTTAGGATTTCAAATTTAAAATATTATACGAATAAGTATACTTGAAAAACCAAACCGAAAAAACAAGATCCAGCAGAAAAAAATGTACAAAAATAATGATTGTAATGATTGTAATGTCCAATCAGATATCTGTTAATGAGGGATTACGCTGACGTGCGAAATCTTGTCATGTGACTACTGCAATCTATGCATTACTCGATCTCTTGGCACAGTGGTGAAAATCACATTACACAAAACATCTCAGGGATTATCAACTGGCAATGTTTTTCAGCAGACTGAACCAAGCACTACAGAAACAATAAACGTATGAAAAAGCTGGCTCTAGTTCAGTGACGCCAGTTTTCTAAACATGAACCATTGCAGCTTCTTTAGCAGATCTTCAGCTGCAGTCAGTCACGTGTTGGCTGCAAATATGTTATTATTTAGCTGAAGGCGGCTCATCGGGCCAGAGCCTAGCTGCAGGGCTAAAGATATTATCAATAGTATATATCGGATGTGACATATTTTGAAGATGGTACCTGTAAAAAGTGTACTGTGATATTAATATCATACCATTAAGATCAATATCAGCCTGCGTTAAAAGTCAATATGTGTTTGTTAGCGAGTAGTGAAAAGCCCCATGGTGATGTTTTTAAACCTCGATAGATAGATAGATAGATAGATTCCTTCACCTTGCTTGCCGCTTCTATTTTTGACCCACGAGCACATGCCTCCTTGCACTCTTTCTTCTCTGGGGCTAACTGAGGTCACGCCATTTCCTCCTGTAATCAAGAGATCCGCACAGTAACCTCAAGCCATCCTCTTATTCCTCGTACGCTCGCTACGGTTGTTGTTCACTTTCCCGAAACATAATGAGGAAGCCTGTCGAAAATAAATCAAATTAAGGGATGTAGAGTGTAAGAGCTATTCTACTGAGTTAGTGCACTAGCATGGAGACACAGGAAGGAAATGGAAGTCAGCCATGCATGCCTCACAGTGCGAGTAATGTTTAACAGCTCTGTTTAATCTGGATGTCCAGTATTCACCCGTATTGGCGGTATTTTATTGCTTTGGCACCTCTCGTACCCTTCAGTCCCATCTCCACTTCTCAAAACTTCCAACTTTTAAATCTGTCCAAGAAAGAAGGGACAGAATGGTGAGAGGAAATTGGATTTTGTCAAGCGTGTCCCTTAGTGCTTAATCTTGAATGTCTGTGGTGTATTAAAAGTGCTATAATCTGCACTCCAGTCAATAGAAAGTGGTGAGTTGTGCTGGCGAGGGCAAAGAGGTGCTCGAATACCCCGGAGAATAAAAGCTTCGGGAGAATTGGATGCTCCTCCTGTAATAATGGAGTGGAGTCAGGAATGAAAGTAAATTTGACCTTAAGTGTCACTGTAGAGGAATTTGGCTAGATAAGACAAGGTGAAGAAGATTCAAGTTCCGGTGGTATTGCGACAGACAAGGTGACTTGATGTTTGAAATCATGGGCAACACATTTTCTAGTCCGTACAGGAGTTTTTTGTGATTGCTGCAGCCAAAAATGCTTGATTTTGTGTCTTTTTTCAAAATTTGCGACTTGCAGAGTTGGAAAACTACTTGAATTGGTGAAATTGCAACTGCACAAAATTGTTTTGCCTGGTCTTTTGCAGGAATGTTTGTTGGTAAATGAGACCTTTTAGCTGTACTCATGTTCGACGCACGTGAATCGAAGAGGGCTTTGGCTGAATGCGTGTTGTGATGACGTCGCATGACGTGTCTTGGCCCAAATCTGTGAAAAATCTGTCGTAATTTTTGCTTGATTTTGCGTTAATTCCTGCCATTGCAAAATCGCGAAATCCTGGAGGGACTGATTTACTAGCATGAACTGTAAAAAAAAAAAAAAAAAAATTTTCTCCAGTTTCCTCCCACCTCCTAAAAACATGGATGGTGGAATTACCCCCTAGGTGTGAATGAGTGTGTGCATGGCGCCCTGTGATGGACTGGCATCCAATCCATCATGTATTCCTGTTTCACACACAGTGATCCTGGGATAAGCTTTGGATCCACCACAACTCTGACCTGGATAAAGCGCTTACTGAAATGAATGATGAGATTGTAATGGACTGAACAGTAGTTCACGTTTAGCTTCAGTAGATCTCAGATATTTCAGAACCCAGCTGCTAAAATAAATATAAGGAAGCAACCATTTCCAATTCATCTGCGCAGGATAAATAATTTGTTCGTTCACTTTCCAATTCATTCACACCATATAAATAAGTTATTACCTCATTTTCTTTAATTTATGAGGAGGAGATGAATAATTTGTTTCCATGATTTATATTTCATTCCTTTGTGTTGTTTTCATTTGTGTCCTTTTCATAAATTTGTTTCCTTGATTTTTCCTTTAATTAGTGCAGAATAATACAAATATCACTTGTTCCAAGCATGGATGCTATAAAGATCTATGGACCATAGAATGCAATTTTATCCAAAGCTCTGAAACTTACATTGCTGTTCTGAACCAAGACCCAGAAACTACTTCATCTTCTTCTGTTATATAACATATCAATAAAGCTTGTTAACCCTGAGGATCCTCTTCAAGTGCCACCTTCTAATGATGCAGTGTAGTACAAAGGTGGCTACTGTGCCTGAACTTTAATCAATGCATCCCTAGGCTTTAAATTATTATATCATTATCCAAAACATACAGTTTAGTGATGGCGTTTGCATAGATGTTGGACTAAATTAAGACAAAGAATGTTAATGTACAATAGCAACATGACAACTATTGTGATGGGTTTCACCGATGTTCCTTCACTTTTTTTTTAGCATTTATAGACTTGTAGACTTATAGACTGGATTTTTTTTTTAAAGTAACATGACAAGCTGCATTTTTGTAGTGAAGAGATAACAGGAACTAACTTGTTTCATGGACATTCCACAACATTAAATGCAACTGTAAATGGATGAAATGGATTAAAAAAATCCTTCTTTAATAATTAAAAATTGTAATTGTCGAATTGCTGTGGTATATGAGGAATAAAACAGTTGAGGACATGTGGTTAAAATAATCATCTTTGGGGTGGTAAAGTCATCACACCTCCACCGTTAATTGTTTTCCTATAACAGCACGTGCCATCGTGTTTCATTCCTTCTGTACTGACAGACCTGTTATAACTGTTATGCCAGATATCATACAATGTCTTCTTTAAGTCAGTTCTGATGGTTATCATCCCTAAGAAAGAGTGAGATGTTGAACTTTGTGGTGAAATCATTAACGCAAACTAGAAACTCCAATCTCGTGCCTAAAATTGACCAAAAGTGAAGGAATATGGGGACAAATTCTTACAAATTGTAGTGAATACGTGTTAAATAAAAATGTTGGTTTAGGGTAGAGGTGTAAATATGCAGTGAAAGAAATCAAATATTGGAAACAACATCTTGTCTTTTTTCGAGATCTACTGCTACGTTGTTCCCTCGATAAAGTTTTATTTATATTCTTGACCCCCCTACAGGCAGCGTAAGCTATGACAAGCATGAAAATGAACAATACTGCACTATTTAAAAAAAAACAAACAAACAAAAAAAACGTTTTATGGCCAGTATAAGTGTTAAATGTTAAAATACCTTGAAATGCATTGAAAGTGCACCACTTCAAGCAAAGACTTTTACTCAAAATGCTGTCTGCTTAAATTGAAAACAGAGGTCAGTGTGAAAAGATTTTGGGCCTAACTGTTGACTTACTGAATCTGATGGAGATAAGAGGTTACTGCTGCTGTTTTTCCATGTACGAGAGTGTGTGATGTGTGTTTAATGCCTTCTCCGTATGACATGAAGAGGTCCTCAGAGACTCACTGTGAGAAAGCCACTCCACATGCGTACAGACTCGTAAACCTGTAGTTTATGTTGCCTGAGTCCTGACGCAGCAGATAGTAAATAAGTCAACATGAGATGAGCCGGAGCTTTCCGATGACACAGATGGTGAGGACACGGCGAGGGAGATTAATGGCTCAACACATCAGTTGTGTATCACTGTGTCTGTCGCAGGCCCCTGGTGAAACATCTTGCAAACATTTGCACAGGTTTTGTTACGGTTTCTCTTTTTAAACAGACTTTTCTCGTTCTTCTGTACATAAATTTTTTTATTGGACACTTTTAGCAGGTTACAAGTAAGGCAGAATTCAATTAAAAATATCATAGAGCTAATCCGTTGCAGATTAAAGGCCTTGAGTATTGTGTGAATCATCAGGTATTGGTGTTTTTATAACTGTATTGTTATTCGTTGTAATGAGCGACTGATAGGACTTTAACCCTTAGAAGTCTGGAGCGCTTTTGGCCGGTTTTGTATGCTTCTGTATACCGACAAGATAGCCGATATGATCCGATCATTTCTTTTCTACATACTATAGACATACTATATTAAAGCTACAGTGTGTAGGGAAAAAAGATACCGGATAATACCTTGACAGAACTGAAATAGTAATCAGTCAGCGCTGTGTCAGGGGTATCAGGTCGGAATCAGTGGGAAATTTCTATGCATATGCCATACAGCTACACAAACATTATGATGCCCCAACTTCAGGCATGAAAAGAAGTCCAACTACCCTGTGATTGGCAGGAGCCATAGCTAGGGGCGTTACAGATTAAAATTCTCATGCTATGGTAACCTAGTTCAGAAGTACCATGGCCGCTTGTTGTAGGACTTGCGCGAAGTTACGTGTGATCGTTAGTAGGTCACATGACCATAACACACATGTAGGCTTTACCTGTCCTAGGAGCTCAGTATCTTACCAGCACTTCTCTGACAAGTCCTTTTAAAAGTTGTCTATATTTTACGGTTCTGCATTCGAAACTTGGTCAGTACTTTCTTTTGGTTTTGGTTGGAAACGGTAAGAAGGAATGAGTGTCTTTTATATTGAAGAAAAGGCCTGAAACCTATTTTCCCACAGGATACAATGGAACCTTTACCAACAGATATATTTTACTATATTTTATATATTTTTTAGGATATATTTTACTTTGGCTTATTTCTACTGGGCATTTTATAGAAGGTAAAATAAAATGACTGATATGACAGATTTGGACTAAAATCCCAGAGATACTCTGGTAATAATTACATTACACCACCAACCCCACCTCCCCATGTAAAACTAATCCAATCCAAAAAAAAGAAGGACTTTAGAAAGATATTGTTGAGAATGGCATTTCCACAAAAGCTCTTGCATTGTCAGTTTTATCACTGTCATTATAGGATACAATAAGATAAAATACAGAGTGGCCCTGAGGAAAAGTGGTGCGTTGAGGGGAGAAAAAAAAGAGGAAATGCTTTTTAATCATTGTTTTGAAATGTCAGAGGTGAGGTAACTGTCTGATCATTCACCATAACCAACCATGAAACCGTCACGCCCTGGCCAGAAGAGAGACCGGGAGAGAGAATGTAAACAAAGCAAACAGTAGTGTGAGAGCGAAGGAGTGCAATGCTACTACTATAAGGCTCAACCATAATGGTTTCATAATAGCAATGCTGACTTACTTACAATCAATACTTTGACCAGCCATCACTGTTTATAAGGTCTAATACTAAACATTATGTCTCTAAAGAAAACTTCCTCGCAAATTTTTTAACCTTCAGTTGTATCGTTCATTGATGATCACGTGGGGGCTCCTGTGGGGGAAACGCGCTTCACCGAGCTGACAGTGAACATTTTAAACACAATGTCATTGCTATACCTCTGTGTATCACTTACACTTTAACCTATCCGCTGAGTGTGCCTTTATTGCTAAATTGCCTCCTCTAAACTGCTGCAGTTAGCGCTTTTTTCACCTCCACTTCTCTTTTTTTCCAGTTTTTAATGTTGAAATGTCCAGCTGAAGCATCTTTAGCAAAAATGCATCTACGAAGCAGCTTCATTTATCCATTCCAATCCATTTCTTTTTGTCTGTCCCATCCATCTTTTGTTTTTTTCATGCCAAACTGTTTTGGTGTTCATTAATGACAATTAAATAAAAATATATTAAAAAAGACGCAAATGGAAGCGGATAATTAGATTAGCCACCTTGCCGCATTTCTTGAGTGGCCACTTTGGCAGTGGATTTAATCCTCCTGCCAGCTGCCGCTTTCTTTCCTGCCTCGATTAGCGATGCTAATTTTTAAGATACGTTGCAATGTGCCTTCCAGATGACCGTCATGAAAATGCCACTGAGGAAATCAACAGCATTTCCTGAGATTATGATGACTGAGGAACGTCTCAACATTCAGAAGTCCACACATCAACCTTGTATTCATAGGAATTTTAATAGATGAGTGATTTAATTGAATTTCATAGGAATTACATTGTAAGAGAACCTACGACTACTACTAACTAGTCTTGCCATAACCATAACAACGAACAAAGGTGACTCTTAGGAAAAAAGGATTCTTTAGATGGGTAAATGTTGTACCTACCTACTGTAAATGGGTTTTAACTGAGAACGTTTTCTGAAAATGAAGTGGTTTTTAAATTTTTTTTTTATTTATTTATTTTTTTAAAATTGGATTCACCAAAAATGGAATTTTCTAAAATAGTATATTTAGGGTATAGGGAATTGGGACAAATTGTCACAATTATTTACCAAACTATCACATGCATTTGCATTTCCTTGTTAAATTTAATCCAGTTTTTTTTTTGTGTGTGTGTGTGTAGGATAAGTAGTACAGAAAATGGATGGATGGATGTAGTTACAGTTTCTTTTATACATCCTACACGCTTAGAAAAAAAATACCTCTGAAGGGTTGTTTGAGAATTTCTTTAAATAGTTAAGAGTTCTTAGTATTATTAAAAGGTTCCACCTGGAGTTATGGAGAAAGTCATCCAAAGAACCACTGAGAAACCTCTGAGTGTAGGTGTTGCACTACATTCTGATGGAAAAATGGTTAAATCTAGATCCTTTCTCATTAGGGGGTTTTCAGTTGTTCTTCTGGTAGAACCTTTAAAAGTCCTTTGGAGAAAGCTACAACTCTCAGAAAAGGTTCCAGATTGAACCCATTTAGGATGCTAGAACTATTCAAAGAACCCTCAAGAAACCTTTTTGTTTATTGAGTCAAAATGCTATACAATACAAATTAATAAAAATTGTTAAATAGAACCATTATGGGTTTTTCAGTTGTTCTTTTGTTGTAAGGCTTAAGGTTCTATGAAGTGCCATAGTGTAGAATATTTCTCTATCAGAAAGGGTTCCTGAACCTGTTTATGTAGCTCAGAACCTATAACTATCCAAAGAAGTTCCTGAAAAATCATGAAAGGATTAATTTTTTCCTAACTCCATGGATGCAACTGTTGCCCGGTGTCTTTCTGATAGTGGAGTCATGAACGGTGACCTTTATTGATGCAATAAAGAGGCCGGTAGTTCCTTTGATGTTGTCCTTGGCTCTTTTGTGACTTCCTGGATGAGCAGTTGCTGTGCTCTTGGAGAAATTTTGGAAGGTCGGCCACTTCTGGGAAGGTTCACTACTGAGCCGAGTTTTTTCCATTTGGAGATAATGGCTCTCACTGTGGTCCTTTGGAGTCCCAGAGCCCCAGAGACTCTTCCCAGACTGATGTTCGTCAGTCACCCTCTTCCTCATCATTTCTGGAATTTCTTTTAACTTTGGCAAAGTGTGTTACTGGGTAAGACCTTTTAACTAACTTAAAACTGTTTCAGGTCTGGCTGCGTCTCGTCCAGCTGAACCCCATTATAAATGTAGTTTCATAGATTTGGGGAATTAGTAACTACAGGGGGAAAATGCATTTTCACACAGGCCCAGCTGGTATTGGATAACGTTTTTGCTTCAATGAATAACATTATCATTTAAAAACTGTATTTTGTGTTTATTCAGGTTGCCTTTGTTTTATCGTAGATTTTGTTTTCATTTCTAAAACAGTTTAGTATGAGATATACACAAAAACAGAAGAAATCAGAATGGGGGGCAAATACTTTTTCACAGCACTGTATCTAAAGATTTTGTTCAACTGAGTGTAGGTGTTTCCAAAAACCTTTTCTGAATAGTTGGACATTTTTCCACAGAACTTAAATTTTTGAGAATGTAACTCGTTTGAATTCTTATGAGCAGTCATGAGGTCAGCAGGTTTGGAAAACAGGTTTAGACAAGACTTTAAATCCTGTGTGTCTTTATCTTCTGCAGAGACAGCGGACCTACATAACAGTCTCGTACTGACCCGGCTTGCATAAGCAGTGTGAAATACTGTTGTGGTTTCTGTTTTATGCGAACATCAAAAACAAAATCGTTTTTTTTCTCTCTCTCTCTCTCTCTTTTCCCTCGGAGAGCAGCTCAGCACACAGAGGCAGTTTCGAGTCGCAAGTCTCAAACACTCATCTATCCTTCAGCATGTATTTATGGAGTGTGAGGTGACATCGGGTCGGTTCTGCTCTTGCTCTGCGCGTCCTCCCTTTTTCAGCAAAAGTGTCTTCTTGTGTTTATTTTACGTCTTTTTATTTCACTTCTGTAGGCAGACCCAAGCCTCTTTGTAGTCTCTCTCTCTGTATTTTGAAGGCTGGTAAACAGGAAATAGCATATACAGGGACGAGATATTGACATAGGGGATTTTTTTTTTTTTTATTGCAGCACTTATGCTGCAGGCTACACATTATTGATCTCTTAATAAAATGTCTATTTTGATATATTACATTCAATGTAAGATTAATTTCAGAAACAACATTATGAGCGTGATCTATTTGTCGATGTATAGATGTCCTGGTGGAGCACAAACGTCAGATTTGTTTTGTGTTCAGTTCATGTATTATTCTTACAAAATAAAAATAACTTTGATTTCTTTTTTCCACCAGTTTTTAGCTTTTGCAAACCACAGTGGGATTCAGAGGTATGGGCTCAATACCAGGAGCTACTTATAATTCAGCTGTTGTGAAAAATGACGTTATTCAGCTGGGAGGATCTTAGGGGGGGAAAAAGTTCAATTTATAACGCTAAAGGGTTCCTTGGTTTGCTTTTTGTGTGGAACCATTCTATGTAGAACCTTTCAGAGAGGGTTGCAAGTAGGACCCATTACACCGATTTTACGTGCGATGCAAGGACACATTTCCCAGCTGGCGTTGAGACTATGGATGTGCATCAAGATCCCGTGGGATGCAACAGAAAAGTTGTACAAGCTGGATTTTTTTCTTTCATAAAGGTGCAAGCGGGTGGTCAGTTGGGAAGCTCGCTGGAAAAAGACTCGTCACAAAGACTTAACGCATTGACGGTGTTCATTCAGTCATCCTTAGTATCTGCCTGGTCGAGTTGCAGTGGTTTAAATTAGGATGCTAGTTTGTTTACATTTTGGGAAAATACAACCAACCAAATTCATTGTGGGCAGGTACGAGCAAAAATAATTGCACATTTGCTCAAGTTGAGAATAATTATGAACTCGAGTGATGTAGCTGAGGTTGAGGAACTTCACAGATCATGCAGACACTGCTGGCGTTTCTACCTCGGAGTTTTTCCAGTGTTTCTAGAGGCATAGTGGTAGGGTTTTCATATTCAATAAAATAAAACAAAATAAAGTGTTGTGGTTTACGCCGTACCCATTTTGGGTTTAAATCTGAATACAAATATGGATACGAATATGGATATTTGGAGTGGCATTGTGTTACAGCCTTAGAAGGAATTTTTGATAAATATAATTTGACAAAATGGCAATAAAGTTTAAATGAAAGATAAAACAAAGCATTTCTTTGGACTCAGATGTTCAGATCTTGCAGTATACTGTATAATACATCTCAAAGCCCTGCCTCTTGTGATCATATTCAGCCGAGTGTTAAGCTATTACTGAGAGGGTGTATAAGGATTTTGTTATGGCTGACCCTTGGGTTGTGTCTCGTATGGCTCCCGGCTCTCTCATTAGCCGTGATGGCGATTTTTAGCCGCGTTAGGAATGAAAGCGCAGCAGCAGCAAAAAAACTCCCCACTTTGAAATGGGCCCTAATCCAATCGAGCCACTAAGCCTTCAGTCGTATTAGGTTATCAGCAGCAGAAATCCCTCTTTGCTCAAGACATAACTCACAAGCGTCATCTCACCTACCCCCTACTCTCTACTTCTCTCAGTTTTCTACAGTTTCCTGCCTCCCTTTTTGGCACACGGCTTCAATATTAGTCTCAGTGGGAGGAATGTCAGCCCACGACATCTCCCAGAGCAGGGCTCTCCAGGAAACGCAACAAGTTTGTAGTCATTTGAAACTTTGGGAAAGCTTTTACATTTGAGGCTATGAGGAAATTGTTGAGAGGATATTCATCATGACTCTCAGGCTGACTGCGTGGATTTCAATAGAGCGTAATGACAGAACATCAGCTGTGAAATAGCGTTTCATTTACGTAGGCCTGAACACCAGACAGAAGTCACATGATGCCCCATGACTTCATTTTTGATGCTGCTCTCTTTTTTCCCCCCATTGCCCTAGATTCCCAGGCTGTTAATTGCTTTCTAAATACATTTTCTCGCAACTGAGATTATGTCGTATTTTTTCTTTCCAGCAATAACTGAAGAATGCAGAAGGACTGAATATAGAATAGAAGAAACAGAATAACCTGTGATTCCCTTGCAGGCTCTCGGTGAATACATGTTTACCACTTAGCTTGAAGTTAGCACCATGATGGGGTGTAATAACTCTGACGCTTGTGTTTTTTTATGTGTGTTTATAGTTGAATTTTTAGCTCTCAGAGCTGTAAGTCTCAGGCTACAGCTGTCTAGAAGACTTACGGGTAGAGTCAAGTTGAATTTTAGTTTGGACTGTTTCTCATGGTATTAGCATTATCTGCTGTGTTGTTATCATAGTTCTTAGACTGATGATACAGTTGTGAAGACTTGGAATGATGGTTTATGTTCACCGTGTAAATGTATCATTCACATCATGGAAATCAGCATTCTATTAATTATACATCTAATGGAATTGCACTTTTTGAAAACCAGAGGTCCCAATCTGTGCAACCCATACAGTTAAAATATATAGAGAGCACGCTGGTCACATGATCACACTGTTTCATGGACAGCCTGTGCCATAAAGGGGAATCATCTGCACTTGTGATGTGACCGATAGCTCCAGATCAAAGCGACCGGCACACATTATAGGTTATATGTTTACACACCCACATAATAACAGATAAAAAGAGCTCTTCGGTAGCTTTTAAATGACACCAGCCCGTAATCTACGGTGCTCGAGAAAGAGCTCGTGGAATCTTGTTCGAGAATTTAATCGAATCGAATCAAATCGTGAAGCCATTATTGTGAATCAAATGGAATCGTGACTGAAGTGTGTTGTTACACCCCTAATATAAATATAAATATAAATATAAATATAGTCATAGCCAATGGTTTTTGAACATCCTATATTTTAGCATTTTTATTGAATTTTAAAATACATTAAAATTAGAAAAGGTATAAGTGAATGGAGAAATGTTTATTGAATTGAGAAAACCTAAAAATTATGTTAATTTGATGTTAATTTATGAGAACAATCTAGATCTAACAGAAAAGGCCATAATCAGTATGACTCTAATTAGGCACATGTAGCTCTTGTGTATGTTTTACAATTAATACTAAAACTGTCTATGAGTATTTCATCTATAGGCATCTAATGGCTTTAGCCTCCAAGTGCTCCTGCCTTTATGAAAATACCCATTTAGAGTCCCATTAGGATCTGAGAGCAAGCAGTTAATAAGATTTGGGTTTCTTTATTTAATTGTTATGCTCTGTGATTTTGTTTGGTCTGTGGCAATTATAGTGAAAAACTGTAATAAAACATATGAAACTCCAGGTGTTCAGAAACATTTGACTGACAGTGTATATATACTCTCACTGACCATGTTATTGGAAAAAAAAGGCTTGGCATGGTTGTCGGTGCCAGACGGGCTGGTTTGAGTATTTTAGAAACTGCTCATCTCTTGGGATTTTCACACACAGTCTCTAGAGTTTACACAGAATGGTGCGAAAAACAAAAAACATCCAGTGAGCAGCAGGTCTGCGGGTGGAAAAGCTTTGTTGATGAGAGAGGTCAGAGGAGAATGGCCAGAATGGTTGAAGCTGACAGGAAGGCTACGGTAACTCAAATAACTACTCTTTACAACCACACTGAACAGAAAAGCATCTCGGAACATATCAAATCTGGGGCAAATGGGCTACACATTGGGTTCCACTATTGTCAGCCAATAACAGGAATTTGAGACTACAGTGGGCACAGTTGAAGATTGGAAAAAGACCAGATGAGGTTTTTCCAATCTCCAGCTGTCCAGTTTGAATGAATGTTGAACAAATGTCCCAAAAATAGACAAGTTCTTATTTTTACCTATTTTTCAACATTGGAAATATTTTTGATTCAACATGCTCTACGTCTCCCCATATTTGCTTTCAAACAAGACAAAATTTATTCACCTGCACTTTGTCCTCCATGTTTATATTTCTCATTTGCTCTCAACTTACCACCTGATTTTCTAAAAAGTTGAACTTATTCATTTTGGAAGCTCCACTGTGGCCAGAAATGATGGTTGCAGCACGTTTTAAAAGCAGCTCCATTCTGCCTGTCTTGTAGTCGCTTCCCATAGGATTACATGTTAAACACTGGCAGAAGAAACAATACATTTTTAACTTTTAAAAGTGAAACTAATGCATATGAAGAGGCCCATACAGTTTGTGCTGTAGAGCCTTCAGTGTCCTCATATAGCTGAAAAATTTGAGCAAAACTGGGTTGTTTTCATTATGTAAAGGATTAAGTTAAAAAAAAAACCCAGCTAATCCTTCACCAGGGTTTTCATTCCACTTCAGCTCAGTGTCCTTCAGCGCATTGTAGCACAGAACTGTGGTCTAATTTGACTTTCATGACTTTCACGTGTGGCTTGGCTTGGTTTCTGATGCGGCCTGAACATGCCAGCCAGCAGATGGTGGGTCCCCTGGCAGCACTCGACTCCGTGAGGACCTCGCTAACCTCGCTAGTTCATTCGTGTGCTGCGGAGGCCGGGGTGTGTGGTAAAGCTAATATGACTGACTTTTGGGAATTAATTACTCATGCAATTAGTTGTGAATGAGATGGCAAATTGGGGAAAATGACTGTAAACAACTTTTGTTGTGGATCTTTGAGTTGTTGTTTGTGTTAGTTAATTCATTTCAGTTTCCTTTCCATTTCAGACTTGGCTGATTACTCTGACCTTGGGAGATGTTTTGATGCATGATAGCGGCAGAGAAAAAGCTTGTTTATCCCTGAGTAATTTGGCGATGCTCAATTTAGGAGAAAGCAGTGTAGCGTACCCGAAATTATTGGGCCTCATGGTTCTGCTGCAGTAAGCATCAACATTTATGAATAGGAAATAAGGCCACCCTTCTCTCTCATCTAGCTAGACGAAAATGTATTTCAGAGCTTTTTTAGGGGCCAATTTCAGGAACACACAGTTAAGGATGGACTGTGTACATTTGCTTTCATTCATTTTTCATAGAGAAATACGCAAATGAGATGCTTAAAACAGTTTTTGGCTTTAAAACAATTTTTTTTTTTCGTATTTTCTCCTTTTGCTTTTTTCATCATTTCAGATTTACATCTGGGGCTAAAATGAATGAACCATCTTGAATGACCTGGAGATGTATCAGTAATTACTGGATAGCTAAATCAACTACATGCTTTTTAAAATTAGCAGGATGGTGACCATAAATATTTCCATGTGTTGTGATTTAACAATATTTCTATCAGTCAAAATGTATTTGTGGATATGTTCATCTCATTTTAATCATATACAAACAGAATAAGGTTCTTAACCAGACAGAATAGCCTGTATAGCTTAGTGCACTTCCAGTTTGACTCCGTTTATACTGAAATGTACATACAGTAATGTTTTTATGCATACAGTGGGGGAAAAAAGTATTTGATCCCCTGCTGATTTTGTACGTTTGCCCACTGACAAAGAAATGATCAGTCTATAATTTTAATGGTAGGTGTATTTTAACAGTGAGAGACAGAATAACAATAAAAAAATCCAGAAAAACACATTTCAAAAAAGTTATAAATTGATTTGCATTTTAATGAGTGAAATAAGTATTTGACCCCTTCGACTTAGTACTTGGTGGCAAAACCCTTGTTGGCAATCACAGAGGTCAGACGTTTCTTGTAGTTGTCCACCAGGTTTGCACACATCTCAGGAGGGATTTTGTCCCACTCCTCTTTGCAGATCCTCTCCAAGTCATTAAGCCTGTTTTTCTGGATTTTTTTGTTGTTATTCTGTCTCTCACTGTTAAAATACACCTACCATTAAAATCATAGACTGATCATTCCTTTGTCAGTGGGCAAACGTACAAAATCAGCAGGGGAACAAATACTTTTTCCCCTCACTGTAGGTTCATGAATATTTGATTTCTAGACTTTGTGTGGTGGAACAAATAGAAACAGACTACCTAGCAAACTAAAACTGAGTTAATATTTAATTTAAAAAATATTTCCCAAGAAGAATAAAAATGAAATAAAAAACTGTTTCCTTGTTCCTTTCTAATTTCATCTCGTAACAAAAAACAACAACAAATGAACACAATGTACAAGGAGCAATGATGCACCCTAAATGCACATACCTAAATCAAAACCTCTGTGTTTTTCATTGTGATGGCGTTAATCAGGAATCCTGTTTATGTAGTAGTTGAGACTGACAGGTTTTTAACTAGTTAAAAAAAATATTTTTTCCGTCACAATCAATCATCACATCAATCAGGCAGCAGCCAAAACTCGAACAAGAACATGAGCAAGTTGCTAAAAAGTGCTTTCATCAGCAGAAAAAGGGTGACTAAGTATATCTGCTCTGTGTCCATCACAGAGTTAGATTCATACTTGCCCTCAGTTTCTTGCCCTCTTCCACTCGTGGTTTGTGGGCTGTGTAGATTTATAAAGTGAAAGATTTTTGCTGGTGACTTTGACTTTGAGTTTATGTGAACTTGGGCCAAGTTGTTAAGATCTGGAACTGTGATGAACGCAGCTTATGTTAGCGTAAGCCAAAGTAAACCCCCCTCAGGGTCTGTGTTGATCTTTTGCTTGTTCTCGGCAAGATAATTTGTTCATACTCAGTGCCGCGTGGGTGTCGAGTATCTCGATAAAGGAAGTTGCCCAGTGGAGTCAAGTAACAGTAAATCAAATCTTTGAATTCATTTTTCATTAAAAGGTTTTCCCCCATTTCCTCAATGTTGCTCAGTTTTGCAGAACTAATGTGAACACTGTAATCAACCTGTTTCCCTTTATTACTGCTCTTTTGTTTAAATTCAGCTGGTTGCTGGAGATCCTGGAGAGCCACACACATCGTTCTGTCGGTTCACGTGGCCGTGCAAGCGTCAGACCACTTGCTTTCTTTCATACACACGCTTGTAGTTGTAGCTATATATTTATTCCATGTTTGCCTTGGGAGCACATAGAAAGAGAGTAATGAGAGGGACATGTACGGTGATGCAGTGACCAGACGAAGGAATCCCAATGCATAAACTTTCAATAACTTGCAATGTCTGCAACAATCCGTCCTTGCAATGTCAGTTTCCAGGGGATTACAGATGTGCAAGAAACCCAAACCGGTGTGTGTGCGTCACTCATGACAGGGCGAAGTTGCATGATTACTGCTTTCTCCAGAAATGGAAGGGGAAAACGATGGTACCAGCTGCCCAACGTGCTGCCTACCTAGGCACCTTCCTTCCGATTTGCATGATGCAGGTCACGAGAATATGGCCTGGTGGATCAACATGGTTTCAAATGTTAAAATATTAAAGATTAAGTTATATTAACGAAGGATAAATTTAAGAAACATATAACCTGAACAACAGTTTAAAGGCCTTGTTTTTTCTGTTTTCTTTTTAACTTTGCTTTACCTTTTATTTTTTTCATTTTCACAATGTTTGCACTAGTAGTAATAATGATAATAATAATAATAATAATAATAGCAAATTGCTATTAAATGTGATGGCAAAATAAGAAACCTGCAAAAAGCACACCTTTATCAATTTAACTCTAGTTAAATTTTCTTGCGATTACAGTGTAAAACCTGTCGAGTGACTGGAAAGAAAGCGTGTATGTCTCAGTGCTCAGTGCTCACAGAACTGAGGTGCTCTCACATGCAGGTGTATTCCTGCCTCACACCCAGTATTCCCGGGATAGGCTTCGGATCCACCGTGACCCTGACCTAAATGGTTCTTTAACTATAGTTAATTGCAACATTTTTTTTTTCTTTTTCTTTTTTTTTTTGCCTGCTCGGAAAAAAAAAAAATCATTGTCTAGTTGCATAATGATTGGCACTGATGTCTCACAAGAATTGGAAACAATCCAGTGGAGTAGCAGTGACATCAGAACGTTTCATCAGTCAGAAACACGCATCATTTGAATGCATTTCATACCTATGGTAATTGCTGCAAAATGTGGCAAAGCTATTACACTTTATCTCTGGTTAATCCCTGCTGCTCCATCCATGCTAGTTTAAAAGGCTACGCTGAATAGCAAAGGATTGTATTGCTAACAGAGTCGTACCGTGCTGCATTTCTCTGGTTTAAATTAGCTTTACTTACTGACTATCACACTATTCACACAATGACAGCTACGAGATAAATAACCAAATGGTATATCTTTTAACTCATTACAACATTAAGTGTAGACATCTTTGTTTGTCCATTTTACGGCTTGTAAAAAAACAAAACAAGGTATAGTAACATGACTAGCTGTAAACTATGGTGCTAAATAAGGGGTTATGGTGGTTTTAAAATGCTAAGAAATGCTAGCTACATGCAGTCAGACAAACCAAAAATGTCTCATTTGACAAGACGTGATACTTTTGCAGTCTATTAGTAAGATTACTGCAGAAGCCATACGTAATTACAAGCGTCTAATTCTGAAAATGCATTTAGTACATTATAAAATATTTCTTTACTCAACTGTATTTACAGTACTATAATGCTACAAGCTATTGGAGTCAGAGCTCATTAGCATTTATGCAATTATTTGAAATCATTTTACAAGCTTGTGCCCATTTTATTACTACACATTGTGTTCATGATAAGCTTTTAAAAAACATGATATGGCTTAAAAATTGAATGTATTAATTTGACCAGAATTAATTGTTGAATTATTTAACTGTCACACCAGTGACATGATTTATCAACACACACACACACACACACACACACACACACACACACACACGCACACACACAAAACTGGTTTGTAAGCATGTTGGCACATTATGATCATTTTATTAATTGCAAAAATAACTAACAAACGATGTATTGCACAGCTGCAGAGAAGTTTGAAACCTTTTGCTCAAAGTTTGGAGTTTGGCATACGGGTACATGGCTGTGGCGGCATTGTCATATATATTTATAGTACAGTACATTCATGTCATGAATACGGCCTAATTCCCGTGTGTGTGGTGTGGAGGTGGGTGACGAGGGTTAGGAGGGAGTGTTGGAGCCCGACTGGCTGCCTCTGCCCACGCTGCAGATGCCCAGGACGAAACATGATAGATTAGCCGCCTCGCAATCAAAAGCGATCCTTTTGACTGACTCACTATTTGTTCGGTACAGAATAAAACATGGCGAGGTATGCTGCTTTACAGGGAAAGAACAGGAAAATAATCAATGGGCTGGTGTAAAGTGGGGGTAAATTTCCAATAACAACAATTTGCAACAACATTGCTTGCAATTTTTTAAAATTTATTGCAAATGGGCAATACATCATATAGTTAAGTTTAATGTTTGTTCCTGCTATCACTCACGTCAGAAGTATTCAAAGGTTTTCCCCATGAGACCTACTAACATTTTATTTGAGGACTTTTATTCCTTATTACTTGCTGACTAAGAAAATCAAATAATATACAACCACATAGAAAAAAAAAAGGAGGTCTATAATACAACCGATCTGACAACCACAAATAAGAATAAAGAATACTGTCCTGCATTGTTGATCTGCTGCGCAAACTGTTTGAATGCGTCTGACCACCGCAGGAAAGCAAAGCAAACGCACAGCGTTTTTAATCACGGTGCAGTTAGAATGGTAATGATCAATTAACATTATTTGAAAAGTATTAGATTTTACACTGTGTTGTAGGCCTTAGTAATTTTGTTCAGTCAAAATTTTCCACCTTGGCCAAAAAAGTGGCTTTATTTATTTATTTATTTATTTTTTTTGGATGAACTAAAAATTCTCCATGTTTCTTGGCAGAAAGCGAGAAACACATACAGCGTCTTTTGAGCACAGGCCAAAACTTTACTAGTGTGAACTGTGGAGCGTGAACTGTGGGGAGGGGCTTCTACAGCATGTCGGTTAATATCAGAGAGTTCAGAACACTTGAGCAAACGTCAGTTTGGATCATCTGCTATTTTTATTATGAAAAAAAAAAAAAAAAAACAGCCGTTTTGGTGCATTTGATGTATTTCGGTGTACATGACAGCGTAATCCAGTGTTAAAATGCGGAGCTCCTACATCAAATGCGTACACAATTTCAGGTCTGATATTTTTGGTATTTATTTATTTATTTGTTTATTTATTTATTTTTGGCATTTTCCGTCTCACCGTTAACCCACATCCCACTGTAATTCCCCACAGTTTGAATAACTCTGACTTACATTATAGCAGCTATTTACTCAACAGACTCTTTCTCTCTCTCTCTCTCTCTCTCTCTCTCTCTCTCTCTCTCTTGATGTCAGTTATAGCTCTAACCACCATGTCAATGCTTAGACACTGATCTGTTCATGCGGAGTGTAAGCTGTTACTATAGAAACGATAATGTATTAGAACACATGAGTGCATTATTGACGATTTGCCTTGCGGCTGGAACTGCACGGTGTCTCAAAAGTCTCCATACAGAGGGGAATTTTTTAAAATTTTTAATTTATCTATTTATTTATTTATTTTTTTTTACACTTTTTAGCAAAATGTCTTCCAAAATTTTTCAAACTTTCATATTTTCAGATGGCCTTTAAGAAAGCCTTCGAAAAAGGAAGAACGTATTGAAATCATTCTCATGGCTGGATCGGGAAGCCGTCACAAGGTTGCGACGGACTTTAACAGGAAACATGGCGAGCACATCACACACGACACCGTTGCCAAACTTATTCACAAATCCAAAAGGACTGGAAGCGTCGACGGACCAACCGAGACGTGGACGTCCACGAACATCCACCGACGGAGGCACGACCGACATGGTGCTATCAGACATGGTCCCCCCCGTATGGAGACTTTTGGGACACCCTGTAATGCTGTTACAGAAAATGAATCAACACGGTTTAGAGTGGAGAATCCGAATTGAGAATTCAAGTGTTTTAGCAGGAAATTTTCCTTTGGCTCCTTATAAATTAGAGCTGCTGTTCACTTAAACAGCTCTGGATCATAAGCTAAGATCTGACTATGGATGTCAGAGCTGTTGCGTCGATACTGTCAAAGTGAGAAAAAAAACAAAAAAAAAAACAAGAACTGATGAATTCAAGCGATAAACTGGCAAATGATCTGATCAAGAAAAATTAAACAGCGCTTATTTGATTTACTCCTCATTAATCATTCAGTCTTCCCACATGTTGTTTAACACGAACCTGCCCATCAAATCTGCCTCCCACGGAAGAACATGTCATGTGATGAATACACTCTTCTCTCTTTCCTGGCATTTGAGAAAAAAACAAACAAACTTTTATACATTTCGTAACAGAGAGCAAGAATTAAGCATGCCGTTGAAGCACGCCGGCGTCGTTATTGAAGAGGTTCACGTCTTTTCACGCTTCCCTTGATGCATTTTCCTTTCGCATTCATTCTACACCTGACATTCCTGCTCCACTTGCATTGCCCTGTACTCTGCGTGAACTCTCTCGGAGAATGCGGAAACATGGCACACTCTCGGTCACTTTCCAAGCTCTGTAACAGTGTCCAGCTCAGCAGATGGCACGAGCTGACTTCGCCTTCACCAAAGGCCAATTTACAGACATCTCGCATTTTCCGACCATAATTAACGTCGCCACTGTGGTGGTTTAAATTACTCATTTGTTTCCTGAGGTTCTATCAGATGTGTTATTATATTCATAAATCAATACATTATGCCACTCTGAGGGGGAAACATGCATATTTCGTTGCTTCGTAATTGCTAGCAAATGCGAGTGCATGAAAACCGCACATTATGTAAGTCTTTTAGATACTTCATACATTCCAAACCAGAGCATGGTTATTTGTTTGCTAGCTGACAGTTATCTAAGGCTCGGATGAATAAACGTAGGGTGGAAAATATTCCAAATTGCTGCTCTGATTACAGCTGTCTGGTGTCAAAGGGATCCAGTTCTTATGCGAGATACAGGCTGAGGTAATGAATGAAATTCAGAACGTTTTGTTTGCGTCCACGGCCCAGGATGTCCACCTAATTACCATCCTCGCTATGAAAAGGCCTTAAAAAAATCAAGGCCTGCAATTAGGTCTGAATCGCTGCCAAAGCCTGTTTTTGCTGCACTGTTTGAATACAGAGGGGGAAGTTACTTTCTGCTGTAGCATGATACGCTCTCTGTATCTCTACTTCTCTCTATCGGTCATGCTAACAGTTACATTTATTCATTTGGCAGATGCTTTTAGCTGAAGTTAGAAACAATGCAGAATCCGGTCAGGTTATAGGACGAACAGAAGGCTACAGTCGTGCGAAGAGAAAGATTAATCACCCTAATGACACTAAAACATGGGTTATTAATCACCTCAGAAGATAATAGTCTGGAAAAATGCACTACATACACATGTTAGTTCCTTTATACAATTACATTTGACTTACTTATTTAATTTTATCGCTGATTTAATATTTGAATGAACATGAATATTGATGAGGCTTATACCACCACATTAGCAGTACATCGTGCGCTCATATCACATAAACCACTGGAGTTTAAAAATTAAAATTAATATGACAAGGAGACAATAACATCAATATTTTTAATTATTGTACAGTTTTTTTTATTGTATTGTATTATTATTATTATTATTTATTTATTTATTTATTTTACTAATATTCAGCTTGAATTTACATTTTTAGAGGACTGAAAGATTCAGCTAAAAATATTCCATCTCTTCATGCAGGAGGGTTTTATATATTTTTTGTATTTATTAATTTGTAATTATTTATTAATTCCAGTATCCCCCCCCCCCAACTGTTTAAAGCCCCTCTAACAGTTAGAACCGATCCTAAATGTCTTCCTAGGGTATAACACAAATGGCGATGTGGCACTGTAGAACCTGCATAGGGCACTAATTTGGCTTTGGATTTTGGAAGCTGAAGCTATTTAAATTATACACACATCACATTAAATAAAATTCTTTTTGTGTATTTAATACATTTACATTTTTGCCAGTGGTTTTTCTTTGTCTTTAAAAACATATGCCTATAATTTGAAATTATGAGTTTTGGTTACATGCCCAATGAGACACCATTTGATGATAAAAATGCCTACACGTAAGATCACTTTTAGGTCAAAGTAGCTTACTTCGTGTCCGAAGCAGGAATCTGAGGCTACAGTGCGCTCAGGCTCACCGAAACTGAACAGCTGAAGATCTGAAAAAGACCAGGCGACATTTTTCCAGTCTTCAGCTGTCCAGTTTCTGTGAATCTGTGCCCACTGTAGCGCTGATAGCTCGATGTGGTCAGTGGTAGCTCAGTGGTTAAGATGTTGGGCTACTGCTCAGAAGGTCGTGAGTTCAAACCCCAGTGCTGCCACTGTGGGCCCTTGAGCAAGGCCCTCAACTGCTCAGTTGTATAAATGACATAAAAAATGTCTGGATAAGGGCGTCTGCCAAATGCCATAAATGTAAATGTCTTCTGCTGTTGTAGCCCGTCCACCTCAAGGTTTGATGTGTTGTGCTTTCTGAGATGCTTTTCTGCTCACCCTGGTTGTAAAGAGTGCTTATTTGAGTTACTGTAGCTTAAAGCAGTCTGGCCACTCTCCTCTGAACCACTGCTCTTTGGATGTTTTTTTTTGTTTTTTGCACCATTCTATGTAAACTCTAGAGACCATTGTGTTTGAAGTTCCCAGGAGATCAGCAGTTTCTGAAATACTCAAACCTGCCCATCTGGCACCAACAAACACGCTATGGTTCAAAGTCACTGAGATCACGTTTTCCCCCCCAATCTGATGTTTGATGTGAACATTAACTGAAGCTATTGACCTGTATCTGCATGATTTTATGCATTGCTCAGCTGCCACATGAATGGCTGATGAGATAAATGCATGAATAAATAAACAGGTGTACTGGGGTACCTAATAAAGCGGCTCGGAAAGTGGATACGTATATGTATATCCAGATCCTTTTTCCTATTATAGCCAAAAAACTTGAATGTGGGAAAGTAGAACGTGGGCTCTTGAATATTTAAATGTGTATTTTTTTTTTTTTAAATGTGGCATTTGAATACACAAATATTATGAAAATTGGAATAGCATTGGGAGAATGAAATTCATTCTGACAGCCTCAATAGTGTGCGCGCACATGTGCGCACACACACACACACACACACACACACACACACACACACACACACACACACACGGAGATCTTGAGGCTGTTTGTGCGTCCCTTAGTAATGAAGTTCTCTACTTTGGAAATGAAATGGTTTTGAAATGCAAAGACGATTAGAGTTCAGTTTCATTATTGCAGATGGCTTGGTAGTGAGGCAAAAAGAAAATGAAATGAACAAAACGTGTAACCCCTTAAACACCCAGGACTAATCAGCAGCTCCATATTTTAACAATTTTAACACTCATAATTACACATCTTGTCCAATTAGTTTCATTGTAGTTATTGAATAATATGCTTTAAGAGGAATAACTGAATAATAAGAGCAGACTGGGTTTAAGGGGTTAAAAGCAGTTGCTTATTCTCTGTTCTCCTCATGCCCTGACCTTAATCCTCATCTCTTGGCTCTGTTTTCTACTCTGATGTCTCTTCCTTCTCTCCTCACTTTGGGAGATGACCTCACCCAGCTGAAAGATCACACACAGTCCTCACACAAACACGTATGCTTTTCTCTGCAGGTGATCATCTTGGAGGACTACGCCGACCCTTTCGATGCTGCGGATCAAGCAGGTGGCACCCAGAGCAGCGTGGAGAAGCCGGTGGAGAACGATGGCTACATGGAGCCGTATGAGGCTCAGAAGATGATGGCTGGTAAGATTTTCTGTCGTTTAATCGGTTTTCTTTTTCTGTGGCCAAAATCGCACGGCTTGGTTGCTCAGCTGGATGCATCAGAGTGGTTTTTGTGTTCATTTGTCGAGTGGCGGTTTCATCCTTGGATTTTGGTTCAACAGAAGATGCCTGTGTTGTTGTTGTTGTTGTTGTTGTTTTTATTTATACTAATATGTAATACTATGTTATGTATTAATACTGTAGTTGAATACTAAAATTGTATAATATGGCGCCTTTAATACCTTGCAGTTCAAAGTGCTTAAAATAAACAGGTATAAAATGATTGTATGGCATGAATATATGTAGCTGTGCAGGTGTATAGACATTAATAATAATAATAATAATAATAATAATACGTTTTATTTATATAGCGCCTTTCCATAGCTCAAGGACACTTTACAATCGGAAACACACAGCAATTGAACATACAGACAAAGAAATTCCAGAAAGTCAGGCAACAGAAGGAAGGACACTTTACAATCAGGAACACACAACAACTGAATATATAGACAAAGAAATTCCAGAAGGTCAGGCATCAGAAGTAGAGAGATAGTGTTGGGAGAAGAGAAAGAATTTTAACTGTGATTTAAACAAGGAAATGGAGGATATGTTCCGGAGATTTTGGGGGAGTGAGTTCCATGATTAGGGGCAGCTACGCTGAATGATCGGACACCATCGCAGCATAAGACTAGAAACCAGTGCAAAGAATCACCTTTGTACTATAGGCTCTACAGCCGTGGCCAAAAGTTTTGAGAATGACACAAATATTAATTTTTACAAAGTCTGCTGTCTCACTTTTTATAATGGCAATTTGCATATACTCCAGAATGTTATGAAGAGTGATCAGATGAATTGCAATTAATTTCAAAGTCCCTCTTTGCCATGAAAATGAACTTAATCCCAAAAAAACATGTCCACTGCATTTCAGCCCTTCCACAAAAGGACCAGCTGACATCATGTCAGTGATTCTCTCGTTAACACAGGTGAGAGTGTTAACGAGGACAAGGCTGGAGATCACTCTGTCATGCTGATTGAGTTAGAATAACAGACTGGAAGCTTTAAAAGGAGGGTGGTGCTTGAAATTATTGTTCTTCCTCTGTTAACTATGGTTGCCTGCTAGAAAACACGTGCAGCCATCATTGCTTTGCATAAAAAGGGATTCACAGGCAAGGATATTGCTGCTAGTAAGATTGCACCTAAATCAACCATTTATCGGATCATCAAGACCTTCAAGGAGAGAGGTTCAACTGTTGTGAAGAAGGCTTCAGGGCGCCCAAGAAAGTCCAGCAAGCGCCAGGACCGTCTCCTAAAGTTGATTCAGCTGCGGGATCGGGGCACCACCAGTGCAGAGCTTGCTCAGGAATGGCAGCAGGCAGGTGTGAGTGCGTCTGCACACACAGTAAGGCGAAGACTTTTGGAGGATGGCCTGGTGTCAAGAAGGGCAGCAAGAAGCCACTTCTCTCCAGGAAAAACATCAGGGACAGACTGCTATTCTGCAAAAAGTACAGGGATTAGACTGCTGAGGACTAGGGTAATGTCATTTTCTCTGATGAATCCCCTTTCCGATTGTTTGGGGCATCTGGAAAAAAGCTTGTCCGGAGAAGAAAAGGTGAGCGCTACCATCAGTCCTGTGTCATGCCAACAGTAAAGCATCCTGAGACCACTCATGTGTGGGGTTGCTTCTCAGCCAAGGGAGCGGGCTCACTCACAATTTGCCTAAGAACACAGCCATGAATAAAGAATGGTACAAAAACATCCTCAGAGAGCAACTTCTCCCAACCATCCAAGAACAGTTTGGTGACGAACAATGCCTTTTCCAGCATGATGGGGCACCTTGCCACAAGGCAAAAGTGATAACGAAGTGGCTCGGGGAACAAAACATCGACATTTTGGGTCCATGGCCAGGAAACTCCCCAGACCTTAATCCCATTGAGAATTTGTGGTCAATCCTCAAGAGGCGGGTGGACAAAAAATAAACCACAAACTCTGACAAACTCCAAGCATTGATTATGCAAGAATGGGCTGCCATCAGTCAGGATGTGGCCCAGAAGTTGATTGACAGCATGCCAGGGCGAATTGCAGAGGTCTTGAAAAAGAAGGGTCAACACTGCAAATATTGACTCTTTGCATAAACTTCATGTAATTGTCAATAAAAGCCATTGACACTTATGAAATGCTTGTGATTATACTTCAGTAACAGTTAGTAACATCTGACAAAAAGATCTAAAAACACTGAAGCAGTAGACTTTGTGAAAATTAATATTTGTGTCATTCTCAAAAGTTTTGGCCACGGCTGTATACTATCAAGAAGTGATGATGCATCAGGTCTGGTCCCAAACGTTTTTTATATACACTATATGGCCAAACGTTTATATACACGTTTATATACACTATATGACACGTCACCAACACACCCATATGTGGTTCTTCCCTAAACTGTTGCCACAAATTTGAAAGCACACAATTGTATAGAATGTCTTTGTTTGCTGTAGCATTACAATTTCCCTTCACTGGAACTAAGAGGCCCAAACCTGTTCCAGCATGAAAAAGTGTGCACAAAACGAGCTCTATGAAGACATGGTGTGCCAAGGTTGGACTGGAAGAACTCAAGTGTCCCGCACAGAGCCCTGACCTCAACCCCACTGAACACCTTTGGGATGAACTGGAATGCCGACTGTACCCCAGGCCTCCTCGCTCGTTTGACATCAGTACCTGACCTCACTAATGCTTTTGTGGCTGAGCGATCACAAATCCCCACAGCCACGCTCCAAAAATCTAGTGGAAAGCCTTCCCAGAAGAGTGGAGGTTATTATAACAGCAGAGGGGGATTAAATCTGGAAACAAGGACATATGATTGTGATTGTGACTATGTCACAAACTATATAACATGATAGAGACTACAAAGCACTGCTTTAAGTTGTGCTGGATAAGGGCATGTGCTCAGTGCTGTAAATGTAAACGTAAATATTGTTCCGGATTTTCTCTTTTACTTTTCCAGTTGCACGTGAGCCATCGTTCTGCTATATGCAGCTGCTCACCGTGTCTTTGTTGTTATGGCGGTAGTTTAATTATCTTCACTAAAGCTCAGGGAATCTGTTCACCTGTCTGAACGGGCACGCTCGGCCATATGTGATCTGTCTAGCGCCGAATAAACACAATACGGTTTTTTTGGGGAAAAATGGAACAGACTGCGAATGTCGAAAGGTGCAAGCACACCCTCACACACACACACACACACACACTCGCACACTCACAAGCGTACACACAGTGTAACAAGGGCTGGCACGGTTAACGAGAGTTATGATGTCGTCTGGAGAGGAGACAGCCTTTACTATCGGCCTCTTTTTCATCCGCCTTCTGGCTGGAACAATAGACAGCTTTGTGCCGAACTGTATTCCTCGTCTCGGCTGAAACAATGGCCTGGCGCTGTGCTATTGTCCGCTCTACTCCAATATCACTGGCAGAGGGACGGCGCGCGGATTTATGCGAAGAAAGACAATAAATAAGAAAAGAAATGAGTGGATTTCCACATCAGCGAATGCATTTGAGTGGAGGCTCTGTCATACAAAAGCAGACAGGAGTAGAAAAGACTAATGATGGGTTGTATTAAAAGTGTGTTTAAATTTTGCTTTGTTATGGTTCCTTCATTTTTGCTAAAAAAAAATTAAAAAAAAAAAAGAAAGAGAAAAAAAATTCTGTGATTTTTGTATAGCATTTTTCATACCTCCAAACAATTAATTAATCAATCAGTCAATCAATTCATTAATTAATGATTTTTATGAACTTATTTATTTATCTATACTTTTTTTCAGACTGTTGGATTTGTTCCTAGGGTCCTAGGGTGTGTGTGTGTGTGTGTGTGTGTGTGTGTGTGTGTGTGTGTGTGTGTGTGTGTGTGTGTGTGTGTGTGTGTGTGTGTATGTGTGTGTATATATATAGGAATGGAAAATGAGATTTGATTTTCATGGATTTTTCCATGATTTCCAGGACTTTGAAGAGCTGCTGCGCTATTGAGATTAGACCTGTGGTAGCTTCCACACCCTACTGAGATGTGGACTGAATTACTGGATTATTTTGATCAAAAGTGATCTCACTCCTCTGCCGGTTATCTGGTTTAGATAAAAGCTACAGTGTAATATTGTTCACCTGGGTGTCGTCATCTGTTGTCGGTATTCAGTGGTGATTTTTTTCCCCCCCAAAAGGCTTTGTAAGATTAAAAATCCACTCCACCGTTGTTGTCCTCGCTCGATCTCTGACCCCTCTCCAAATCTCTACTGGATTAGAGACAATAACGCAGAAACCATGACCTTTCTTAACCCCCTTGTGCTGTTCACTACTTAGCACTGCATGCCCCATTTAATAATAATAATAATAATAACAAAAAAAATATTTAATCTCCTCACATATTAACAAGATAAACAGTATTTATGGAAATAGATGTAAATGTAGGCAGTAGCCTGTGCCATGCTTGGGGATGCTCCTGATTGCAGGTGTGTGTGTGTGTGTGTGTGTGTGTGTGTGTGTGTGTGTGTGTGTGTGTGTGTGTGTATACGCATGCACACAGGTATGAATGTAAATAAGTAATGTAGGGAATGTGACAGACATTTGTCTGTCTGTCTGTCCGTGTATCTGGCGATCTGTCTGTCTGTCTGTCTATCTACACCTCTACACTCCACCTCTACACTTTTATTACTAGCTGTCCACATTCTGTCTGTCTGTCTATCCATGTGTCTGTCAATCTGTATATACAGTGTGTCTGTCTATATTTATTTGTCTGTAAGTCAGCTTACATCTACGCTTTCGTTATTGGCTGCCCACACTCGGTCTGTCTGCCTGTCTATCTATCAGCTACCTCTACATTATCAGTACTGGCCTTCTACAATCTGAGGCTACGTGACATCACTTCCTGTGTCGTCTGCATGTGGTTGAGTTGAAGCTGAAGGGAGTAACTCATGATGGATGCTGGATAAAACTCGGTAATCAGGAAATATCAGAAAATGACTGTGAAGCAGCAACTTCTGAGTGTAATCTGCTGTAACTGGTCTTTAAGGAGCCGCCGTGCTGACGTCTCGTTTACGTCTCTGAGGAAGATGGATGCCAGCGCATATCCTCCTAATATAATAAGTGCTGTCGATGGTGCAGTTTTCAAATTTCTATCTTTTCCTCATTTATAGCGGATCAATCCGATTGCACGCAGCCAGTGTGCTGGCAGATTATGCTGGCTATGCAGATGTGTCCGCGATGTTTATGCAATTAGGGGACAGTAATATCATAAAGATAGTATCGCTATGGTTAACACTAATATGAGCATATTAAATTCCTGTACTGAGTTTGGACGTAGACTGTAGTGCATAAGAGCAATTTCAGCAAATCTTTTAAAAATTGGATGTGAATGATGAGATGGGTTGTGCAGATCACAGTTTAGGACAGATTAGTGCATCGTCCTTATGCTTCTGGCGTCCGGAACGGTCCTTAATACAAACCTGTCCCTTATCGACGCTAAGACTCGGCTGAAGGCTGACTAATTTTGAATTCTTTGCTCATTAATTATTTACTAAATTATTAAAGCTAAAGTGACATTATAGAGTTTATGCAGAAATGATCAGTTATGTTAAATAGGACAATTATTCTCCAGTGATCTTGTCATTTAAAGCATTTTCAGCTTGAGTTTCTGACTCCATACTGGTTTATAAGATGATTTTATTAATCTCAATGGCATGTTCATCTATTTTATGGACTGTTATAGAAAAAAAAATGATAAGGACAATTAAAAAAAGGTGAATGTTATACATAATTGCATACTGTTACAGACGCAGTTAATGTTCAGTGTATTCTGTGTCTTGTTTTATCAGCATTGCTAGATAAAGTAGATGAATAAATAGAAAAAATAAAGAGAAAAGACAAGAAAATATACAAAAACAAACAGATATATGGACAAATACATAAACACAAAATAAATAAATAAATAAATAAATAAATCCGTTAGAATAAATGCATAAATAAACCAATACAACAAGCAAACAAACAAACAAATATATGGACAAATACATAAACAAAAAATAAATAAAAATAAATAAATCGGTAGAATAAATGAATAAATAAACCAAACAAACAAACAAACAAACTAAGATATGGACAAATACATAAACAAAACAACAACAACAAAAAATAAATCCATTATAATAAATGCATAAATAAACCAATACAACAAACAAACAAACAAATATATGGACAAATACATAAACAAAAAATTAAAATAAATAAATACATAAATCAGTAGAATACGTGAATAAATAAACCAACCAACCAAACAAATAAATGAATACAAATTTAGAATAAAGTATTGATTAAACAAACAAACCACTTGAAAAACTAATTTCAAAATAACATCAATTAAAACTAATAAATAAATAAATAAATAAATATGAACAAACAAACAAAAAATGAATAAGCGTACAAACAAATGGAAAACAAACAAACACACACAAAGACACAAACAAACAAACCACCCTGCTGAGAGTTACTGCGATGCTTATAGGACTTATTACAATTGCTTTATCCAAATATAATATCTTGTCTCTCTCATATCCTGTCTACCAGTTTCCTTCATCCATCCCTTCTTCATTTCATTTTTTTTTTATCTCACCAGCATTTTCTTTTCCTCAGCGTAGATTTACCCGAGTCGACACGTGTGAAACGTCTTCAGTGGTTAAGGTCAGCATGAGGGGCGGGGCTAGTGCTTGTAGCTTGCTTATCATTTCCCGTTCAGTTTGTGTAGGGGCGGGTGTAGATCAATGAAACAAATAATAAAAGAAAAATAAGTAGGTCGTCATCACAGTTTGTGAGGATATTGTTATCTGAATTAATGCCAGCAGGAATCTTGCACACTTGCTCGCGGTTAATAAAAGTGCTGCAGCGAGGAAAAAAAAAGATTCCCTTCTGTACTAATCTGAAACGATTTCTAGAATTTACAAAGCTACTTTCATGCCCAAACCTAGAAATTATTATTACTGTTATTATTATTCTCTCTCTCTCTCGCTCTCTCTCTCTCTCTTTTTTTTTTGCAAGTTAACCAGGGACAAATAGAAAGCAGATCAAATTAATCTCGGCTGAATAATTACATTTAATATGGTGTGTATGGCGTGACGTCCCAGCTGACGAATGCTCTCTGAGCAGAAGGTACAATAAAGACATTTTATGAGCTCATCTGCAACTTTATGAATTTTTAATCGGCTTGCTTTTAAAATGAAGGCTTTAACTGTTGCTTTATAGGACGAAGCTAGGTATGTCCCTTTCAATAGAACTCATCCGTCGGTTGAGGCGTGACATAATTGTTTATTTGTTTTAAATAATTAATGCCAGAAATGGAGTTTTTCTTTTTTAAGAAAGTCTCAAGACAAAAATCTGGTGGTTTCTGTTTGTGTGTTTGTGTGTGTGCGTGTGTGTGTGTGCACGTGTGTGTGTGTGTGTGTGTGTGTGTTGTTACATTGCACTAGGAGGTGCCATTTTAGTCAAACACTCAGTCGCTTGAACACATCAACACACACTCACTCCCTCACACACACACACACCGCCCTTCGGCCCTCTTTAGTACCGACCAGAGGAAGTGTACTGCCTATCCTATCTGGCCTTTTCCTTCCCCTTTCTCTCTCACTTTCAACCACTTACCCTCCTCTCACCCATCACACACTCTTTCCCACACACATACCTACACACACACTCTCTCCACTTGTGTTGAGACTTGTCGGAAGCGTTCTTGCTACACGCAGTAACGGCTCTGTCCTCTCCTGACTCCCCGTGTGTGAAAGTGAAAGGCCGAGAGTGAGAATTTTCCCACAATCCCCAGGGTTTTCCCCGTTGCGCAAACACTCAAGAGATGAGCAAATATATCTGTACAAAAAAGTGTCTCGCTTCTACACACCTCCACTTTTTCCATGTTTCATTTCACCGTGTGTAAAAGACACAAGTGTGGACGCAAGCCATGTGGACCGAGAGAGTTGTGAAAAAAAGAGAAGGAAAAAAAAAAAGAAGCACATAGATTTGGAGGAAATGGTGACGCTGGGGGGGGGGAAGGGATTTCTGTGGAGATGGGATGTGTGAGGAGAAAGAGAGCGAGTGTGTGTGTGAGAGAGAGAACGTGTGTGTGTGTGTGTGTGTGTTATTTTTTTAAAGTCAGTCGATAATGCACAGCAAGCCGTTCTTAATGACACAATGACATGTCTGCTTTCCACAGTTGCTTTTATTAAGTCACTTACTTATATACTGCTCTGTGTGTACACACACACACACACACACACACACACACACACACACACACACACACACACACACAATACTCTCGCTCTCTTTCTGTTTGCTCCAGATCCCACCTGTACTGTTGTTATTCAATGTTTCATATCCTACACAGACAGCATCCTCTCTCTCACTCTCTCTCTCACTCTCACTCTCTCTCTCTCACTCTCACTCTCTCTCACTCTCTCTCTCTCACTCTCTCTCTCACTCTCACTCTCTCTCTCTCTCTCTCACTCTCTCTCACTCTCTCTCTCTCACTCTCTCTCTCTCTCACTCTCACTCTCTCTCTCACTCTCTCTCTCTCTCTCTCTCTCTCTCTCTCTCAGCATCTCTCTCTCTCTCACTCTCTCTCTCTCACTCTCTCTCTCTCTCTCTCACTCTCTCTCACTCTCTCTCTCTCACTCTCTCTCTCTCAC
Organism: Cranoglanis bouderius; assembly: GCA_023630585.1. Lineage (NCBI taxonomy): Eukaryota > Metazoa > Chordata > Actinopteri > Siluriformes > Cranoglanididae > Cranoglanis > Cranoglanis bouderius. The sequence goes on from CM042566.1 coordinate 5,648,254, forward strand.
TCTCTCTCTCTCACTCTCACTCTCTCTCTCTCACTCTCTCTCTCTCACTCTCACTCTCTCTCACTCTCTCTCTCTCACTCTCACTCTCTCACTCTCTCTCTCTCTCACTCTCACTCTCTCTCTCTCTCTCTCTCACAAGCCAAAGCATGTCCTTGTATGGTTTTTCCTCCTTGTAAGCTGATTTGGTAAGAGCACCAGACCTGACACTGATCAGACATGTGGAGACACTAAAGTCAGAGCAAGAAATCCGGACAGACTGTTTATTGTTCCCATCCCGTATCCTCCCTGTGTGTTTATTTTGTTTATTTCCCACTGGATACAGTACTGGAAGCTTTGGCAGGAACGAAAAACTGTTCTTTCATCATCCGACTGTTCAGTGCTAAAGGTTCCAGCAGTGTGGACTCTAGAGACTATCCGTGTTTTATTCCTTTTTTTCCTCTCACAGCAAACTGCCAACAGTTATAACGGTTGTGTATTAATGAACGACACATCGTATATTTTATTCCTTTTTAGCTATGTTTACTGGTTTAGCCGTGTTTAGTGGTTTAGCCGTGTTTAGTGGTTTAGCCGTGTTTAATGGTTTAGCCGTGTTTAGTGGTTTAGCCGTGTTTAATGGTTTAGCCGTGTTGAATGGTTTAGCCGCGTTTAGTGGTTTAGCCGTGTTTAGTGGTTTAGCCGCGTTTAATGGTTTAGCCGCGTTTAGTGGTTTAGCCGCGTTTAGTGGTTTAGCCGTGTTTAATGGTTTAGCCGTGTTTAGTGGTTTAGCCGTGTTTAATGGTATAGCCGTGTTTAGTGGTTTAGCCGTGTTTAGTGGTTTAGCCGTGTTTAGTGGTTTAGCCGTGTTTAATGGTATAGCCGTGTTTAGTGGTTTAGCCGTGTTTAATGGTTTAGCCGTGTTTAGTGGTTTAGCCGTGTTTAATGGTTTCGCCGTGTTTAGTGGTTTAGCCGTGTTTAGTGGTTTAGCCGTGTTTAATGGTTTAGCCGTGTTTAGTGGTTTAGCCGTGTTTAATGGTTTCGCCGTGTTTAGTGGTTTAGCCGTGTTTAATGGTTTAGCCGTGTTTAATGGTATAGCCGTGTTTAGTGGTTTAGCCGTGTTTAGTGGTTTAGCCGTGTTTAGTGGTTTAGCCGTGTTTAATGGTTTAGCCGTGTTTAGTGGTTTAGCCGTGTTTAATGGTTTCGCCGTGTTTAGTGGTTTAGCCGTGTTTAATGGTTTAGCCGTGTTTAATGGTATGGCTGTGTTTAGTGGTTTAGCCGTGTTTAATGGTTTAGCCGTGTTTAATTGTTTAGCCGTTTAGACTGTAAAACCCCCTTTTCTCAACACTTAGTTACAGCTTTACCTCCAACTGCCGTGAAGCTCTGACACTGGAGACTCCTTCCATAAATAATATGTTTCTTTCTTGCTTGCCTGCTTGCTGTTTGTTTGTTTGTTTCTTTCATTCTTTCTTTCTTGTTTGCTTTTCTTTCTTCCATTCTTTCTTTCGTTCTTTCGTTATTTTGTTCTTCCTTCCTTCCTTCCTTCTTTCCTGAAAACTTAGTTTCAGCTCTACTTCTGACTGTTGCAAAGCCCTGACACTGGAGACTCCTCATTTAAAAATAAATTTAAAAAATAAAAATCTGTTTCTGTATTCACTGTTACTATAGAAACGATCACACAGATTTAAGCCAGAACTACTGCCAGAAAATCAACATTTTCTGATCAGGTTTGAGAATTCAGCAGCACTGTAGTATGATTCATCCTGTTACACACCCTGTAGAGTCCAAACATCCAGAAGTGTGTGTGTGTGTGTGTGTGTGTGTGTGTGTGTGTGTGTGTGTGTGTGCAGTATACATGTAATGAAACTTATCCATTTTAGTAGTGAATGGTGTGCGAACAGGATATTCAGATAGATTTCATTTTCATACAAAACTGAAAAATGGACTTGTCGGAGTTTTCACTGATGTGCTGTGGAATAATAAGTGCCAGCTGAGTAAATGTTTCTATTAGTGCTTGATAAATGATGAAATAAAAGCACTTGGTAGGGCTGTTTGTGTGTGTGCATGTGTGTGTGTGTGTGTGTGTGTGTGTGTGTGTATAGGAGAAAGCTGCATACTGAAGAAGGAAGTGAGTGCTTATTGATGAGGCTTACAGTCTGTCACTCACACAAACACCAATATGTTCCATCCCACACACTCACACTCACACACTCACACACTCAGAGACGCACGGCTGTGCTCAGATGGCCTTTCTGTCTGTTTAAAACCTGACGCACAACCTGCGGCTCTCACCCAGCACTCTGTTCAGCTCTGTTCAAGATGTTAACATCAACACAATGGTAAATTTGTACTGATCCCAAAAAACTCTTTCTGTGTTGGAGCATCCATGGACTTTTCTTTTTTGCTTTCTCACTTTCTTTCTTTCTTTCTTCCTTGCATTCTTGCTTTGTTTCATGCTTTTTCATGTCTTTATTGCTTTCTTTCTTACTTGCTTTCCTGTATTCTTGCTTTGTTCTTTTCTGTTTTCCTCCATTCTTTTTCTTTCTTTCTTGCTTTGTTTCATACTTTCATTTCTTTCATGTTTTCTTTCTTTAATTCAGTTTTTTGCTTTCTTTTCTTTCTTTCTTTTCTTTCTTTTTCTTTCTTTCTTTCTTTAATTCAGTTTTTGCTTTCTTTTCTTTCTTTCTTTCTTTCTTTCTTTCTTTCTTTCTTTCTTGTTTGCTTGCTTGCTTTCATTTTTTTCTTGCATGCTTTGTTTCATGCTTTCAGCTCTTATTTCTTTCCTTTCTTTTTTTTCTTTCTTGTTTTGTTTTATAACCCCCCCTCTTTTTTTTGCTTTCTACCTTTCTCTTTCTTTCTTGATTTCTTTCTTGCTTTAATTTATAATTTCTTTCTATTTACTACTAGTTGCGCCACCCTTTCTATAGTGTCTGTTTGTTCCACAGTCATTTAGCAGTTCTACATTATCTGCGTATGACTCGTGTAAAGTGCAGAATTCTGTTCTCTGGTTAAAAGTACTAGAATTAATAATATACTACATTTAAATTTATTCCGCAAAGAACCTCACAAGTAGTAAAGCATGTGTGTGTGTGTGTGTGTGTGTGTGTGCATGTGCATGTGTGTGTGTGTGTGTGAGTGAGAGTGTGTGATTGGCACAAACTCAAGATTTCCTGGCTTGATGTCCGTTTTTAACGCCTGGGGTTTCAGAAACACGGTGCGTAGCTGTGTGTCTTGTTAAAGTCAGTCATTTTTGGTGAAGATTAATGGCTCTATTAATCTCCGTCAAGCTGAAGGCTGTGACTCTGAAACAGCCTGGACTCATATTCTTCCCGATAATCACTTTTCCTTCCTTTTTTCCCACCCACTTCCTTCCTTTCGGGTAAAATGGTGATGGGTGAAAGCTAACAGCACTGACAGTCTAACCTTGCCCTACTGACCTACTTGGCTAATTTGACGGCTGAGACTGTGCTTTCTGAATGAAATTATCTAGCTGTGTGGAGTCCCAGTTGTGTCTGCAGAGTTATTTTAGGATGTTAATGTTAGCATTAAATTTCTAAATTAAATGATAATGCTGTCTACTGCTTCTGCTAATATAACGGAAAGTTGAATTGCACGGCATTTAAGATTTGTTAACTGGCACACACACATACGCGCACACACACACACACACACTCACACACACACACACACACACACACACACACACTCACACACTCACACACCCATTCACACACTATGGGCAATTTGGAAATGCCAGTCAGCCTACAATGCATGTCTTTGGACTGGGAGAGGAAACCAGAGGACCTGGAGGAAAACCCCGAAGCACACGGAGTACATGCAAACTCCAAACCAAAAATTTACCACATCGACAATTCTAAGTTTTTCTTTGTTAAACAACAATACATTTTTTTTTTAAATCCGTTTATTATTAGTCTTAGAACAAGTCCCTTGTTACTATAGATACAATGATGTATTAGAACGAGCACATTAATAAAAACCTATAGTTCATTTTACAGCTGGAACTACTGTCCGAACCGTGCTGCGATACAAAATAACGCACACGTTCTGACTAATCAGAAATGAGAATTCAGCTCTGTTGGTATAATATTATGATATAAAATGCAAAAAAATAAATTATAAGTAAATAAAAGAGTACAACTGTATAGTAGCAGTGCAGCAATAATCATACATGATGTCATCATAATATAAGCTGGGACCATGTATCAGTTGATCAGTAAAGAGTGCACTATTTTTTTTCTCGTCATTAACATTCTTCCGACTAGCAGTCCATGTTTCAGTAGGGAGGTAGACATTATACTGAATGAAAGGAAACACATACTGTATACAGCTCCACAGGCAAATACATATCCACACCCGTTACTATGGAATGATTTCTCTTAAACCTTGTTGTCTAGTGAATAGTGTCTGTGCTCTTTTTCCTCGCCCACAACCAATTTCTCCGTGACATTTGCTGAGCAGTGACCTTCGCCATGCTGCGCTTTGAGACTCTCACTCTGAACTATGCTGTCTGCGAAAAACACAATTATTATTGCAACAAGCTTTAAAAAATTTAGTCCTCCGGATTCTCATCGGATGCCATTATAGAGCGCTGTCTGACGGACATTTTCTGTAGTTGGTTTGAAAGCTTGTAATTAGTAGCACTTTTTAGAGGCCCTGTCTCCAAAAGTTTGAATGTGGAAATGAGCTGGAAAGCTGATTCCAGGTTGAACTTAAAGATGGAAGTCTTTTACAAGCTTCCATACAGAAAGATACAGTCGGGTCGAAAGGTCTGAGACGCATTGGAAATTTTATTTATTGGCTCACTGGATTTATTTATTTATTTTCATTTAAAATTGGGATTAAACAGAAGGTTTTTAGCATTCTGAAATATTTCAAACGAGCTTCTGCATTATGTTTAGGTCCCTATTAAATGTAAGCACATTTGTGATACTGACCATGTTAACCGCTTTGTACAAAAGGTCAGATTGTCCTCACGCCTAATCTCTTCTATTGAAGCATGTGTTCAGACGACACTCCGGTGGATTTGATCTAAAATGGATCATAAGGTTTTACACAAACTCGTAGAGTCCGTGCCAGCTCGCGTACACATTGTCATTAAAGCAAAAAGTGGACATACCAAATACTAAGAAAGAAAAAAATCATGTGAAACTCATGCAAATATTTCCAAATATTCTACTTTTCAATCAAGTTGTTGTCAATAATATCATTTGTAATGAAAATTGTAAATTGAAGCATTTTCATTAGTGTTCTCAGACTTTTGGACCCCACAGTATATGAAAATATGAATACGAAGATATACTTCAACAAATCAACCAAAGTCAACAAATGTCTAATACCAAGCATGTCTTGACTCATCGACTACATTTTGTTTAAGTCGTGTAAACGTTACCCCCCCATCCCCCCCCCTCCCCCCAGAACCGTCGTTTTAAGAAGAAGGTCCATGCTGAGACTTTCTATGCATTGATTGGTGGCACTTGCACTCATTAGTGTAAAGTCAATTCATTTCATCCCTGCGGGTTTAATCGGAAATGTAATTAGCAGATTAAATGATTGCTAAATGAATCATTTTGTTGTGGATGTAAGAAAAAAGTGCACACACATACATACACACACACACCCATCACACAGCCAATAAAGCTCCTGTCATGCCACAGTCATAACATGATTACATGCCTCTTTGGATTAATGGTAACTTGTTCAGTGAGTGAGAGAAGGTGCTTTATCAGAGTGCCACACACATTTGTACAAAATACCGTACATCGGCATTGGTGCTCGGTGTGACCTTTGGTCCACCAAATACCTCACACATGGATGCAGCACCAGCATACATCATCACTCCATCACAGCGTGTCCTAGTGTTCCATGCTACTACATGTTGAGTGCTAGTCATGCACTGTTTTCTCACCACTTTATCCATCAATAACTGTCAAGTGGATGTTAATGTCCAATGGATAAAATGGTTGGCTGATGAAATCCGCCAGTATTAAGGTTTCATGAACGCATTAATGAAAATCACACTGATAAAGCATTTATAAGGTCTCTAAATATTAGATAGCAAGATTACATTTTAAACAATTATAAGAACCATTTTAAGAACTAAACATACTGTTAGGTGTGCTGGGAATCATTACGTGTTTTTCATGCGTGAAGATATATAACTACCTTTGTGAGCTTACAAGCTTCCATACACCGTGCGGTTTGGTTTTCATTTTGTTGTGCACGAGTGCTCCAGCACTGCAGGTGGCGCTGTTACAATTCCACAATAGTTTCCTCAACTTCAGGAAGATTGTTACTGTTCAGGGTCATCTATCTTCAAATTAAACGGCCAATAACAGGCGCGGTAACAGGAGTTTGCAGCTACAGTTAACCTCTACCAATGTGATGGAGAGGCCAAGGTGTGGAGAAAGAAAGGATCTGCTCATGATCCAAAACATACAAACTCATCTGTGAAGCATGGTGGAGGTAGTATCATGGCTTGGACTTGCATGGCTGCTTCTGAAACAGGCTCCACTAATCTTATTAGTAATAATAATACAAATTTGGTGGTCTGATACAAAAAGTTCTATGTTTTATGTTGTTTAACACATCTAGATGTAAATACCAGGAAATAAAAGCTGAAAGGCAAAGGGTGCTCACACCAAATATTGATTTGATGTAGATTTTTCTTCTGTTCACTCACTTTGCATTTTGTTAATTGATAAATATAAACTATTAACATGTCTATTTTTTAAAGCATTCTTTCTTTACAGCATTTTTTCACAACTTCACAACTTTGCTGCGCAATACTGTATATATATATATATATATATATATATATATATATATATATATATATATATATATATATATATATATATATATATATACACATACACACAGTAGACCTCACAGCAGATGTCAAACCACTTTTTCCTTTTTAAGGATCCTTAACTATAACCATTATGGCTGTAAATATTTGATATATTGAGCTGTGTTTCCATTTTTAGAGACCCATAACGTAGAACCATATCCATAATGGTTCTCATTGACCCCTGGAAACAGGATCTTTTGGGTTTCCATGGTAACTCATTAGCGTTAGCCTCACCTAACAGTATTTTTTTTTCTGTGCCCGTGTGCCTACTAATCACATCCACTGTGATTAGACTGCCCACGTGTTTCTACAGAATTATGCACCTGTCTAGAACCACAGCGGCGATTCAAACAGGATTTGTGCCGCAGCCCACAGAAAAGCATTCATCTGTTCATCGAGCTGTATTTGATGTTTATGGTGTCTTCCAGGTGGCCATGATTTTGAGGGTCATAGTGAGAGTAGCCTGTAGGTGACGATGGAGTGTTTATTGTCCAAAATGGTTAACCATTGGTTATTTTGGTTAAAGTTTTTTTTTTTTTGGAACAGTTTGTACATTCATCTGCATTTTTTCAGCTCAGTTTTCCCCTACGAACAGAATAAAGAGCTAGCGGAGGCTGGAGACAATCTTGATTAAGTATTCATGGCACTATTAATGTACAGCTGCTCCCTGTAGCGCTAATCCAATAACTGCTGCATGATTTGACCATCAGAGAGATCGTTTCTCTCGCACATAGTTGCCACGTGCCTGGCTCTCCCTGTGTAAATGACTGCATGTATTGATTATCTGATTTATGCGATTGAGGGGGATGTGTGGGTGGGACATGAGACCATGTGTGGGACGGACGGAGCACCTGTATCACAATGAAATGTCTCCATCAGTCTTCCAGGGCTGGCCATCAAGCCTGGAAATGTCACTGGATAAATAAACTGAAATTGAATTGGGAGCATGAAGGAACCATCTGTTCTTTGCTATTTGTAGACACTACATCTACACACACTATGTCACTATGTATGTTGGTTTATATGTTTCTTTGCCATGTAGAGGCTAATGAGAACCTGTTCCCATCCTAAGGGTTATAATTGGTGTAACTACTCCACTCTTCAGTGCTTGACTGCTTATTGTTTCAAAACAGCCTCCCTTTACCTTCAGTATACTGTAGTCGTTCCAGTAATGATGAGTATGTGCTGCATATAAACAATTGAGGTCGTCTTCATTGTGTTTACAGGATAAAAGAATATTTCATATGACACTTACGAGTTGCGACGGCCTATTCATGTTTCTTAATGTGGTGGAACCCATGCTTATTTGGTTTGCAGTTGATGATAAGTGTCTTAATCATTTACCAACACATCTGAAGAAAATGTTAATATTCCTGACAATTTCAGGCTATTTCCATTAGCACTCTGCCTTTACATGGCCTATATTCCGGGCATACAAGCTAAAAACTAGCTAAATTTCCTCAGCCACTGGCTAATTTATGTTTAGTGTCTATATTTCCCAGTTTCTAGCAACAGTGTGCTGATGACTTTAGTCACCTGAAGTGTCTCATCTGATGTGTTCACCTCAAATTTTCTATTAGCAGAAACAAATAATAAAATTCTTTGACTATCTGATATAAAAGAAACCCACAGTTCCAGTGCTGGTGTGGTGTACTGGTCCATTACAACATCCTTACAAAAGACCCTTTGAGAACCCCATCAAAGTTACATCCTTTTCAATTTGTTTCAGGTGGACAAATTGTTCCCTCTGGGATTTTGCGACCGCAGACCTTAACGCAAAATCAAGCAAGCTCGTAGGAGGTTGCAATTTTTCAAAATTACTTTTCAAGATATTCCACAGTTTTGGGCCAAGGTGCGTCATGTGACGTCGTCACAACACGCATTCAGCCAAGACCCTCTTGGATTCACGTGCGTCGAACGTGAGTACAGCTAAAAGGTCGCAATTACCAACAAACATCACTATGTGAGACCGTGCAAAACAATTCCGTGCAATTGCAATTTCACAAATTCAAGTAGTTTTCCGCAAAAGAAGCACAATCCGCAAATTGCATCGCAAATTTTGAAAAAAAGCCACAGCAAAACCAATCATTTTTAGCTGCAACAATAAAAAAAACTCTGCGAAGTCCTGTATGGCCTGATAAGTAAGATGGCGGTGTTTTACCACATGGTGTCAGGAGGCAACACAGCAGGGGGTCTCAATACCAGTGAAAGATTTGATTCTATTTAGTTTCATTTGATTTATATCTTGGTGGGAACCAAATGTCCCCACAAGGATTGTAAAATCTGAGGGATTGATTTGATCTTCTGTGGATGTTTGGTGACATTTGGCTGGACAAATGTATGCGTTCCGGCCACCTGCATTTCCAAATCCCTGTTTTCTCTCTCACTCTCTTCATGCTGTCTTTCCTGCCTTGTAAGTGCTCTAAGTACTCCTCAAAACAGGAGCGAAATGAGCTTTGTCATGCTTCATTTAGCCAGTTCATTTTTCCCAGCAGAAAATAACACAAATAATATACAAAACTACTTCACTTCCAAATTTTCCTGAGCTTTTGAAGTCGTAGTGCTGTAAAACCTGATTTTTAATAATTACCCGATCTGCTAAAACAATTAGATGACTGCAGAGTTAATTAGCAGTGTTTCACAGGTAGCTCCTGGCGGTTCATGTCCGATTGGCTCCGTTTATAAGGAGTCTGAGTTCTGACTTTGTCATTCACCTTAACTTGCCATGTTCAGAGTGTGTCAGTCTGTGTTTGGATTGGCTGTTGCCAAAGCAGATTAAACTCGAGTGTCATTAGAGTGACAGACACTGGTCAGTGGCCAGTTTGCCAAATGCCGAATGTGTAAAGAAGTGCTGAAGTGTTGGATGCGCTCACGGCTTCGGCATCTGGAGTACGTTGAAGGGATGATGGGGAGGGAAGGAGGTGAAATGATTGGCCCGTGTTAAAGATGCTAGCCATCTTTTTTTTTTTATTTGAAGCCATCTTTTACATGCGATGCAAGGATAGAACATCACAGCTCACAGCTGAAATATCAGTTAGTGACTTACTATCTTTCTGTTGAGGTGCGCATTAGAAACAAGGATAACGAACATGTATTGTTAGTTTCCCTTAATCTGTATTAATGCTAGCTTGCCATATGTTATTAACTTACATTATCTATAAGTCAGTTTAAGGACTGGGCAGCACATTGGTGCTTTTGCTTGCTTGTTCGGCTAGCTAACAAAATTTATGATTTGTCCACCACTGTTGTCAAACGACCACCCAAATGTCTCACATCTTTGCTTTTTTTGAAGGACAGAGATGTTACATCATACACGAGACATTTAATTACTGAGTATTACACAGTGATGTATTGGTTCAGCATACCTGAGCGTTTCATTTATCACCGGGATTACTAATAGCACCATGATCAATCAGCTTTGACTCACCCCGCTATGCACAAAGTGAAGTGAGCACAAAATCAATGACTTCATTTTTTTGATTAAGCAAAGTCATTTTTGTCTGGTTTAGTCAGGTCTGCGTGAAAGTCAAACTTTCCAGCAGGCTTGGCTATAGCTCAGCAGGGAAAGGAAATAGACTTAAGAATTTTCATCCTTTTTCCCTTAAATAGACGTGATCTTTTTCCAAAATGAGTATTGCATACTGTGACAGAGTAATTAAAGAAGTGCTTTACAGCTCGAGGTGAGAGATAGAGTTGTTGAAACCAAAGGTAGAGAAGGGATTAATGGCAAAGCCTGTTTATTATATAGAAACTGCAGATCGGGAGTAGAACCTGAAGAAAAATGGAAGATGGAGGTTAAACATTTAATATCAAACATCCGTGCAGTATATTGCAATATACAGCATACTTTCTTTGCAAAATAACCATCGTGCTCAGTATTTTCATCAGACATGTGAGACTGTCAGGTTATTCCTGCACTTGTTTGATGATTCATGTATCTAAAGAAGCATTCCAAGGTTATATACTATAAGAAATTTTTAAAACATTATTATTTATTTATTTTTTTTTTGCATTTGATTACATGTCACATGTCACTCCAACTAGAACCAAAAGGGTTTTTCAGCCTGATGCCACAGGGGAACCCTTTTAAGTTACACAAAGAAACTTTTACTCTCAAGTTCTTTATAGAACCCAGAAATGGTTCTTCACAGCAGTGCCACAAGGAACCATGTTACCAGAAGGTACCAGAATGTTACCACACACACACACACACACACACAAAAAAACCCTTAGTTGGTGCTTTAAGGAACCAAAGTAAAGTTCTTAAGAGTGATGTCAGGAGAACCTTTTCCAGTCCCACAAAGAACCTTATAGGGTTCACTTTAACCTGTTAAGGGATGATACCTTGAAGAACCAATACACTGCTCTGCAGAACCTATAATGAACCATAATCTCCATATAGCTAAACTCAGGAATCCTATACAATGGGGAAAAAAATGGTTCTTGACAAGAAGGTGGTTCTTTGCGGAACCTATGATGCTGTAAAGAACCCATAATTTTAAGAATGTAGTCAAAAACATGTCTTGCTTGTCAGTGCCATACCACATGAGATCACTGAGATGTGGAAAAGAATGCAGGAGTGGATCATGACTACATAATGTGAACGCTGGTATCTCACATAAATCATGTTTTACATGCTTTCTCATAACCTAATATTAATTTGTTCATGAACACTATTTTGTCTTTTGTTCTAATTATGTAAAAGGACTTTCTCAGCTTAAAAAAAGGTCATGAGATAAGAATATTTAAATTCATGACTTGTTATATAAGCTGCTGGAAATGAAGTCTTAATCTTGTTTAATACAGTGATGGCCTTTACAGATTTTAGTAGAACAGCACCATTTTAGACTAGATGAGCCCGAATTGCACATATTACACAGTCTAGACAGATCAGTGCCAATAATCTTAAAGATTTACATTTACGGTATTTGGCAGACGCCCTTATCCAGAGCGACTTACATTTATACAACTGAGTAGTTGAGGGTTAAGGGCCTTGCTCAAGGGCCCACAGTGGCAGCACTGGGATTTGAACTCACAATCTTCTGATCAGTAGCCCAACTTCTTAACCACTGATATTATGGCTCTGAAGTTTCTGAAATTTGGTAATGGACTTGAATTCCAATCAAGAGTACTCATTCCAGTATCAACCAAATTTCATGGTAAATGTACTAGAACCCACCTCAGCATACATACTCGCACTTGGCATTTAATTATGATGCAATTAACATTTAATGCAGATACCAAGTACAAGTAATTACCGTGCAGTAATGGCCTGTTAAGATAGTCATCAAATAGTATTGGTATTTCAGGTCAGATTTCCAAAGGCAAAATCCACCCATAATGCTTATTTAAGCACAAATGTACATTCAAAAAAGCAGCAACGTGCTATCTAGCTTGATTAGCTTTGGGCTGAAATAATCTGTTTGTCTGTTGTCATTATTATTCATCTCTGATATTTAACATTATTCATTTGGCAGATTCTTTTCTCCTCAGACAGGATATAATCCAAGCATGTGGCTGGATATTTGAGGGTCAGGGAACTCTCAATCTTCCATTCACTAGCTCAGAATCTTACCAGAGTGACCTTTGACTTTAGTGGTAGGTCAGGGGTTAACACTGTGACTTGATTATTACCAATAATCCAAATGTTTTACTACTAGGTTTGAAGGTCTACATACCCCCCCCCCCCCTCATTTTTTAGTATCTGCTGCCTGCTACTACAGGGAAACAAAAAAAAAACAAACAAACACCTGCAGCTTGGAAATGAAACTTCATCAACACCTTCCCAGGAAGCACTTGTGCTCGCCAACCGTAATAATGGGTTGCCACTCGGTCTGAGCAATTCCCTGCTGATTTGCATTATGATAGCTGCAGTTACAGGTTGCTTATTCACAGTGATTACAGTCCTTGACCATATGGTTACTAAAGTGTTGTAGATGCTGTCATCATTGGACTTCGAGTGAGGGCATGAGCAGTTGTTGGCTGAAATATAACTTCTGCAGCCCCTCTCAGTGGTTGCTCTTTAGCAGACAGAGAGTTTGGTGAAACCTTATAGCGTAACCAACAATCAACCCTCTCTGCCAGATTGGCTCTCTCTGTGGGCAAGGGAGCACGGAACTGGGATGCGGTCTGTTGTGGAAAAGGTGGTCCACTGTGAACAGATTGATGCCTCGTGTGAGGACCCTTCTGTGGTCGACCTCCTTCTCATCTACATAAGGGGTTACATAACTGGTACTACTCCAGATATTGGGTGGATGATGGGCAAATACTGTATGTGGACCACAATACAGATATGGGGCGATGTGTCATAATAGATATGTACTAGACGAATACTGGAGATCAGCGCATGGGAAAAAAAAAAAAAAAAAAAACTGCCTATAATTCAGTGACATCATTAATGGTTCAGTGTTCAACCATTAATGATCATTAATGTTTAAGCATTACAAGGTAATTGTAATGCTAGTTGCTTATCTATGCCTTTCTAAGCAAGGAATTTTATGTAGCTGGACCGTCACAAATTTTACTTGAGTACCCCAACACTAAAAAGTTTAGTGTGGATTGTTGTTTGAACGGAAGTAAAGAAAGAAATAGTGGGCTTGTAAATGAGGAACATAAATGAACTGTATCTAAGTGCCTCTGTCTCGGTGTGACAGCGTTTTGCATTTCCAGTCCCTGTGGACTACTGGAGTACAAATTTAGTGCTCTAATACACCTGATTCAACTTATCAGCTAATTATCAAGCTCGACATGGGCTGAATCCAATGTGCTGAGGCAAGAGAAATGCTTAACCTTGTGGCGTATTTCGAAAGAACACTGATGTAAGAGTAAAAAGGGTTTAAAAAAAAAAAAAAAAAAAAAAGACCCTTTGGGGCTGTTTGTGTGATTTAAACTTGGACATAGTGCTGAAAAAAGAGACAAAGAGACAAAGAGCAGAACACATTGATGTCTGGTTTATTGCATCGAGCAGGTGGTGGTAAAAGCACTTCTGCTGAAAGAACAAGGGTGTAGAGCTCTAATGTGATTAGGTGGAGAGAGAGAGAGATACAGAGAGAGAGAGAGAATACAGATATATGAGGATCCTCCCCCTTTTTTTTGTATTCACTTTTGGAAATTCAATTACCTCTTCCGTCCTGGCAGGCTTTGACTCTGAGCCAAGTTTGCCTCAATAAAGCCCGGGAACAGACAGCATGAACTGATGGCCTCTCCTTGCTTCAGCCCTCATTTGCCTTTGAGTGCCTTTCAAATGAATTTGTACACACTCAAAGGCCTGCAGCCGCGCGACGTTGAAGCACCGCCAAAAACTGGTTTTCTGTGAAAGGCTTTTGTACGTGAGGGGTTTGGACACAAAATATTTTGTAGCTTAATTAGTTGTTGTTTTCTCTTTCCCCATTTTACCATGTAATCCCATTATCAGAACATGAGCCATGACCCGACTTAGACGCAACAATTTCTTCAAATCTGCCATGTTTCTTATAAAACAGTAGGTATTTTAATAGTTTATTAAAATCAAGCGTTCTCAAACGTTTTTGCAGCCTACCAAATACATTTCACAGACCCTTTCAGCACAGATTTATGAACATGTTTTGTACAAATATTCAAATACTGTATGAGGCTTATTGTTTATGTGTCAAATATTACGGTCATCATGTGCACAGGCCATTTATTAGAGCCGTAGAGCTTTTTACTCCTTACATTTATACCAGCACAACAAATTAGGTTCATTTTGACATTATTTATAGTAGCCCTACTTGTTTTAGAGTTATTGCGGTTTGTATTAAACCCTTTCAATTCAAGTAAAAACTACGAATAAATTGTTAGAACTCAATAATAAATCACTGTAACCAAAAAAAAAAAAAAAAGGAAAACCCAGTTATGCTTCACAGTCCTCTCTTTGAGAATCACGCAATCCCGTAGCCGGAGACAGTGCTCCTCCCAAGAGAGCTGATAAATAATTAAAACTGCATCATCAATCTAAAAGACGGAACGTAAACAGTATGATTAAATTAGGTGAGCTCACTTGGAGAGGTTGTGTGCTTTATTTTGTTATTTGTTTAGTTAGAGGTCAGATGCAGGGTTGTAAGTCTGAAAAAAAGATACAAAGGATGTATCATTTTGTCTTTGTAATATGCTCATGTGTCCTATAGTCCCCCCCGAAACTATTGGAACGGCAAGGCCAATTCATTGTTTTTGTTGTAGACTGAAGACATTTTGGCTTTGAGATCAAAAGATGAATATGAGAAGAGAGTTTGGAATTTCAGCTTTTATTTTCTGTTAAATGAACATTGTGTCTTTTGACTGACAGGTGTTTCTTGTTACCCAGGTGTGTCCTGTTAGATTGAATGTTTAAACAATAAATAGCTCTGGACATCTACTCTTGGTTTTAGTTTCACCTGTGAAGACTGCATTTGTTGTTAAAAAGGATAAGCCAACATGAAGATCAGAGAGCTGTCTATGGGAGAGAAAGAAAGAACTTCAAGGTTCTCAAGAGTTCTACTCTGCTCCCTTTAAGTTGAGGAAACACTGTTGTAGATAATAAGTAGTATAATGGATAACATGAAATAACCTGTAGTGTTCTAGATTTAACTTTCTTCCCCAAGAGTGTAGGTGCTTAAAATCCAGAATTATTAATTATACTGTATATCCAGTCCTCAAAATGCAATTATTTTTCCTTGTGTCATATTGTATGTTGGTTACACTCAGAAAAAAAAAAAGGTATTTGAATAGGTAACTGAAGCCCTTAAGGAACCCTTGTGAATATAGATTTATTCATTTATTTATTTTGGAATGCGTGTTTTATGAAAATACCAATAACATATGAAGTTTCAGCTCAGCAAAGCTTGAAAGCAACTACACTGCAGGCAAATGCACTTTGTGTTTGAACCACCCTCCCTAACCTGCTCTGAATATTTCGGAGATGCGGCAAATCCCAAAAGGGCAATAAAAAAAAAAAATACTTCAATGCTGTGGAGTGAATATTTCATTTATCAGAGTGAGGCAGAATGTGATTGGTTTGCATCAGGCAGGGCGTGTTGCATACAGAGTGAAGACTTTTCATCTTTCATCTCTGTGGCCCTGGCTTTAACTTGATGCTTTAACCAGAATGCCACCAGTAGCTGGAAGGGAACTTTTCTACCAGTGCCTGTTTGTGCAGTTTATTTAATTTTATTTCAATTTTATAATGAGCTAATCCCTGGTTATGTTTATTTACAGTCCCGACTGCAGTTTTGCAGCATTAATGCTGCAAAATGAGTAACTAAGCAAAAAAGAAAGAAAAAAACCCCGCCAATGCTAGCGATCGCAGCTAACTCGTAATTGTAGTTCTGATATTTGGCTGCTGTAATGACGGAACATGCGTACGACAGAAGTTACATATGTATGACCACGCCCCCTCCTTTTCTCCCCTCAGAGCAAATGACGATACTGTCGTCAATTAGCAATAGTTATGGGGCACAGTAGGACCATGACATTAGACATGGTCTCACAAGCCTAATATACTATATTATGACTTTTGAACAGTATTTTTCTTATTCTTTTTTCCCCCCCATACAGTGTACAAAGATATTTGAGTACTGTATTTTAATATGGATTTTAAGGTACTAAATGTAAGGAATAAAACACAACGATGCATGCCGTCATAAGAAAATAATCAATGATGGGGTGGTGTGATGTGGCCTGCCGCAAAGTGAGTGGAGTTACTGTTTTCACTTTGAAGTTAATTTTTTTCCCCCCTATAACAGCATGTGTTTTATTCCTTTTATACCACAGCATGAATGGCACATGCTTTTTAACTGTTTATAGTTACATTTATTATTGTGGAATGTCTGTGAAACAAATGATGCTAGGTTCACACACACTGTACTGCGCTGTACTATGAAGTCACCAGTAGGCCTTCCTACGGCTGCTACGGATCATTGGTATTCGCTGCACCAAGTTGCTCCAAATTTGCATGAAGTTAAACTTTTCTCAACTTTGTCGCGTCACTGGACACGCCCACATCTAATCGACAACGGTCACTGTTACTGTTACTGTCGCCGGAAGTGGCCAGCTCTCATGGAAAATGAATGGTTTTTTGCTGCGATGTGTGAACGTAGCTTTATTTTTTTTTCTCTCTCTTAAAGTTAATAAGCAAACAAACAAAACAAAACAGCTTGCCATCTTACAGAGAAATCTGAAAGCGCAAACTCCTCTCTCCTAAAGACCTTTCCATGGTGGAAACTTACAGACTGTTGCAAAGCACTGACACTGGAGACTGTAAGGAGATGTCCTTACAGAAAGATCAGCATACAGTATCAACAGTTCTATGTTTTTGTTTTCCGTTTATTGGCCTTATTATGCAAAGTATCTGCCATACAAGTCCCTGTGAGTGAGTTGAACTATATAAGATAACGTATTAGAAGGACCAAATTAAATGAAACCTGTTATTTGAATTGAACAGCCAGCACTTTTGTCAGATCAAACATATTGCAGTAGTATGTGAAGGTATAGGCCCTAAAGTATTTTTTTTAATCTAGTCAGGCACATCTAATAGCTTTTTCTTAAATCTGATATGATCTCAGCAAGTGTTACAAATGGGTGCTCTCAGGATGCCACCGTTTGGAGAGTCCTGAAGTAATTTTCTGGAAGACACAACCATAAGTGAGAAATTTGACTCTGTAGGATGTTCCACTGTGTCTGTAGGAAAATAAGTCCTCGGTCATGTCGTTAACCCAATATTTGAATGTGCTCCGATGCTTATTTGGAGTAAATTTGCTCTCGGCCCAACCCCTCTTGTTTACGAGATTTAAGGATGTCCAATATTTGTCTTATATCTCCGTCTTTTGAGAGCTTCTGTACCATAACCACAAAGAGCACACCAATTTTTAAAAAAAAAGACATCTATAAAGACATCCTGATAGTTCTAAAGACATCCTGTTATCTCTTTGTCTGTCTGGTGGCATTAGTCTCAATGTCATCGATCCTTTGCGCTTGCTTTTCATGGTAGAATTGGCTGCACAGCTCTCCATACTTCTCCTGGATAGTCAGCTTTAAATTCAGGAATGAAGACATGCTGTATCTATTTTTTTTCCCCTTTCACCTGAGAATCCCGTGAAGAATCAATTTCCGCAGCTGCTGGAGGGTTTTGACTTCAGCGTGCCAGACTTTCCCCTTACTGCCTCAATTGCTACACTGCCAAATACCCCAAAGAGCATTATGTCTGAGCTTTGGCATCGGGACCATAGTGTGTGTGTGTTAGTGTGTGGTAGCACAAAGTAATCCTGAAGGAGGCACACAGCCCATGGCACTCGTGGCGTATGCACATTTTGGAGCCGACCTCCACTCGGCTCTCCACGCTCTTCTATTTCTTTTTCTTCATTTGCCCACTTACCCTCTTCAGTCTGGTGATTACATAAGTGCTGGAGCTCTTTCTCCTGGCTAGTGGGAGGATAATTGAAAAGGAGAGTCGGGATGAAAGCGACTTTTTTATTTATTATTTTTTTTATTCGGCTCTCTCAGTTCAGTGTAATAGCAGAGTAAGACACCCAGAGAAGGAAAATGAGCCACAGTGAGTGGGTTGGAAGAGGATGAAATGGCCCAGGCTTTTAAAACAGGGCTGAGGAAAGTAGGTATGTGCTGATATTAAATGCTCGCATAATCATAATAAGTACCTAACCACTTTTATTGCTGTATGATGAAATGAACCTTGGCTGGCAGCATCACTGGCGATCAGAACTAGTATTTGCCTTTGTTGAAGGGCTTTAAACGCGATGCTTCCATCAGTTTGGCGAAGGTACCATAGAAGAAAATGGTCCTTAAGCTGTCTTTTAAGAAGGATAGTCTTTTTTATCTTTTGAGGAAATCAGGCTCATTGATCAGATGCGGCCTACTTAAACAGCAACCTCCCAAATAAAACACTAGTATAGTGATAGTGATCGTTTTCTTGTTTAATATTGTAATCTAACTGAGTATCTTATCATGCTCTTATCAAGCTGGTAGTGTCTACTCAACGATGCATTTGGTCCCGTTCCAGAACCTTCAAACTGAGGGTTTACACCTCTTACACCTCTACTCTGTGCACTTTGCTCCTCTAGCACTCAATTCAAAATCTTGTATGGTAGCACTACTTGTATTGTTCTTTCCTTGATGTATCGCTTTGCTTGTATTTCCTCATTTGTAAGTCACTTTGGATAAAAGCATCTGCTAAATGAAGAAATGGAAATGGAAGAGGGCAGATGGCTGTTTTCTCCGAGTGTGTTACGCTGGCGGAATCCGTAAAGGTTCTTTGTAGGTTTCAGAAGAAGTTTGACATGCATATATATATATATATTTTTTTTTTTTTTTTTGAAATCTAGAATGGTACACCGTAAAGAACCCTCAAAGAACCATTTTTTTTCTAAGTCTGTCTTGATCCCACTTTTTAAAAGTGTACTAAATATTTGCAATAATATTTGCAGGGTTTGTCATGCAGCTCATCTCCTGCTGTGCTGTTGTCAAGGTGCTGCTGCTGAAATACGGTGCGATTAAATTTCTTCTTAGAGAATCCAATGTGCTCGCTCAGGCTTCGCTAGATACGGTATTTATGACCGCACACAGTGGAGCGCATGCATGCGTGTGATTTGTATATAAGCATTTCTCTGTCAGTCTGTGGCACTTTCATAAAACATTATACAGATCTGCACATAAGCTTCAGCTTCATAGTCTCGCTCTGAGATTAAGGTCAGGCCAAACACACGTGCTGCTTTGTACACTGTCTCGGTTTCCTGATAACAGTGCAAAGCAGCGGCGTGCAGGAGCGATAAGGCAAACGCACGTCTGGACGGCGTGTAGAACATTAAACGTTTCTCTTTGCTGTCTTTTTAAGGGCAAATCCATTATAAAATCCATTATATGTGCCTTTTCACTTCCTTTTTCAGCTGTCAGTTCAAAGCATCTGAATGCTGACGCAGGTTAATAAGGTCACAAGGACATTGATAGGAGGCTGAGCGATGCTGTCTGATGGATTTGGTGATCTTTTTTTTTTTTTTTTTTTTCTTACCGGCTATGTCTACATGCAAAGATTTTCACCAGTCCAAATGAATTCATTACAATTACAGATTCCTAATAAACGAAACCTAGGAATGCAGCGTATCCTAAACTGGACGCGTCTTCATTTATATGCATGTCACGTGTAATCCGATCTAAAGTTATGCACGTGTGTGGAGGGAGGTTTAGTTGTTAATGAGTTCTCAGCAAAACGTCATCCAAGTGTGATTATTAAATGGACAGAGAGAAGAAGAGCAATAATTTTGCTTAACATTTCATATTTACAGGGACACGGTGGCATAGCGGTTGGCACGTTTGCCTCGCACCTCTGGGGTTGGGGGTTTGAATCCCAACTCTGCCCTATGTGTGTGAAACTTGCATGACCTCCCCGTGCCTCGGGGGTTTCCTCCGGGTACTCCGGTTTCCTCCCTCAGTCCGAAGACATGCGTTGTAGGCTGATTGGCATTTCCAAATCGTCCATAGTGTGTGAATGTGTGTGTGTGATGGGTTGATGGGTTTCATATTTACCTGATATTCAGGAGCAAGGGTGTTCTGATTTGCTGAAAAGAACATAAAACGCATCCACTGGTGTAATGCCTTTTGGCGTAACTCATTTTCTATTTACTATCAATAAAGGTCATTGTTTGGGAATAACTGCATAATAAATGAAGGTTTTCTTTCTTTTTTTGTTTTTTCTGTGTCCTTGGTGAACTTTTGATGAATATTAAATGCTGAAATTTACTGAAGTCAGTCATCCAGCATCTGCCTCAAAATGTTTGATTGATGCCTATCTGACCTCACAATTCTTTTTAAGTAGCTTAATATCTGTATTATGGCACAAGGAGCACATCGTGACTCAAACACACATGAAGAAAGTACACACAGATTCCGACAGTTAAAATAATCAGTCAAAGGTTTACATGGTTATTATTCTTTTATTTTTAACAGATTATTGAAACGCTTACCCACCTTGTTCAATTGGACAGGAATTTCATTCAGATTGGCCTCAATAGGTTTTCTCGATTCCGATTGAGCTCTCAGTCTGAAAACAACAAGAAGTTCCCTCATCATAATCGGTAAAGCCTAGCTGAGCAATTTATGAGCTCCGGGAACATGCCAACTCAAGACTTAAGTAGTGTGATTATTTATTCAGGACAAACTAGAGCCATAAAGGCTAAGAGCTAAGGCTGAGTCACACTGCAAGCCACTAAGTAAATGTTTTTTTTTTTTTTGTTTTTTTTTACAAGCAGTTAATGCTAATTGAAACCTTCCCATAGCAAATGCTCCTACTGGCTGTGAAACTTTTGCAGAACTTTTTAAACATGATTACCATGCAAAAGTTTACGGGGCAGCAGGAGGGAATAAAGGTGTTGGCAGGATAAATCCAGGGCAGTTATGCAGGTATGGCGTCTCCCGTCCCTGTTTTTTTTTTTTTTTTTGCTGAGGTGCTGTAACTGCCATATTAGCAGGTCAGTTTATAGATTTCCTGCCTGATCCATTTCCTGAGCAACTCACTGTGAGAGTCTGCACCAGGAAAGAGAGCCTGGTTCAATAGTCAAATTAAAGTCTGAGATCTTAGTTAATGTCTTTTCTGTTAGTTCTGTTCAGCTCAACATCTGTTAGGACTACAGAAACTGAAACCATGATGATGATGATGGCTCTTTTATTCAATGATTTACTTTTTGGTCATGAGATTCTGTGTTCTGTACCGTACGGGCTCATGGCTAGTCATGACTGCTAGGTTGTTGGTTTTTGCACCTGAAAATTGATCAGACAACGTAAAAACTCACTGATCGGCTGAGCTTCCCGACTTTAAAACCTGCCCTCTCAATCACCACGGACACTATCACAGTCCATCTGACACACAGCTGAGAAACTTGGTGTGATTCTAGGTTATGAGCTTTTCTGATCACATCACATCAACCACCAGGTCCTGCAGATTTCTTCTTCACAATGTCAGAGGAATCATGTACGCTCTTAGTGGGGGAAAATGTTCCAGTTAGGACCCTTATTGATTCTTCTATTTGTTCCTCTGAGGAGAGTTTCTTTTACAGAAAAGGAACCCTCAAAGGTTCTTCAGTTTGTTCCAGTGGTGGAATCCTTAAAGCTTCAATGTAAACTCCAAAAGTAGATGATTTCACTTTAAGTTAGTTTCATATGAAACAGTAAACCGTTAATAACCTGCGAAGAACATTTTTTGTTTCAAGTGTCGTCAAGAGTTTCGAGACTTGACTGCTCTCTTGATATGTTGAATCTCCTCTAACGATCATTTAAAATGTTGTTCATAACCTCC
This sequence comes from Cranoglanis bouderius, assembly GCA_023630585.1. Classification (NCBI taxonomy): domain Eukaryota; kingdom Metazoa; phylum Chordata; class Actinopteri; order Siluriformes; family Cranoglanididae; genus Cranoglanis; species Cranoglanis bouderius. The sequence goes on from CM042566.1 coordinate 5,670,390, forward strand.
CAAAGCTCTCTCATGGGACCCCCTACACTATTTTAAAAAAAACATCGAATCGTGAACCATAAAGGTTTTTTTATTGTCCCTCTGAAAGATCCCTTAAATGAAACCTACACCAGTGGATTTAACCTTAAGAGAGGATTCTAGAACTAGAAGCCCTCTAGGAAGCAAAGGATCCTTAACTATTGAAAGAACCTCCAAAGCCCTTCTTTTTTTTTTCGTACAGTGAGATCTCGCTGCTTTAGTGTTCTGGCCCATCACTGGTGGAATGAGCTTCCTGTTTGGTCTGAACCCATTGGTTCCATTCTTTTCTTACAATAGTGTACAAACCCTACCTCATTTACAGTATAACCACATTTAAGCTGATTGATCCATTATTAGTCATTTAATTCACATGAATATTTGAGTATTAAAATATTTCTGTTTTTGCAACCCTAGCTGATTTTCTCTGTACACACTTTTTTGGTATTAATTTTTTATTTTTTTTTTGCATTACATTTACTATATATTGCTTACACACATACTTTGGTGCCCATTTAGAATTGAAATTGTTCTTTTTTTATTTTTATTTTATTATTAACCGGGCCACTGATGTACTTAAAGAACCTACGTTAGTATCTAATCTTTCATGTTATAAAGTCTTACAGATTGTGTATTCTTGCAACTGTTTTCACATTTTTTAAGTTGTGGAAGCCTTGGAAGTCTTGGCCTAGTTTTTTTCCCCTCTATTATAATACATTTGTCAGCACTTTGGAATAAGCACAAGACCATGTTAATGAAACTTGGTGGCAAGAATGGTAATCCTTTATATTATAAGAAGAGGAGAAGAGGCTAATTATAAGAAAAGGAGTACAGAAATGTTAAAGACTAGGGGTTAACAATATATCTTCTACAGGGCAATATTACAGAATGATATAAATGTGTGCTAATGAATATACTCTGCCATTTCTCACAGACAATTAGAGTGGAATATGAAACTGGATGGCATTTTAACAGTATTGAAGGTCAATATCGCTGCCTCTGATTGGTCCTCCTCAATAGCAGGTTGATGAAACCAGCAGTTAGGCTTTATTATCAAAGCGAGAGCAGCAAGTGCAGATTTTAGGCTTATTGAGAACGTAATGAAGCGCGTGTCCTTGAAAGTGACATTTCATTCAAAATTTACGGGTATAAATTATTCTGACAAATCTCAGCTCTGAATGTATTAATCACCGACAATCAGTAAAGAGTAAACCCAACTTGATCAAGTGTAGTTAGAGCTCGTCCGTACTCCATTACGTGTGTGTGTGTGTGTGTGTGTGTGTATGGTCGCATTTATATGCATGCGGTGCCTTTGCTTTCATGTTGACACAACAGGATTAGAATTTTGACGGCGGCAGGCAGGGATGCGTTTAATTGAAGAGCATCGAAGAAGGATTTGGACATCGTCTGAAGTCAAGCAGCATGAAAGGCTAAGATATAAACGAGAGAAAATGAGAGCAGCAGTGTGATAGCGCAGGAGAGCGAGATCGAGAGAGGACTCATTTGGAAGATAATAGACAGCACCGGAGCCAGCCATGCAAAATGATTGCGCTCATCCCGCTGCTCCACAGTGTACCAGAGCTAATTGGGCTAAAAACGCTTTTTAATTTTTTGTTTATGCTCATGCAGAGCAGTTGGACAACCACAGGGATGATAATGTTTATGGCTCCATTTATTGCAAAAATACAACTGAGGACTGGGTAAACCAGGGATTTAGCCTTTTCACAAAGTGGGTCTCTATATTTTCTGGCAGTTACACAACTATAAAGGGAGCAACGAAGAAGGAAACAGGTGTCAAGCAATCAATTTTATATGTGTCCCTATGGTTCTATAAGCAGTTTAAATATAAAAGTTTATATTGGGGGGAGGGGGGTGTCTTCAACTGTATGGAAAATTTCGTACTCTACTGTACCATGTGCAACACTGTACTGACTGTGCTTAAAGACCCTTAACATGTAATCCATCCAAGGAATATGATTGCAAATCCAGTGTAACCAGTAAGCCAGTCTCCTGTTTAACATGTTTTTTAATGAAACACATAGCATTATTCGATGTGTTGACGTAATTTCCACTGGAAGTCAGGGATATATTTAGAGTGGCTCCTCCCCCATTTTAAATAGCCAATAGCGTTTAGCATACCTCACAGCCAGGAAACCTACAACTGTTGTGTATGGGACACTTCAGATTCTAGATAGCATTCTACCATCACAACACGGCTTTATGAGGAACAGATCAACTGACACTGCCTTGATTCAAATTCTGCAGCACTGGCATGAAGCACTTAACAGCTCCCCTAAAATGGATATACACGCTGTTTTTGTTGACTTCACTCGAGCATTTGACACAACTGAACATTGTCGACTGCTACATTCCTTAGCTGACTTGCATGTCAGACGACCCCTTTGGCCTATTGTAAGGAGCTATCTGAGTAACAGAGAGCAGAGGGTGAAGTGGGGCTCCTGTGTGTCTAACTCCTTTCCAGTTCCAGCTGGTGTTCCTCAAGGGGGACTTCTATCCCCTCTACTTTTTGTCATATGTATAAATAGCCTGGATTCATATTTGCCTCCTTCGGTAATACCTGTGAAATATGCTGATGATCTAACAATCACAGAGTTTCTAATGGGATCTTTACCTGGACTCACTCAGAAGGCCTTGGACTCTGTAGTGGAATGGGGACAGGAATTTACATTGGCAATGAATGGAGCTAAGACTGTGGACATGGTAATTAGTGCCAGGAGAGAGGACAACATTCCCTCCCCTCCCTTTCCTGTTATCTCAGGACATGCAATTAGTAGAGTTTCCACCTTTAAACTGCTTGGAGTTCAAATATCCTCTGACTTGTCATGGGATGCCCACATTAAGTACATGATTTTGAAGGTGCGCCCCAGAATATATTATCTTTGCACTGCAAAAAAGCGGGTCTTCCTTGTGATGTTTTAGTGCAAGTATATTTGACTTTTATACGGCCAGTTCTCGAATATGCTAGTCCAGTATGGAGTGGTCTACCTAAAGGTCTCTCTGAGGAGTTAGAGAGGATTCAAAAGCGATGCTGTCGGATAATAGGCATTCCGACTTCATCTCTCCCAAAATTGAGTGAGAGGCGTGAGGAAGCCACCATACGTACTCTTACTAAAATACTCAAGGACAATTCATCACCGTTGCATTGTTTCCTGCCTATGGCTCCAACACCTACTTATTCTCTTCGGCGGAAAACTAAACGTCATGAACTCTCCTTTATTCCCCGTGCTTTAAAACTGTTGTATGGATAACTTACAGGTCTTTGATTAGGATGCCTTTTCTGTGAATCTGTGTAAGTCATAAATATAGATATATGTGTGTATGTGTATGTATGTATGTGTATATATAGTCATTCTTGCCTTTTTTGTTTTTTTTCTTCTTCTTCTTCTTTTTCTTTCTTTATATATATATATATATATATATATATTTAGTGCCTGTATATCAGCTATCTTTTATTCGTTTTAGACTAAGTAATGCTTGTCTTGGAGTATTTGTATGTTTGACACATTTCAGGGTTTTGTGCTGCAATATCCTGTCATGTCAAACTTTAAATAAAACTAAACTAAACTAATTTGATTGGACAGAAAACCTGATGAGAAGCTATAGTGCAGAATGATGTCATCAAAATCGTTGATCCGTATTGGTGGTAGAGAGAGAGACTGTAAATTTTTAATGCATATATCTTCTAAATGCGAATTTTGTCACTATTTTGGAGCACACTATCTTATAGATAACCTTAAGGTTAACATATTATATAAAACTTTAATTTTGATTTCATGGGGACTTTAACAGATATATAGTATTGTGCAAATGTCTTAAGCACCGTATTTTGTATAAATTTTAATATAGACATTCGTTATAGGCTGACTAACATTTCGAAATTACCACAGTGTCCGTTGGGCGATGGGTGCGATGGGTCCAGGGTGTCCCCCGCCTTGTGCGCCGTGTTCCCTGGGATAGGCTCCAGGCTCCACGCGACCCTGTGTAGGATAAACGGTATGGAAATTGGATGGATGAATGGGAAGCAAAGGGTTGTCACACCAAATGTTGCCTTTTTTTTGTTTATTACGTTATTTCTAACGTAGAAATGTTTAATTTCATTCTTTTTGAAGGCATCTTTGCTTTACGCCATTTCTTTGCATGTGCCTAAGACTTTTGCACAATATTGTATATCCATAAATCTTATCCCACAGAAAGAAGAACAGTTAGGGGATTTGATCTTTTTGTTTCACCATCAGCTTGTGTGTTTCTAAATGGTCGATTGATACCGTGATATGGTGATAACTATGATTATATATTTTCAGACTAGGTTATCCCACCATGAAAATTTCACCCCTAGCTGAAAGTTTTACCCCTGGTTAAATTTAGCATGGAGAGTTCACACATGGCTCTTCCACATTCAGCATCAGTGCAGAGTTAGAAATCTCAACCCAACAGATGGACATTTAACCTTCTAGAAGGTCACCTGTGTTGCGCCCATTTATCCGCGGAGAAAGAGAGCAGACCCAGCAACCCTTTTACTCATCAGAAGTGTCTAATCCACTAGAGATCCAGATGTTTCTAAGTTATTACAGAAGGCGAGTTATTTTATGGTTTTCGATTCATTTATTTCAGATTGTGTTCAAATTAGCTACTGCGTAAACCCAACTATAGAACAGCAACAAAACTTAGTGGGCCAAACCTCTATTATGCAAATGGAGCAGCTGTTGCTGGAGGAGCCTGGAGGCCCATCATGAGGCACAAAGCGAGGATTCAGCCATCATCTCAACACTCGAGTACTAATAGAAGCTCTTGACATTTTTCCATTCCTTACCTGTCTTGTTTATGCTCCCTCCCCATCAACCTCTCCAAATGGTCATTTGGCTGCCTATCAGAACTCCATCGCTTTGATTGGAATGTCAGATACAATCAAAGCAGCAGTCCGATCCCATTATAGAAATCAGTAATGCACTTTCCACTCACACACACACTTTTTTCCCCTCTCATAATTAACCATATGCCGTGTGCTAACAGGAGGACAAGCTTGCCGTTAAAGGGGACTAATTAAACTCAAAAACAGGAAGGAAATCGGCGTGTAACTTAATGAAGATGACGAGACGGGTGGTTTTGACACATCTGGAGAGCCTGATCATGTAGGATGTGTGAAGTGATAGCTCTCCACACGTTGATCACTCCTGGGTGCGCGTGAACACATGACTAATGACTAACGGCGCAAAATTCCGTCGTGCGGACCGTCATTTGCACAAAGTATTAAGACATCAATCAGCTCATTGATCTGTGTGTCCTGGAAATGTCAGCAAATGATCTGCATCGATTGCCATGACATATATAGTGACTTGGGTTATTGGCTTTTTTGGGGTTGCTTTTTTCACTTTCTCTGCTGTGATCAGTCTCGTGGAAAACAGACACTGCTGATGGCTACTGGTGCTGAACGGAAGTGCTTTCAGTCAAGCCACAAAGCCTCGCTTCTGATTTTCTATTTCTGAACGAATGCCTGTCACATTCCTTTTGAAAAATCTGTCTTATTCTTCACTACTTTAGCACAGTTCCCTGAAGAATAAACCTTGCATGCTTCACAAAAAAAAAAAAATCTCTGCTGGCCAAGGAAAAATGAAACAAGTCCCTGAGCTGAAGTGGCTGGGTCCCCAAAGCCCCCCCCCCACCCGATAATTCCTCTTTTCTTTGCTATGTCCTTTTTTCTCTCCCACACAATGCTTTGATTCAATAAGTGAACCTTACTGTGTGACTTCCTCGTACCTTACAAATTCACAGTGGGGCATTTACTTATGCACACCCAAGCAGACAAAGATTTTTCTTTTAAGGCAGTTCCCCTTTCTAGTTCGAATGAATTTTCCATCAAATTGGGAGATAGCTGACGTAGTTGTTCTGGAGCCTTTTATTACTGTACTGTTGGCTAATGCAAAAGGCAGTTCCATTTTTCTGGCACCATTTTTCTGTGTTTTTCTTCACATTTAACAATACACATTGCATCAGGAAGCAGCTTTACAGAAATCCGGATGCAGATCTAGGTCAGGGGTATTCGACTAAAATGTACTTATGAACACTCACTCTAGTCATGGACCTTAATGCTGTCCTCAGTCTCACTTTTCTCCTCACTCCTGTGCTGCGCAAATGTGATCTCTGTGCAATAATTGAACGTCTAGTAGCAGCTTGTGAACCATAGTCCCTGATTATTGTCTGTATATTTCACCTACCTCACGTTGTAATGTATACTGTAAATTATGTATAGTTGTAAGTTTTGTCCACTTATGCCTGGTGTCCAGTCCAATTATGCCCATCCCTGCTGAAAAAAAAAACAAAATAGAAACCATCACAGAAATTCTAATGGATTCCACTACAAATACCATTACAAACCATCAGCCTGTTAACCATGAAAACCATTACCAAATGGTTTCCATTACGTATTAGGACACATTAAGGATGCAGGTCCTTAATGGTGTCCACTAGACATAACATGCCACCAATAGAAGGCAACAAATGACTAGTAGAGACCTACAGTTTCCACAGAGACCTGCCATTACAGTTTCCATTAAAACCAATGCAGTTCCCATTATAACCATTAAAACCATTACAAATTCTGTGAGGGTTTCTATTGTTTTTTTTTTTTGTTGTTGTTGTTTTTTTTCAGCAGGGATGTTTTGTTTTGTAGAGGCGTTTCACAATTCCACTTTGGATAAGTGCACAGACTCAACATACAAGACATGTTTTGAATTTAACACTTTTGAATTTGAGAATAAACATATATTTCCCTGGACCGGTTTTTCTTTTTTTTTCTTTTTCTTTTTTTTTAACAAGCCATTTCGTCACTTTGCTTTGGTAAATAAAACAGAGCTAATTGCTGAGATAATGCCTCGAGCCTTGTAGCTAGTCTCTGATCTGATGAGCTGCCTTCAGCATTTACATAAATGCGTGTGTTTGGCTGCAACAAGCTGCAACAGAGGATCTGCTACAGAAGCCGAACTGGTTTGTGTAGAGAAAACTAAGGACCCCCATACAGTTATCAGCTCTGCTACAGTATTTGAAGTATCTGAAATACTTTGCCCATTGTGCATCCTGATCAAGGTCGGCCATTTGACAACTCCTAATCTAGATCCCTAATGAGCAAGCCAAAAAAAAAAAGAAGGCTGCGTCTGAAATCGTGTACTGTGTGCATTTGATGCAGTACCTACTGCACAGCCACTGAAACAGTACGTACTAATCAGTATGTGTGTGTAGTATGAATACAATCCCAGACATACTACAACCACCATGTCGGCTTTGTCAAGTGACCTTCGACGTCATCATAAACACAAAAATCTTAAAGGGACCACCAGATTAAAGCAACCGCACTAATGGCAAAATGCAAACCAGGAAAGTTAACTGAATTAGCAGTTTAATGTGGGCGGAGTTAACAGGCTGAGGTAAATACGTTTCCGTTAGCTTGGCCGGCTAAGGCATGATGGAGATCACAAAAAAGGTTTCAAACCTGGTGACAACTGTTTTCTCGTTTATACCTTCAACAAGTTAACATTTTATTCGGGTATTGTTAAACAACTCCTGTTTAACCAAGGTTTAATACTTAAAAAGAGTTGACGCTGTCTTCTGCGTGGTTTTTTTTTCTGAGCTCGTCCGCACCAGTCCCGTTGCATTATGGGATTTTTTGACTCGCGTAGCGTCCATCGGTTGCATACTGCAAAATCTCGCCGGAAGCAGTACGCCATCCGGGTGTCTCTTGCCTACTGAGAATTCGGACATACTACCCCTCTGGCTAACTGTTTTCCGCCTACTGCGTAATAGGGCAGTATGCGATTTCGGACGCAGCCGAACTCTTGAGATCACATGAAAAAGAAACCTTGAGAAGAACCAGACTCATTTATTTGCTCCTCAAGCTTTGTCCAGTGCATTTTGTCATTTTGTTATCAATTGTACATTGCACTAATGGTTTTTAACGGTATTTAGGAACATCTGCAGCTCGATGTGAACCTCCAGCGTCACTCTACAGGTCACTTGTCTCCTGTCCCACCTGTTTCCACACAGAAAATGGGACAATGCTGATACCGATCAGCTTTTGTATCAGGGCTGACAGGTTTTGTCAGATTCTGCAAGTAAAGTATGTATGCGTACGTGGGTGTCGTCCGTGTTCAGCAGCAGCAGCTACCCGGCTTCACTTGTAAACATTATGTCAGGTTTCCCTAAAGCCCCCCCGGCGCAGATGGTTCATGACGTCCTGCTCTGTCGCTCTCTGCTCGTTCAGCAAAGCTCATCTCCATAAACCAGATGCCTTCATTAGGCTCCCTAGCGCTCTATAGCATCAGCCTGATAGAACTTGGTTTTTGGTCAAGTTGGCTATATTGATCATGTTTTAATTTACATATTAAAACTATTTGTAAGCATGCTCCATAGTTTCTGTAGCTGTTAGTGTATCCTCTGAAACATTGCAGCCATATTTGCACCAAAAACACGACTTCCTTTTCATTGCCGTTAAATGGTAATGAGTGAATGAATGGCAAAAACAAAAGACAAAAAAAAAACTCAGTAGTAAATTCGGTAGTATGAGTGTATACACAGATATCACAGGATGATCAGCGACTGTTTTCATGTCTTGCGATAGTTGTTCATGAGTCCCTTGTTTGTCCTGCCCACTGTTCTTCAGAAAAATCCTCCAGGTCCTGCACATTCTTTGCTTTTCCAGCACCTACTGCATGTTTGACCCCCTTTCCAACAGTGGGCTATATGATGTTGAGATCCATCTTTTCACTTTGAGGACAACTGAGGGACTCGTACACAACTATTACAAAAGGTGCAAACATTCACTGATGCTCAAGAAGGCAACACGCTACATTAAGAGCCAGGGGGGTGTAAACTTTTGAACAGGATGATCGGTGTAAATTATTATTTTGTTTAAAGATCTTATTTTTTTAATACTTCCCCCCAGAAGCTACATACGATATTTACATGTTTCCCAGAAGACAAACTAATAGCAATTTACATATGTAAACCTATGACTGCAACTGTATGTCCAAAAAGCTAGTTAAGTGAATTAATGCAGCCTAAAGGAAATGAAGACGTATATGAATTACTGCAGAAGGGACAATTCGGTGTAACCAGTGAATATAGTCTCTTGATAAAACAGTCAGCAAGTCATTGGCTAATGTCGCAGATATGAGCTGTAGTGTTCTGTCCTCCGACTGGCGTCTTTATTTTCCGGTCATGTTAACTGCGAGGTGAGATGTTATGGTACACTTGATTTTGCTCCCTTTCCCTAGTTCACGGTTGCTGTAGTATTTGCAGCTCAGATGGGTTTTTATCTCGGTTTGCAGGACCGTATCACGGCATTTTGATGCGTTTTTCAGCCGAGTTTCTTTGGTCCTCAGTCGTGTTCTGCTGCCGTTGCGTTGCGTGCATTGTGTTTAATTGGCTGTATTGTGCTGCAGCCAGCATAAAAAAAAAAACAAAAAACAAGTGACAAGTTCAGACGTGTCGCATTTAAATCCCCAAATCCTCAACCCAAAAAGTCACACGCCAACAACGAGTCAGAGGTCACAGCCGTACGCAAATAACAGAGCGTGCACAAAGGAATAGCAGAAACCTTGCAACGGCCATAGTCTTTTGTCTGCGCTAATTATTTTAAGAAATGGCAATTAGATGAATTTAGCTTGGCGTGTAACTGGATATGCAAAACAAATAGTTGCTATGATGAATGCAGTGTTTGAACAGTAGTGAGTGCACAAGTTTCACCGCACACTTGTGTACTATACACAGATTAGTGGAGTGAAGAGTTACAGGGCTGGATTTCCAGGCACACTTTAAGCCTGGCCTTAGTAAATTATAGCATGTGAGGGAATTTGTCACAGACAAAGCTGTTTTGTATCTAAACATAGGCTGGATGTGTCGGGAAGGCAGACTTGCGGTCCGTAAATGCTTCATGTGCATCAGCGTACATGTGACTTCAGTTTCAGCCACATGCAAAGAAATGCTGTAGAGCAAAGATGCCTTCAAAATAATGAAATTAAATGTTTCTACATTTTAAAAAATACCGTAAAGAGCAGTAAACAGTAGTAAATGAAATAAAGTCAATATTTGGTGTGACAAATTAAAATAAAAATAGTAGTCTCCAGCACAATTAGTGCAGTTTTATAAGGAAATGAGCTGGTAAGTTTTATTGAGCATCTTGCAGAACCAGACACAGTTCTTCTGGAGACTTTGACTTTCGCACTCGCTCCTTATTTTTGCAGCAAAACCCAGCAGCCTTCATTGTGTTTTTTTGTCTGAAAAGTGTCTCTTACGTAATACGCTGCTTTCTTTAATGACATACAAACATTTTTCTGTAACATTTAATTTTGTGCTAGAAAACTAATGTTTGGGAATCTAAAATGTTTTTTGTACTGACTTGATAATGTAGAAGTCATAAAATAAAAAATCTATAACGAAGTTTGTACTAAAAAAAATAGGGTGCCTAAAACTTCTGCACAGTACTGTATATGATGTTGGAAAACACTGTGTGTGTGTGTGTGTGTGTGTGTGTGTGTGTGTGTGTGTGTGTGTTGGCGATATCTCTTTGCTGACCGCTGGACTCTACAGGATACCATCCAATTATTTCCTGCTCAGTTGCTCAGTAATCGAACTCGGTCTTCTGTGTACTGCAGTCAGCATCCTTCCAGTGTTTTACTCGGGTCTTGTTCGTCATTTCATTTTGTTCTGTAAATATAAGCCTTTGTAATTTGTAAGCATGAGAAAGTGTTATAAAAAAGTTTTTAAAGTTTAGTCCATGGTGGTATATGATGTGTTGTGGTATTGGATGCTAATAAAAAGATATTATGTGTGATGCAAGACAAGGATACATGCTTGAGAGAGAAAGAGAGAGAGAGAGAGAGAGAGAGAGAGAGAGAGATTGTCAGGACCAAAATGTCCTCAGTAAGTAAAACCAGTAAAAACAGAGGGAGCGTAACTAGTCAGTACCTGCACGATAGTCCTATTGTTCTAAAAAAAAAAAAAAAAAAAAAAAAAGGTAAAGGTTAGGGTCAGATTTAAGATTAGGAACAGAAACTTATTACATATAACTAGTTACATATGTGTATTCCCATGTCCTGAAATGTCACAGAAATGTGTGTGTGCGTGTGTGTGTTTGCACTGAAATCTCCTCTCTTCTCCTTTGCTTTTATCTTCGTTATTCGGTCTCATCTCACACTGGTTCACTTTACCCACTGGAATCGACGCTGACAGATAGAAGAGATAGCGGCATAGGAAGCATCAGCTAATGAGTTTTTTCCTGCCACACTGCACAAACAAAAATGATGTGGTACCAGAGCCTCTGCCTAATTGTGAAGAGGAATTGCGCTGAGTCCCCGTCCCCCCCCCCCTCCCCACATTGCATAACACTTCATGCGGTATGGTACGATTACAGAATCTTTTTGTATTGAGACATAAATGTGCATTAATACACACATCCACATACATAAATACTTTATATTAAATAGATATTTTTTTAAAAATAAAAAAACTAAACACTACAAAAAGTCCTATTTTCTACCTGATAAGAATTGTGCAGACGTGTCAGATTGCGTAACGATGGATCTCCCTGACAGTGTGCACAATTTAGAACAACGCTAGTGCTAGAAAAGTGTGTCATTTTCACATCCACTTTTTAACGAATTTGGAAAATTGCCATCGGGAAGACGCTATAGGGTAGAAATGAGCTGGTAAGTTTTATTGAGCATCTTGCAGAACCAGTCACAGTTCTTCTGGAGACTTTGACTTTCGCACTCGCTTCTTATTTTTGCAGCAAAACCCAGCAGCCTTCATTGTGTCTTTTGTCTGAAAAGTGTCTCTTACGTAATACGCTGCTTTCTTTAATGACATGCAGACATTTTTCTGTAACATTTAATTTTGTGCTAGAAACTAAAACTAATGTTTTGTAACCTAAATGTTTTTTGTACTGACTTGATAATGTAGAAGTCATAAAATAAAAACAAAGTTTGTACTAAAAAAAAATAGGATGCCTAAAACTTTTGCACAGTACTGTGTGTGTGTGTGTGTGTGTGTGTGTGTGTGTGTGTGTGTGTGTGTGTGTGTGTGTATATATATATATTACACACACCAGTATATTGTAAAACAAATCTCTTTTCTAGAATCTCTATTCTAACAAATAACAAATAGTAGCAGTGAACAATCCATCACACTTTTATTCTGCTGTCTCTATTATTCTCTCGCTATTCACACCTCACCTGTGGCTGTGAGGTTGTATAGCATTTCCACCACATTTTAAATCCTAACCCCGGTTCTCTACCAGGAATCGGAGACCTATCTTGCGGAGTGATTTGGGATTTGTCGATCTGCTCTATCGGCGTGATGGGGCAGGAGGGTGAAACTCATTACTCTGCTGCCTTGATTTTTTTCCCCCCTGTTTACTTTCTTTTCCTCCTGCTGCAGACAGTCAGTGTTATGACCTCCCACTGTAGTTCTGTGATGGAGCGAAAATTTCTCATTCTGTGTCCTTTTTTTTTTTTTTTTTGCTTTGTCTCCCTGTTTCCATCTAAAGAAAGGTAACAATATGACTGGATTGCTCTCTCGTCCTGGCACTCAGCCACACTCTTCCTGTTAGGGGAAGCGAATGCTGTAATTGTCTTTTTTTTTTTTTTTTTTTTTTTTTATCAGATGACTGAGCAGCTCGACATCACCCTGCTAAAATTAGCAGCTGACTGAGTGTGAAGCAGCTATCACAGATTTATCTCCAAGCTGGTATCACACTGCTGTCTTTTAAAGATTATTACTTGTCACACTATATGAGACGATTCCAATAAAAATTGGAAAATTGGCCGAATTCTATAACAGACTATGTGATGATGTGTGCTCATCGTGTCAGATTGTACAATGAAGACAATTATTATGTTCTGTTCACGTCATCAGTTAGCGAGATCAGGGCTTGTGCAGAAAACAGGCTCGCATATACAGAAACGTTCTTCAGAGTGAGCTTGAGGTAATAAGGATATAGTAAGGATTCATTTCTGTTTGTTGTTTCCAGTGCTATTTGGAGCTGTCCCATGATGTCACATGCTGTTCTACTTTGGTGGCTTTTACACACGCATTGTCGCACAGCTCACAGATTTTAATCAGAAATTTTTGACAATGCCAGAACTTGAATCGTGACATTCTTGGCATTTTTCTTCTACCCTCTATCAATTGTGCTATACAGTGCTTTACAATACACTACAATACAATACTAGCCATCACAAAGATCCATTGTTGTCCAGAGTTTCCAAGGTAAGGCCAGGACTCACAGCAGCAGATGGCAGATTATCCAAGCAAGTGGACAAATTACCCACACTCCCCCTGTGCGCTGGGCTATAGTGAAGGCGACCAAAGGCCCAGGCACCAGAATGTGCCTGGATCCTTTCCTTTCCTTTTCCCCTTTCCGTTCCCCTTTTCCTTGTCCTTTTCCTTTCTTTTCCTTTCCTTTCCTTTACCCTCTTCCATTTCCTTTTCTTTTTCCTTTTCCTTTTCCTGTCCTGTCCTTCCCTTCCCTTTCTTCCTTTCCCCTTCCTTTCCTTTCCCTTTTTCCTTTTCCTCTCCTTTCCTTACTTTTCCCCTTTTCCTTTTTCCTTTCCCCTTCATTTCCTTTCCCTTTTTCATTTCCTCCTTTCCTTTCCTTTCCTTTCCTTTCCTTTCCCATTTTCCATTTCCCTTTCCCATTTTCTTTTTCCTTTTGCCTTCCCTTTCCTCTTTTCCTTTCCTTTCTTTGTCCAGGGTTTCCAAGGTAAGGCCAGGACTCACTGCAGCAGATAGCAGATTATCCAAACAAGTGGACAAATTACCCACAATCCCCCTGTGTGCTGGGCTATAGTGAAGGCGACCAAAGGCCCAGGCACCAGAATGTGAGCCAGTGGGGAAACTGACAGCTATTTTTTTTTTCTTTTCTTGCTCTCATATCAGTTCCAGAAGCTTCAATTATGTGGCCACAATTCGTTCTGTTATTGCCAAAACAAAATGCATTACATTAGATATACAATTCATATATTGAGTAAGGAAGAAAACACTTGGGGTGTGTTGTTATAGGAAAATAATCAACAACAGTGTAGTGTGATGTAGCTCGAGTTACTGTTACTACGTCAAAGCTGATTATTTTCCTATAACCGCACAACTAGACAAGCTATCTGTTAAATTTAGGAGCTATAACCCTATTAGCTAAGTGACACTTGTTAGCAAGTTACATATCCTGCCTGTCAGATTGCATTCCATCTTGGGTATACAATCTTATCTGCAAAGGGACAGTGAGGCTGCAGGCTTTTTTTTTTCCAGTCACACAGTATCACACATGATTTTACCTGTTTAATCAATTGGACTCAGTCATCAGAAGCCTGATGGTGTATCAGGTGTGTTTCGCCTTGGAATGAAACTATGCAGCTACACCAGCTGATAACCAGACAGATTTGGGTTGGACAGCCCTGCAGAGATTTAGTCATTTCCGGAGCTTAGTCCAGTAGATTATATGTAGCTAAATAAGCACTGGAAAGACATTTGGGAATTTATGAGTCGGTGTGCTTAGCCCATTTAATGTCACAATTTCCCAGCTATAGGACTATATGACTTTTACTGCTTGAACAATCATATGACACAAACTCTTTTCTTCTCTTCTCTATTCTTCTCTTCTCTTCTCTTCTCTTCTCTTCTCTTCTCTTCTCTTCCATTTATTTTCCCCTTTCCCCCTTTCCCTTTCCTTTCTTTTCCCCTTTCCTTTTCTTTCCTTTCCCCTTTTTCCTTTCCTTTCCCCTTTTCCTTTTTCCCTTTGCCCCTTTCCCTTTCCTCTATTCCTTTCCTTTCCTTTAATTTCCCCCTTTTCTTTTCCTTTTCCCTTTCCTCTATTCCTTTCCTTTAATTTCCCCTTTTTCTTTTCCTTTTCCCTTTCCTCTATTCCTTTTCCTTTCCTTTCCCTTCCATTTCCTCTTTTTCCTTTTCCTTTCCTCCCTTTCTCTTTCCTTTCTTTCCCCTTTCCCCTTTTTCCTTTCCTTTCCTTTCCCCATTTTAACTTTCCTTTTTTGTGTTCCCTTTCCCTTCTCTTCCCCCTTTTTCTTTTACCTTTTCTGTTTTCCCTTTCCATTCGCTTCCCCCTTTTTCTTCTTTTTCCTTGTCCTTTTCTTAGGGATTCCTTTTCCTTTTCATAGGGCTACGTTTGTCATCTGCCAGATATGTATGTATTTACACTGAGCCACTGTGTTATCCCTTTGGCTATAATTGTAACCCTTCATAAATCTGTCAGTACAATCTTATTCAAAACATGAATAACACACTTTTTAAAGATTATAACTACAGACTGGTGACAAATTCAAGGAAAACCCAGTGGCTCTGTTATGCGAGTTGAAATGAATGAATCCTCTCTGTCCTGATGGGAGTGGTCTCATGCAGGATGACTCCGCCCCCATCTACAGGACACGAGGGCTCACTGAATGGTTTGATGAGGATGAAAATAGTGTCAGTTATATGATTGACATTCATACTCACCAGATCTCAACCCAGTTGAACATTTATGGAAGATTTTGGAGTCATGTGCTAGACAGCACTCTCCACCATCAGCATCAAAACACCAAATTCCAAAATATATTTTGGAAGAATGGTGTGCATCACTCTAGTACAGTTATAGAGACTTGTAGAATCGATGCCAAGATTCACTGAAGCGGTTCTGGTGGTTTATATTGGCCCAACACCTTACAAACACATTTTCGATTTTTTTTTCCTTTAATTGTGTCACTTGTCTGTATTAAATATGGTAGTTTTATCTGTAGTATTACTGTAACTTACTTTATAACAAAAGCTCTGATTTCTCAAGTGCATGCATGAACCCGTTACAAAAAACACCAATAAAAATGTGCATATACAGTGAAACTAAGACAACCTGTAATTTAATTTATAAACTTCAACTGTTTGGGCTTTACACAGTCAAAACTTTGGTCAAAGTCACTGCCAATGTGATAAAATTGGTTAGTTTTGTGCTTTAAGACTCATAATGCATTGAGATATGGTGGGTTTCCCTTTCCTTTCCCCTGGTCAATTTTTTTTTTAATGTTTTTTTCCCACACAATCATTTCTTGGAAGTGTCTCGCTGTGCTCATGCATCTCCTCTCAGGAGCAGAGGCAGGATCATTCAGTCTTGCTCGTTTTCCATCATGGCTGACGGCAGAGCCGACCTGATGGTGATGAATGGGCTCTTTAGGTGACTCGGCAGCGCCAAACCAATCAAAAGCTTTTCTTTCTAATTGAATTGCACTTTTTGCATTACACTGACTGATGCTGTATCATTGTGTTGGTGCTGTAGAGGGAGAGATTCCAGTGTGTTGCTCGAATACACCATGAATGCTTAATGAAGGTTATTAATGGGGGAAGGTGTATTCAGGAAGACTGCTGCAGCTTTGGAAATGAAAACCTTCACAAAGCCGATTAGAGACTGGTTCTGTTTTCTGTTTTCTTTTCTCTGATCTTGAATTTTTCTAAATTATTTCCATTCCCATCTCTGGGTGTTTTTTCTTTTTCATTTAAAGGTCAACCATCTCTCAAAGGCAAGTAGTTTTGTTTCGCAAGCGTCTCCGTGTCTGTAGGAATTTGGAGAACGATGAGAGAAAATGTCACAGCTTGAAGGCCGTCATAACAAAACAGAAGACACTGGGAAGCACATCGTATCACAGTGTGTTTGTTTGTTTACACCACAGAATCCTTGTTCTACATTTCTCCCTCTTGGGCATTTACACGCTGAAATAAAGGCTGCCGAGGACTAAACAAACCCCAGGACTCTGTGGCGAATCCCTCCTCATGCTTTTCTCTTTTGAAAAATGCTTAAACAATGTGCCGGTTATTGATCTGTAGAACAGTAAGTGAGGAGGAACGAGTGTGTCCTGGAGGGAGTAGAATATTACACACACAGGGAGTTCTGCACCAGCGAGCATCCGCTTCCTGACAGGAATCCTGCTACTTCCTGTCGCAACAGGAAGTACACAAAGGGAGGCCGCAGCAACTTATACATTTTAATATTCAGATGCATTCAAATATTTATCCTGTTTTATTCTCCTGCCACACACAAAACAAACATTCCCAGTAGCACTATACTTCAGAAACCTCTGAAACTAAAAACTGTTGCTTTGTTGTGCAAAGAAAATCAGGATGCAATATCTACATGTTCCATTTTTATTTGTTTGTTTTTACGTTTTTTAGCTATAGTAATATGTTGTCTCCGATATTCAACTAGGCAACCCAGGACTCATGTAAAAATATTTTCATTTACATTTAGTATTTTTTTTTTTTTTTTTTATTTCATACCACGGCACTGTTGAATTCTGGAATCTGATTGGTCAGAAGGTATTGCTTCATTCATCAACAGCAGCTCTGACAGTAGTCCCGACTGTAATTCCAATATCAGTCCCTCCGGGATTTTAGCGATTTTGTGATCGCAGAAATGAACGCAAAATCAAGCAAACTCCGCAATATTCGGAGGAGCTTGCAAGTTTTCAAAATTACCGCAGATTTTCTACAGATTTTGGCCAAGACGCATCATGTGACATCATCACAACGCGCATTCAGCCAAAGCCCTCTTCGATTCACATGCGTCGAACATGAGCACAGCTAAAAGGTCTCATTTACCAGCAAACATCACTGTGAAAGACCGTGCAAAACAATTTCATGCACTTGCAGTTTCGCCAATTTCAAGCAGTTTCAAAATCAAGCATTATTGGCTGCAACAATCACAAAAAAAACCTCCGAAACCCTGTACAGGCTGCAGTATTAACACGCTCGTCCTAATACACTTTCTGTTTGTTCATATTTCTATAGTAACAAGTAATTCATAGGGACTTGTATGGTGGTTGGATACAGATTTGAGAAATGTATAGTCATTGATCCGGTAAAGTTTTCTCTAAGGAGGTGTTTATTTAACATTTTTGGAAGCTGTTCTTTTAAGCTTTCCACCACCGGAAAGTTTTCAGGACGGAGGTCTTTCTCGTTAATGTGTAAAAAAAAAAAGAAAAAAAAAAAAGAAAAAGGCTGGTGACAGCAATAACAGGAACTAGCCTGTTTCTCGGATTCTCCAACACATTAAACGTAGCAATGAACGGACAAAAGTATGAGCTGGTGTTCTTCACTAAGTTAGAAAATATCATTTTCTGTCTCATTTCTATGACAATCATTGGCAAATTGGTGTGATATACAGTAAGAGGAATAAAACACTTTGAGATGTGACCACGCCGAGGCTTCATTATACGTAAAATAGTCGGGAGTGTACTGTCTGTGACAACAGTTTTTGTTAAATTGTATGATTAATCAAAGTGTGAAACCTCTGAGCTTCCATTATCCATTATCTTATAAAATATTCACCTCAGCTCTATGTTACTGGAAGTGTTAGTTAATGAAACTGGAGGTAATTGGATGGGCTTTTGAGAAATATGTGTCATAGCTTGCTATGGGCACCTACCTCTCTGGTGCGCATGTCTGCATTAAGTGTTGCATGTCTGTCTGTGTGATACATGAGCACTTGGTGATATGACTTCCTCAGCTCAGTTATTTATAGAAAAGGTTCGAGCATCCACCTCACTTTAGGCCGTATAAAACAATGCAGGAATTTCTTCTTCATTACGTGCTGCCCCATCCATAAAAATGCAAATGGACATTTGCAAATTGTAGCAGCTCTTAAAACCCCATGACGTGGTCGCATTATTACGTTAATGTAATTGGTAAGCCTTGCATTAACGCTTTTAACATTGTTCTATTTTTCTTCTTGAACTCCTGGGCAATAATTCTTAATAAAGACAGTTTAAAATTCAAGCTGCACCCCATGCTTGGGTTAAACCATTACTCCTTGCCGGATCTGACTACAGAAAGTAAGAAAAGTTGCCGCCTGCCGTTGTCGTACCCTCTCCATTATGTTTTTTTATTTTTTTTTCTTTTGTTCGCTCCAGCTCCCGCATTCAATTCATTCCTGATCAGCTCCAACTAGGCACTTCGCCCGGCGCTGTTAGTGTTCAATCACCGTGATAGATCTGCGCTGGAATGAGCTGATCGATCCTGATGCAGTTTGTCAGCTTAGATTCCTTGAGTCAGCGTTTTCAGACCACTGCTTACATTTCTTTTTCCATGACAGCATGCTAGCAAGGACGGAGAATGGAGGAAGAGTGGAAAAATGAGGCGAGGATATGAGTTTGATAGCGTGTCCGTCCGAAAGAGGAGTGGTGATCCGAGATGATGCACTCACTCTAGACAGTCCGTTGTCTATGAAGGCTTTCAGACTTTCAGGTCATTTGGAAATAATTAACTGGATGAAATGAAAGCATTAACAGACTGATGTGTCTAGTCGCACTACGTCAAGGCAGTCGGACTAATCTTAAGACATCAAATGAGGGTTTTCAACGTTTGTTCCAGTCCTAGCATTATTCTTGACTTAATACTAAACACCTAATAGCTACATGAACCTAAATCAGACTACAGCATGTGGTTCAAGTGACCTCTGTTTTAGTATATTTCAGGAAGGTTGTTCTGACAGTGTTTACTTTATAACGTGTTGACGCTCATCCATCCATCCCGGAATGGATGAGTACAAGTATGCTCACTCTGCATCATCCGGTAACGAAAGTGTTTATTGGCTGGTGGCAAGAAAACAGTCATAACGCCTTAGTCATTGTCTTCACTTCAGAGGTTTACGGCTAATGAGTCCTGGAAGTGGCTTTGCCGTTTCCCAAAAATGAAATTGCCTGTAAAAGGCTTAGAAAAACAAAGCGACCTGGAACCGGTTCAGTCCCAAGTTTAACCAATAGACATGACCTTGAAAATTATTTTCAGATCAGCTCTCAGAGATCAGCACGGCTTGTGTTTTCATCAACATGTATTTGGAGAATTTCGCAGTAAAACTGAATGGCTTGCTAACTGATGTTTGGCACATCTTCACTGGCTTCCTGCAGCGAGGGAAGGAACACATGGCAGAAAGTTGAGGTCGGCCGAGGGATCCGTGCCAGCGCTGAGCTGCGAAAGTTCTGGCAGGGAAAACGGATTGTGAAACAGGGAAGACGCTAATGCATGTTTTGCCACTGTTAGCAGGCTAATCTATTGTAATGAACCATTAGCCTTTTCCTTGATGGACTGCATCGCCTCTGGCTCGAGCATGTTATCAGTGCACTTAAAGAATGATGTAGGAGGTTGTTAATTAGGGTTAGTACATGGTTTAGAGGGTCCTCATAGACAAATGTCCATGTTTGTTCATACAGGTTGTAGGGTTGAGATTCGGCATTCTGATTTCATGACTGCAGCCCATGTGCGGGTTGGAAACTATTTCCAAAACTACAAACAATGGCATAAACACAAACAAGAACAGACAGGCACTTTCCCTTCTGGTCCCTTATGAAAGTCCAATGTTGTGCTTCGAGTTCTGGTAAATAAAAGTCATAGGACTCTCACTCATTTCTTGCTACGGTGGTTGACCAGCATGCCAGTTTTTTTTGTTGTTGTGAGCCCATAACATTGGCAGAACTCAGCCCTTGTCAGTGCCAATTGAGCATGTTGACTAGTGTCCAATGCAGCTAGTTTATATTTATTAATTTGGCAGATACTTTTATTCAAAGCAACTAACATAAGAGAGTTAAGGGCCTTGCTCAAAGACCCAACAGTGGCAGCTTGGTGTTTCCAGGATTCAAACTCATAACCTTCCAATCATTATTCCAGAGCCATAACCGCTGAGCCACGACTGATTGGCTGTTCAAAATGGCAAATTAGCATTGGGAAAAGAAACTGAAGCTAGCAAATGACATGCTGTAGCTAATTATATGTTTACAACATAGGGGCCGAGCAGGATTTAGATCTCAAGCTGTGTGTTTAACCAGATCCAGAGTGAAAATGGTAGCTAGGCTAGTTTGGCTACGATTAAACAGCGATTAAACAGCACATCAGTAAAGTACATGTACATAGACACTGATATAGTAGTTGCTTATTTTTTTGACAAAATGTATAGTACAGTCACATACAATTTACGACAAATGCTTGTTTGACTACTGCCCCCTTTTGGTATGGAGAGCTATTTCATCAGAACAGTGCATTTCAGCCATAAGCTGTTAACTGCGGTGTGTTTGAGTCCAAATTTTCACAGATGAGGCGATCCTTAGTTAGCCTTGGTAGTCTTAATTCTTCAAATATCCTTACATTTACTATTAGAGGTATAATGCACTGCTATTATCTGTATCTACAGTATTTAGTGATATCTGATCTGATAAATTAGATATATATCAGAATACATCAGTAGGCCACAAACAATTACCTAAACAAAAATGTAGGTCTCTCGTGTTGTAATCTCGAACTGATTCAACTTCCTGGTATTTTAATGCTAATATGGAAGAGTCAGTGACAAAGTAGCACATGCAAGTATACAGAGATATTCATCACGTTCAGTCACTGAGCCAAAATCATTAGCTTTAATCTCTGCAAGAGCAACATATAGAATTCCATTAATGTCACATCAGTCATTGAGGTTTATGCATATGTTCAATAATGAAATGTCTTAAGTACCTTGCTGGTCTAATGCATGTGAAATGTGTACTGTATTTTTCTTTTGGATTTCATCAGGCTTTGATGTTGTCATTGTGTGTGGCATTTTAGCTCTGGATTTTGTGCTTTCTTTAATGTGCAGAACCACTCAAAGAGCCCCCATGGCCAAATTGCTGTTATTTATGTCCGTGTGCTTCCACTGTGAAGTCGCAAGGCAAAATGGGTCTCTCTTTGTTTTTTCTTCCTTAGGAATCCTGTAGTAATGTGCATTTTAATGCTTCGTTGTGAAAGATATTGTGAGAGATTTCTGAATTACTGGTGGCACTGGGTGTAATACAAAGACTGAAAATATTGAACTTTATACACAGAATGTGTTTTATTACCAAATTCCATAAAATATATTTGGTGCAATGTAAGATTTCCAGCATTCAAGTTTGTCTATCATCCACATTTTCACTCTTCTTGTGCTACGTTCATGCAGTGTGCTGCTGATTGGCTCATAAATGACACATTTCCAGACTGCACCACTCATCTGATGAAGAATTCCATCCTCGGCAAGAATGGACAATAGCTCCTTCATCTCTGAATTCCAGACATGTCTCTTGTTCATCTTTTCCACTGACTTCAGGCTGTTCCTTCTCTAATGGTAGCAGCATGTCACTGGTCGTCATACTCTTTTGTTACTAATATATTGGTTTGTGTTTACTCCCCAAAACTTCCCTAGAATTGTAGAAGGTCTCCTCTTTGTCGACTGCCTTGTCAGTTTTCCCTGGATTTCATCTTTGGCTTGTGTTCAGACTTACTCTAACTCTACATAATCTAAAGTCATATAGTCTTTATAAGACTGTCAGAGATTCATTGTCTCCTTCATGCTGATACAGTAAAGATAGATTAGTTGCAAATAAATGTAGAGATATAATGAAAGGGGCATCTATAGCCCTGTTCACACTGGATTAGTTTTATATAAGGAGGTGGGGAAATGTAAATGTTACCAGTAGAGATGACACAGTAGTAACAATTCCTTAAAAAAGCTACTTATAACTAAAAATACGATGAATGATAGTGTATGTATGTATGTATGTGTATATATATATATATATATATATATATATATATATATGTATATATATATATATATATATATATATAGATAGATAGATAGATAGATAGATAGATAGATAGATAGATATATGATATTAAACATTTACAGTTCCAAAAAATAAAATTGTTTCAAAACCAGTTCCAATCTTCTCCAGGATCAGATCAAACTCGTTCTTTTTTTTTTTCTCTTTCAGATATCTGATCCCGGGTATTGGTGCCAACTTAAATGCGAATCTAAATCTGTCACGTCAGTTTTGTGTGTTCCCATGTCTAGAAAGATTACATTTAGTATAAAAGGACCTACAGAAATAAATCCAGGTAATATATATGGCATCTGAATTGAATAAAAAAATTCCATTATATCCTGTGGAAAGACACTCTAGGAAGAGCTGTGTTCTATTGTCTCCAACTAAAATTATGTATTGCCTGAGTGACTCTTCGGGGTGTTTTGGCTACTTATATATAAGTCATTGGCTACTTATATATAGCTTACATACAGTATGTTATGGTCATGTGACCTACTAATGATTAATATGAGGTGTACCTTTGCTGCGTTTATGGTGCCTTGTAAGTTTTTGAAAAAAAGTATGCATGTCGTAATAGCATCATTTCCTGCCTGGACACCTCCACAAACGAGTGTCTTTTGTTTGCTCTGTCAGAGCTCATAAAGCTAATAAAAAGCTACTTTAACCACACTTTTACAGTTACATTCCTGAGTGGCTATTGTAATGTTCTATTGAAATGTTCTACTATAGTGAACTTCAAACATCTAGGCAACATTTTGGACTGAAATTAAATCACAACAATAACAGTGGGTATATATCCACCACAACAGCGAGTAGCATTAGTAACAAGCTAGCCGGCTAATATGAGTGATAATTCTAATGTTAATGGTTACATTCTCAAAACAGTGCTCATTATGGCCAGTGTTATAGATTTAACCAAATACTGTGTCTGTATATTAACTGATCAAAGCCTCCTTTGATAAAGTACTTAACAGACACCTGTCTGAAGTTCTTATCCCGTCTGAATAGTACTTATGACACTTTGGGAGAAAATTTGTTCTGTCTAAGGTCGATTGAAGTTTATTTTGTGCTTTTCTAATTCCTTCGCCACCTTGTTTCTGCCCAAATTCTACCGGCACTGCAGGCCATCTGTGATTTTAAAGCAGTTGCGTTAGTCATGCATGCTGTTCCACCGCAGCATAACCAACCTCGCCTCATTAGCTTCTCCCTAGAGGACAGCATTAGCACGATACATCATATACGACTCCATTTTCTAATGGATATACACAATCAATACCAGATAGCCGTTTTAACCAGTGATCTATTTTCTGCCTTCTTTTTCAGCAGTTATTCGTTTATTCTGTTGGATTATCTTGTAATATCTCCAGACGTTTGTTCAACCATTTTTAAGCATTAACTAAAATCTGTAGTTTTTTTTTTTTTTTTTTTTTTTTTTTGTAGTTCATTTGTTTACCCGTACGTTTTATGTTAGAAATGCAGACTCTGCCAAAATAGCTACACCACAGTAATGGTGTGTTTAAGTGAGCCTTTTGGGGTTTGGTTAGGCCATTAAATCCAGAAGCCTGTCATTAGAAACCAGAGCACACTGGGGCTTATGGGAGAACAGCAAGCAATAGCGTCGAAACAGAAAAAGATCTGTGACGAGCGTGTAGGGAGGCTCTGACTTTAATGAGTGGAACCATGCCTTGGCGTCGTCGTTGTTTTTCCCTTTTCTGGAGCTTAGTTTCTCGTGCACATCTTCACCGCTTTTCCTCCTTTTAGGCAGTGGAGGATGATCAGAAGGAGGATTATCAGATTATTGCTCAAGAAGGAAACCGTTTCATTTAGAGATGCAAATAAAACGGCTTTACCACCACACGCTAAATAGTGTGCATGAAGTGAGCGTGATTTATACTCCGAGCAGTGCTAGCGAAGTTTTGTGCTACTTACAGACGACCTCTGTTTCACCCGGCTTTTTTTTTTCCTGTTTCGGTGATTTTGTCACTTGTGTCTTCCCATTTGGAGAACAGAGATGGATATGGAACGTTTGTTTCCCTCAGGGAGATCGTAGCTGAAGGGGAGGGAAGGGTTTAGTTTGTGTGTGTGTGTGTGTGTGTGTGTGTGTGTGTGTGTGTGTGTGCGAGCCTGTCACTGCAGGCCTGTCAGCACTAATGGGCTGTTGACCTCCTAGCAGGAATGAGGGTCGAGTGCTCATTCATCAGCAGCACATCCACGTGTCATCATGGCCACCTCCTCCTGCAGGGTCTGATCAGGATCCTAGATTAGATACAGTCCTACTTACGTCTCTCTCCACGCTCTTCTTTTTTTTCCCCCTCCTCTTCTTCTACACCCCTCTTCTCTTCATCGTGTCAGGGTGTACGTAAATTCTCTCCTTATATCCTAAGCAGTATGATGAGAGTTGAGAGTTGTTAAAATTAGCACTGTACAGAATTTCAGTCGCTCCACAGACACTTGCGCTGTGTCATGTGATCAAAACATTGTCGCATGGTGACGTTTTTTTCGCAACCCGCAGCCGATCAATAACACAATCTGGGATTTCCTGGGATTGAACAGGAAATGCGGCATCCATGATACTGACATGCAGTAAGGAGTTCCTGTTATATTTATTGTTACAGATTAATTTAAATTCTTTTGATTTTGAATTGAATCAGAGTTCAAAACAGTCAAATGTACAAATCCAGAAAGATGACAAAAGGATGATTTAAAAAAAAAAATTTTTCCAAATTGAAAATGGCAACACAGTGGAAATGGAAATAGCTTTTTTTGTTGTTTTTTTTCTTGCCAGACATTAAATTAGGAATAACTTTTTTTTACTAATTCTTTAAAATAATAATAATAATAATAATAATAATAATAATAATAATAATAATAATAATAATAATAATAATAATAATAACAAAATCCTGTCTCCTGAGTGGTGCAATAGAAAAGTGCTTGGCCAATCATCGGGAGTATGCGGAAGAGGGCAGATAGCCCTGGTTTGCTGCCCTTTCACACAGCATGAGTAGCAGTCGAAACAACATGTGTCTGGATGACTTCACGTGTCTCAGAGGAAGCACATGTTAACCGTCACCCTTCCCGGTTGGTAGCTGTTTTATAATAAAGGGAAGCTGGCTGGTGGGTGTGTCTAAATTTATGTAAATTGGTGGAGAAATTGGGAGTAAAACCCAGAAATTCTATTGTGACCACTTCACATCCTATAGAGAACTGCTCCTGGGTAGTGTTCATGGGCAGAGCAATGAATTGGGGAACAGATCCAGGTACTAACCCTGGTACATGTAGTTCTAAATTCACCGTACTATACATTTTACGGCAACGTGTACAGAGTATTACCAAGCGCACATGTTTTAGTAGCAGCGACTACACTACAAGTGAACTTAAGTTGAACTGGTGTGACTGTCCATGATCCGCCAACTTCTCTGAGGCCTGAACTCTGCATGCACCCAGCCTTAGCTCTGTGCCAGTCTTATCTTCACTTCGGTCAGAAAGCTGCTTCTGCTGGAGGGAGAGCGCGGTGAATCAGAATGCTCCATGAGCTGCACCATGCCTTTGGGAAAAGCAGCATTTCATTAGTGTGACTCTCGCAGACTCTGAAGACTCACGAGTGCAACTCATAGTCAGCCTCGGAGAAAAGTTTTAACTGTTCTGCCCTAGTTCAGGAAAGAAGCTGTACTCAACTCTTCTTGTCATAGTAGCAGTCAGAACTGAATGTGTATATAATTTGTCAAACATGGAATTATTTATGGCTGATTTTGCTTCATGTTGAATTAGTAAACCATGGATATATGAGCCTTGTTTTTTCTTGGGTGGAAGAATGTAGAGGATTTTTGTGCCAATTAATAACTAGTAGCTACAACAGAAGTTTCCTTCTATTCCAATTTTTTTTTCCGACATCCTGAAATAAAAACATCATTTGTCAATTAAGACAAATGAATAGTCGTTTTTTTTCTTTTTCTTTCTTTGTGTAAATCAGTCCTTTAAAATTCAGTGTCTTTTGTCGACCTTTCAACTCTAATATGTCACCTTGCTCATGTGGATAGGTATAAACCATATGAAATAATATTAATTAACTGTGAATAACTGCAAAGTTAGTTACTTAGTCACAGCTTTACCGCTTACTGTAACAAAGCACTGACACTGGAGACTCCTTCCAAAAATTCGACATGAAATCTTCTCACAGAAAACTTCACCAATTGTTCATCTGTTACACACTGTTTAATCTGGTTATGTGGCGCGTCCACCATACAAGTCCCTGTGAATAAGCTGTTACAATAGATAATGAGTGCAGTATTAAACGAGTGCATTAATATAAATCTTGCCTATCCAGAGCTACGGTTAGAGCAGCTGACCAATCAGAAACGAGCACCGAACAGTGCTGTGGTATAAATAATATTAAGTCATAATGTCCCTTTTTCCCCTCAACGGTTAAGGCTCTGGGTTACTGATCAGAAGATCAGGGGTTCAAGCCCCAGCACCACCAAGCTGCCACTGCCCTTGAGCAAGGCCCTTAACCCTCCCTGCTCCAGGGGCGCCGCATAATGGCTGACCCTGCGGTCTGACCCCGCGGTCTGACCCCAACTTCATAACAAGCTGGGATATGCGAAGAAAAGAATTTCACTGTGCTGTAATGTGTATGTGACAAATAAAGGCTGCTTCTTCTTCTTCTTCTTATTATTATTATTATTATTATTATTATTATTATTTCACAACCAATTATCCTGTCCCTTTTTGCTGTGATACGATTTCAGTTGTTTTCTTTTTTTTTTTTTTGTATAAAAAATGATTAGTTAGCTAGCTTTTGTTAGCTGTTCACTAAGCTTTTAGTTAGCTGTTCATTTTTAAATAACACAACAAGATTGTTCAATTTTCTTGCTCAACCTAGAGTAGCCGAAGACATACTTATCTAACTCTGTTTAGCATCTCGTCTTATTATTTTGATGCACCAGTCTTCCATCATCCCGGTCTTCCATGGCCTGTCATGAGAGAGGTGATGCATATGGTTGCGACGGCTGGGCTGCCATGTAGGGGTTCTCATTATTCATTCCTTAACGAGCCTTCACTAACGAGCCGTAATTGCCTCGGTGCCGCCACTGGAATCGATGCATCAGTTGAAACTGCGCCCATTGTGTGGCCAGTGGATACGTTTACACTCCCAAAGAGCTCGTCTTCACTCTCTGATCCTGCTCTCTCAAACACAAACACACACACACACACACACACACACACACACACACACACACAAAAAAAAAACTCAACTGCTTCTTAGAATTTCTTTTAGGTTTTTTTTTTTTTTTTTTTGGGGGGGGTTACAATCAGAGTGTTCACAGTCTGTTTTAACACCTGTTAGTGCTGTGAGTTTCCTCACAGGAACAAGCTTGTTTAGCACTGAGGTGCTACTGCAAGACTATGTCTGTGAATGACATTTGCTTGCAGTGTTTGCTTTGTTTGCACTTATGGCACACATATGCTTGAGAGAATCCGGATGTTTGCTCCGGGATGCATTCCAGGGATACATTCTTTTGATGCCATTTCTCTTTCTATTCCTCCTAAGTTTTCTGGTAGGGTATTAAAAATCGATTCATTTTCTTAATACAGCTGGATCGAAGAACAGTATCAACGCACTTGCGAACAGTGTTTGCACTATTTGCATAAAACAGAGCATCATATTAATCCTTATTTGCTGTTTCCACTTACCAAAGACGTTGTATCCATGTGACCTCACACATGCCGCATAAAGCTCACTGTGAATCTACAGAAGGAAAAGGAGAGAAACAACGTCAGAAATCTAAGCCATGAATGAATTTTAAAACCAGCCAAATGTGTCCAGTCGGAAACAAATATTTAATATTACTGTATGTAGTGATAAGGTTCCTGTTACTTAACAATTCGTAACTAAATGAATAAAATGGATGAATGAATGAATGTCGCTCATGGGTCATAGGTCCTGGGGTAATTTCCTATTTTTCAGGTGCTTTTCTGTGATTTTATTTCTATTTGGATCCAATCGGTCATGTCGATGTTTCTCTCATGCCTCCTCTGAGAAAATTACAGGCCGAATTACTTACTACACCAAACTCAGCAGCCATGTGATAAATTTAGTCCCGTCCGGACAGCCGTCACCTCGCGTTGGGAAAAAAAAAAGCTGTTTGACTGCTGCTGCTTGCCCGTATTCAGTCTCATAGCATGCGTACAATATGTATCAGTGACCCTCCCCCAAATAGGAAACACTCCCTGAGTGACGAAAGAAAAAATGGATGCTTCTCGTATAGTTTGTGATTATTGTTTTATTGTGTTTTGTGACCTCGCTCACACGGAGGTCAGAGAAAACGCTTCAAGGACACACTCAAAGCTGCTCTCAAGAGCTTTGAGATCAACCCCAACACCTGGGAGACATTAGCGCTAGACCGACAAACCTGGCACTGCCGCACAAGCCAAGGTGCCACCGCATACGAGCAAAGCAGGACTGTTGAGGCTCAAAGGAAACGCGAGCTGCGAAAGTCCAGAGCTAACATCTTGCCCTCAGTTACAGCAGACCACATATGCCCGACATGCGGCAGAGCCTTCCGTGGTCAAATCGGACTTATCAGCCACAGTCGGACACACCCTACCTTATCTTCTTCACTACCTATGTGATGTCCTTGGTCATCGTCGACAACGACGGACGAACATCATTGTGTTTTCAAATTGTTGCTGGAACCTTGGAAACTGAAATTTCTTCTCCACTCCGGTGCCACTTGGACCGCTTGGACGCCACGCTGCGAATGGAACGTGATGGTCATGTGACGCAAATATTCAGGTTTGTAGAAAACACAACCTGCTAGAAATTCATTGCTCGTGTGGTCTTTATTGCGGTCCGGATGCGAGAGTTTTACCGCCGAGAGAAGACGTGTAAAAAGTGTACGTATTAACGACGTCCTCCAGACGAACTAATCCAATCCGAATAGGGCTATTGCTAAATTCTCTGTCTTGCTCTGAACTTTGAACGGCACACACCTAAGACAGATTTTCTTCCACGAGTGGTTTATGAGGTGCTATAAGCAGAAAAACAGAAAGACCGCCATGAAAAAATGATTTAACCAGACATTAATATTGCTTGTGTCCAGTCGTTTAAAATTTTTTTTATTATTATTCTGAAAGAACACACTGTTCATACGATTACATTTTTAAATTTATTTATTTATTTTTTTTAAAGCAGTTCTTTTCGTTCAGGATTTCGGAAAGAATTACAGAAAGGATGTACAGTCAGTGCAGATCAGTCATTCACAAACATGCAAGTTGGTGTGGTAAAAATAATGAATAAAAATGTTGGTTACAGATTTGCTGTGGGAAAATCATGAGTGAGAAAGACACAAAATCGTGAATTTCATTTATTCAAGGATTGCGCAACCCTATTTTTCTGTGTCTCTCATTCTTTCCTTGGATCAATACACAAAAATTTTGTTTAAAAACAGCAGACATCTCACTTCTAGTTCGTTCCAAACACACACACGCAAACACACACACATGCAAACACACACATGCTGTTGCTCGGACATAGCTGGAAAAATTCACAGCGTGGGTTGCCAGTTTTCTTATGTGTCTTGTAAAGTGTTGTAGAATGCTTGAGGTAGTGTGTGTGTGTGTGTGTGTGTGTGTGTGTGTGTGTGTGTGTGTGTGTGTGTGTATGAGTGGGAGGCACATTGGCACCACAGAAGTTGGCACAGACTCTGGCTGGCTGCTGGGAGAACCGGACACTGTATCTGTCTCAGCTGGAGGATAGAGATAAAGCAACAGACAGACACACACAGGCATACACACAAACACACACAAACACACACACACACACACACACAGTTTCCTTACATATTCTGGGAGGATTCTTTCTATCTGCATCTAGATTACACTACACTATATTACACTTCCACTCACACACAGCTTGCGAATTCCTCTTGCAGCTGTTGGGTTTTTAGTCACTCTTGCATATGTCCTCATAAATGCCTGAGTGTTTGTCTGTGCGCATGTGTGTGTGTGTGTGTGTGTGTGTGTGTCCAGAGCCTTAACATTTCTAAAGCAAGTTTCCCACACACACCCATGCTTACACACAAGCTGGTGGTTAGCATCAGTGAGTTTACCTCGTTTCTCCTTGCCTTGCTGAGTACAGACTCATGTTTACCGAGAAGCGCACACACACACACACCACACACACACACACCCACACACACACACACACACACACACACACACACACACACACACACACACACACACACACACACACACACACACACACACACACACACACACACACACACCCCACAGTGAGTTCAGTGAATTTTAAAATAGTGAAGAGAGACAGCACTCACTTAAGAAAGGAAAGGAAGACTGTGTACAGTGTAGGGGAAGCTTGGAGTATAGCTAGCTACTGTCAAAAAGGTGGCTTGTGTGTAACTTAGCTATTTTAAGTTATGGGTAGCTTGTAGCATGGCAAGTTACAATTGCAAAGTAGCCTCAAGCTAAACACGATTTTAAAATAGCTAAGCTACAGCCAAAATACCGTTTTGAGAAAGTAGATAGCTACACCACGAGCTACTAAGGGGGAAAAAAAAGTTGTAAGGAAAAAATGCCAGTTGTTATTTGACATGAGAGTCGATTCGGTTTTATCTGTATAGCGCTTTCAACAGTTGATGTTGTCAGGAAAGTATCTTTAAATAAATCCTGATGCAGATTTAGGTCCCTAATGAGCAAGCAAGAGGTGATATTGGCAAGGAAAAAAGTCTGTAAGAAGACATGAGGAAGAAATTTTCAAGAGGAACCAGACTCCTCTTCTGTGTGATATGGCTGGGCGATATATTGATATAGTATCGATAGCGTGATAAATGATTACGCAATACACTTTTCTGAGATATCGTTAATATGACGATGTACTTTTTACACTTTTAATCATTACAAATTAAATGGTACTGAATGGATGCCGTCGATTTGACGTTTTTTTTTTTTTGTTGTTGTTGTTGTTTTTTTTTCCACTCAATCTTCTTTGTCTTTGTAGGCAAGACAAGTATCATCAAACTCAGTTTAACAGTTTTTTTTGTTCATTTTACTACTGTTTTTCAGACAGTTTATTAGCTAAATTATATATCATGATACGCATCGTGTATCGTAGAAATGCCCTCAAGTATCGTGATATGGTATTTTTAACACCCAGCCCTACTGAGTGACACCAAATAGTGGGATTATAAATCATTACACTATACAGGTGTGGAAGAATAAAAACAAACATAAAAGGATGAGAATAAGAGTCCTGGGATGAGTAAAGGATAGTCTTAATGATTACAGCAGCAGTTCTTGGGTACAAATCTACAGAGTCGAGGTGAGGTCCGGAATCCACTGAGATTAGGGCGTAAACTGGTTCTCGGAAGTGCAAATCGTCTCGGTATCCAGAAGTTGAATCCCAAGTGCAGAAGTTGGGAGCAAAAGTAGAGCATCAGGATCAACCATGCAGGCCCAGAGAGAGAAAGAAGGCGACAGAGAGAAAACAGATTTATTCGCAATGCTGTTATCATGCAGTAGTTTAAAATGACCATGTGATTGAGTCCAGGCATCCAAGGACAACTGGAAATTGTCAACTAAAAGCCATTTATTCAGCTCACTTCTGAGCGTAATGCTATTTTAATGGAATAATGCGACCGGAAATAAATGTACATAATTCTGTCTTTACCTCAAAAATAGCCTCTTAGCAAACAGAGAGAGAGAAGAGAGAGAGAGAAGGCCAGGTTAGCAAGCGTTTGTCCATTCCCATCAATCGCCGCATCGGTCCATTAATACTGATGTCACTTTGACGGACTCGCCTCATTCTGCTGCCAGACACTATCCTGAGGGACAGATGAGAGGAAAAAGCAAGCGCACACAGTATACACATCGGCTTTTCTCCACACACACACACACACACACACACACACATATACTCACTCACACTCGTGTTCTGTGAAGCGAATCGGCGCTGTGTGAAGCTATGGGTCAGAGAACTGACACACAGAGAGGGAAGCACAATAGTGGATCTGCTCTGCCTCTTACAGATAACACACACACAGAACACACACACACACACACACACACAGAGAACACAGCCTGCCCAAGCTTTGATGCTCACAAATGACCACCGGTCTGGTAATGAAGAGGATTTTATTACAGAGTGGGATAGATGCCATTTATAGTGCAGTCCATAACTAATTGGACAGTGAGACATTGTTGTTGATTTGACTCTACTCATACTCACACATTTCGACAACGAAAGTTAAAGTGCCAACATTCCGGCGTAAATTGACGGTGCGTACGTCCATATTGGATGCAGCATGTTGGAATGAGAGTACTGTTCATCCATAGTTCTGGAGATGGGCAATTGGCTGCTGCTGTTTTGTTTCCTATAACTGTGTAGCCTTGCTTCATTAGTTTTGAGAGGTGATGTTTTCTGAAAGTCTGGGTAGTTCTCATTATTACATCCCTTAATATGAGGTTTGTTAGACACTGGGCAAGTATCAAAATCCCAGAATTCATTCATCTTCAGTAACCATTGTATCCTGGTCAGGAGCATGGTGTACCCAGTGCTTCAGTAATGCTGTTGTACTTGATAGACTCGTACCAGCGCCACACACCCTATCATCAGCAGTGTCACTGCTATGAATGTTCACCACCCAAATATCTGGTCAGAGGTGGCTCACAACAGATCAACAGGTCCACAGAATGATGAGGGTACACATTCTTTATTAAAAAAATTTTAAATTGATCTTAACAAATAAAACCTAAATAAAACATATCGCACATCACATTTAATTGTTGTACAGAGAGAGACGGCACATCGTGGGTTCCTTATTTTTACACATTATCAATGCTTTTAGGAATCACTGTATGGAAGAGCTCACAACTGCAGGCACTCTACACTCACTGCGTCGATCAAAGTCAAGAGATGTAGTCGAAAGCACACATCTCGGCTGTTACGTCCACCCTACAACACTACTTTGATCTGATGCACACAAGCGTGCTGAACCCTGTGTGATACTTTCATGAGCATAAACGCTAATTTTGTTGCACTGTTTTAGTAAGTATAATGCACATGCATTTTTTAAAAATATTATAAACACAAATTATGACACTATAGGATTACATACAGTTTGTTAATAAATTTACACTTACACAAAGAACTTTCACAAAGTTAAAAAGGTTTTTAACCAACAAAAGAACCAGGAAAATCTATTCATTTTCCATACCACTTATCCTACACAGGGTTGTGGGAGAGCCAGGAGCCTATGCCAGGGAACTCGGGGCACAAGGCTGGGGACACTCTGGATGGGGTGCCAACCCATCGCAGGGCACAATCACACACATTACGGACAATTTGGAAATGCCAATCAGTCTAAAACGCATGTCTTTGGACTGGCAGAGGAAACCCCCAAATCACGTGGAGAACATGCAAAATCCACCCACAGGGTGGAGGCGAGATTCAAACCCCCAACCTCAGAGGTGTGAGGCAAACGTGCTAACCACTAAGCCACAGTGTTTCTAGATCACAACCACGCCATGCAAAAATATGCTTTTATTTATTTATTTTTATTTTAATTAGCCGCTCTGCGCACCGCCAGTATCTGTCGTAAAGGAAGGTTTAATTAACATGACAGCATGGTGGATGTGGTGCTCCTGTGGTCTGGTAGAAAATGGGCTTAAAAGGAGCTCCTAAACAAATGACTCGACAGTTTTACAGTAATTAGCGTTTGGTAAAAATCTCCTGCGATCCCATCCATGTTGACCCCAAGGTTAAGAACCTATGCAGTAATTACACCTACAAACTGACCTGTATGTTGGCCTAAACACAGGAATAAGAAATCGGCTCTTCAGACAGGAAGCAGGCTGCTGTATCATCCAATACATGTCAAACCTCTAGCATCATTTTTCTGTCACAAAATGGTATCACAATATCTTGAGCATGACAATGAGATAATAATTGTATAAATCCTCAGCACAGATGTATGGTTGACCAGAAATAGCTTCGACTAACTTGAAAAGCCTTTTTAGACTTTTTTTTAATTTTTTTATTTTTTTTATGGTGGGGAAAAACGGGGGATTGTCTTCTTTATTATTTTCCAGCGGCGTAAACTTAATCACGTTTAATCCGGTCTTGACCGAGTGCAGATCCCTCTATAGTGGAGGGATGGAGTGAACCCGGCCAAGCGCTTAATATCAGCAAATCCTCTCCAGGCCGTCAGGGGCAGACGCTGAGCGCTCGGCTGCAAGAGACGATACGTTTGAGTTCCGTCGCTCTGAAGAAAGAGATTTGAAGAGCGAAAGGATTTGGTGATGGATTTAGAGGTGGGAAAGGTGAGAAGGGGTGGAGTCGAGCGCTTTCCAGACCATGTAGTGAGCTTGGGTATTTGGTTTAACTCCCTAACGTCTTTTCAATACCTAAGGCCATGCTTTTTTCTCATTTTTTTCCTGATGTCATTTAGCATCTTACTGAAGCCTGTGTATAGTGATTTAGGTGTGTATTTACAGAAGATCTTGGGTGACATAGACTTCCATTACTTGTTAGTCTGGGTATTTAACACCTACTTTCTTTTCATTACAGATGGGAATTATTTTTTCTATATGTTAAAAGTTTGTTTAAAAATAGGATTTGACATCTTAATGATGTCATTTGAATTAAGTATATAAAGATTTACAGGAAGGAATTTGGGCGCCATAGACTTCCATTGCTTGTAGCTACATTCAAATCGTAGCTCCAGTGCAAGACTAAAAAAAGCAAACATCTGACACCAAACATGGCAGATTGTCTGCATTTAGAGCTGGTGGATAATAGTGTACATTTGTATTCATGCTAACTCTAATTTAGTTGCGTACACACACAAATGTACATGTATTATGTTTTGAGGTTCAGAGTTAAGGTAAGGGTTAGAATTAGACACAGTCTGG
The DNA here is from genome assembly GCA_023630585.1 of Cranoglanis bouderius. NCBI lineage: Eukaryota > Metazoa > Chordata > Actinopteri > Siluriformes > Cranoglanididae > Cranoglanis > Cranoglanis bouderius. The sequence continues at coordinate 5,705,987 of CM042566.1, forward strand.
GATTCTAGATGAATGGCAGACCACCCATTCATATCTGTTCTCCTCACGTCTAGAGAGGAAAGGGTGGATCCAGAGAGTGTGTGTGTGTGTTATATGTGTGTGTGTGTGTGTGTGGAAGACATGTGCTATGTGACCCCTGCTCAGCTCCAGACGTGAGCGGTTAAAGGCCACATGCTCTTGGTGGCGGGGTGACAGGTTGCAGTTCTGCTGTGCCCCCGTAATTTCTGGAACGTGCCATGCCAGACATGCACGCCTGCCTCTCCAGAAACGCCAGAGCGAGTCCGAACTTGCGGAGACAGGGAAAGACGGATTGTGAAAATGGAAGGGAATTTGGTCGCGAGTGACAGGATGCAGGGCGGCGTGTTTGAGTTATGTTCTCAGTGACAGACTATTCCGGTATTATGTTTCTGATGTGAAGTCACTTGGTGGGGGGTCAATCCTACATTGCAGTTTATTAAACATTTCTCTGAACATGTCAGTTTGCATTATCATTTTTTATTTTATTATTTTTTTTTACCAGTAGCCAAATCTGACAGATTATCACATAAATCCTAAGATTTTGTTCAGCACTTAGATTAGCTTAGCTAACCTAGCTAGCCAGCAAATTAAAAGCTTGTAAACTAGCTCATATTTATCACAGGTAGACATGAATGGGATTTTAGTGTAATATGTTTTTGAACATATTCCTAGCAATTGAATTAACTGTAGGCCAACCATGAAAATAACAAATATATAGAAAAAAATGCACTTTTGTAAGCTAGAAAACTAGCTCATATTTGTCATACATAGGCACAAGTCAGTTTTTTTTCATATCGGAGACTCAATTTGTTATATTTTCAGCATTTTATTTAATCAGTAGTCAAAGTAGATAGCTAAGTTGGCTAGCTGAGTGGTTAACTGCTAACAAACTAGCTTGCATTTGCCACAAGAAAACACGATTAGCAATTTAACAATTAGCAACAGTAGCCAAACCTGTCAAAATATAGCATAAGAAACATTCATTTGTTCATGCCTAACATAAGCTAAGTTAGCTAGCTAGGTTAACACACTAATTGTATGGTAAGAAGTTTCCAGATACTGCAGCAGTTTACTTATTGGATGTGATGGTCTGTGTGACTGTGGAATGATTTGACTGGAATATTAATTTGTTTTTAACACAGTCAGCCTTCCTAGAGGAATTAGCCATTTACACATCTTGGCTCCTGGCGCCTGTTAAAGCTAGTGCGCCTATTACACTAGCTTCCTTAGAGAGTCAACTCCTGTTGTGATTTATTCTTCTCTTTCTCGTTCTTTCATCTCTCCATCTATCTCACTTTTTGTAATAGTGTGTGGGGGGGTTTCAAGTGTTGTAGCTTCATGTGTATATTGGCATTATACAGATGTTTTAAATCTCCTCTCTTTCACACACACACACACACACACACACACACATACATACATACACATACACCGTTAACAGCCTGAGGAAGATGCTTATCCCACCGTGATCTTATATCGTGTGAACTGTTAAAGGGGAGCTCTAAAGGCGAGAGGCACTGCCAGACGTAAGCTTATTTAAAGATCTCTCATCTCCTCCTCCCTCACCTCCTTCGCCTGCTAGCTCCATTACTCTCTGCACTTTTCTCGTTTTTCTGCAAGAGCTCCCCTGGGCTGAGAGGCAATTATGCAGTTGTATGGTGTTATATTTCATTTCTGAAGCGCTTCGCTGCATTACAGCATGCTGCGAGGGCCGGCCCGCTAACAGCCCCGTGCCCCGGCAGAGGAACACTGAAAAGCATGCTAACAGCTTCATAAGAAGAAGGACAGGTTTGGGTGCATCAAAGTGACACTACAGAGATTAACTAATCCTTCAGTTATTGCCTACGCAGCATTATAAATTGGTTTTGGAGGGCCGTTCTTCACTAGCTTCTCATAAACTGTGTAATCCCTTGTTACACTATCCTGGCAAAATTTCCATTCTGTTGTATTTGTATTCTCCTTCGACTCAGACAGAATGCAGTGAGAACTCTTCTAATATGGAAATTGATCATTTTTGGAATACACTTAAAAAGTGTGTACATGAATATACTGTAATACTTTCGAATATTGGTCTGGGTCCTACTGCAAAGGTCACATGATCAAATATTCACACTATCTCACTGACACTAGGGTTGTGTGGGCAATAAGACACTTAGAAATCCAATACAATATAATGACGCTAGCATTAATAATTAAATGCTACCTTCTGGTTAAGTTGAATTGTTATGTTGTTCCCCACTAAAACAAGACAGTAGGTTTAAAATGGCTTAGTAAATACCAGAAATGAATTGTTTTCAGGAAAGCACAGGGTGTATGCAAGGTCTGCAATGAACACATGATACCATTTGGTACTTTGGTAATAAGATGAATATGTATAAACTAAAGGCATACTGAGTCTGCTCAGGAATACTTTTTTTTTGGGGGGGGGGGGGGTATTAGGACACAGAAACCATCACCATAACCATAGATTCAAGAACCCATTGCAATAACCTAGTACTGGACCTAACCTAGGTGTCCAAAAACTTTTGGTTATATAGTGTACTGTATAAATTGTTGTACTTTTTTTTTTTGTTGGTGCTTTTGCCTTTTCCAAAGACATCCCTAAGGATAGTGGACAATGGTACATGGAGGGTATTGTCTTGCTACATGAACTTCATTACTCATAGCTGCATGCAAGCAGTGACTGCACACTGGGGTACATCATGGCTACAGTGCCAGGATATAAGATTTATTTCCACCATAATGTTACGCAACTTTATGCACATGTCCAAAAATTCAGCAAAAGCAATTTATTATTTATGGAAGATCTTTCCATTCCCACTTCACTTTATCTTCTTGTCCATACCTCAGTGTTACCACATTAGCAAAGCATGAATAACTTTTTGGTAGCATTTTAGATTTCTGGCATTCACGTCTTCTTATGTGCAAATTCAAAGTACAGATTCAAAAGGTTGATGGAAATCACACAACAGATGGCTGCAGGGCTGAAGCACCCTATGGTGCATTTCACACAGATATCATGGACATGTATCTCAGTGTATAGGTCTGTAGGAGGTGTAGCATAGCCATGGATTATGTTAAATAGACATTTTAATTAGATAACATTTCATCTGATAAACGCTTGTTTTAGGTCTATCACCCACATTTTAAGCACTGATGGTGATGAAGAAGTTGCATATAACTGGTCTGTCTTCAGATATTACAGTGTTTTTGTTCTCAGCTAGTCTGCACAAGACAGCTGGAGGATCCAGCTGGAACTCTATGTCTCCCAACACAGCAGGCTTCACTATTAAACACAATTAACTCACTAAGAGCTTGTTTTAGGTTAAATTTACTGATGTAATGTATGTAAAGCAGATCAGCCCTAGAGCTGATAAGAAAAGCACATACTTTATGCAGATGGTGTCTACACACACCAAACATTTGAGAAGACGCATCAAACATGGGCAGAATCAGGTTTTGTTTTGTTTTGGGTTTTTTTTCAGATGGAAGTGTAAAATGCAACCTTGTTTATTAATACTCAAGATGATAATATTGCATTCATATCCCACGGATTAGTTTCCTGTTTTATCCAGAACATCTAACATTTGAGGCTTCCTAGCAATTAAGGATTTTAGCACAAGGCACAACAGTTGCTAAGATTTAAGCTCACACCCCTTCAGTCACAAGGGCAGAACTTTAATCATCAAGCTACCACTTAAACGATATCACGGCAGTCTATTACTCTCAGCCTCAGATGCTCTACCCACGGACCATCTGATGTATATTGTACACTTGGCTGGCCACAACTACTGGAGTCTTGGCTATCCGTACTTGCTTGGACATGTAGTTATCAGTTTGATGGGGAAGCAAACTTTTGAACATACTGACAACAGTGAGGCTTTTGGAGCACGAAACTAAAAAAAAAAAAAAAAAAAGTTTGCAAGGTTCACAGCATGCCATCTTTGGCATTACCGGTTGTCTTGCAAGCCAGTCTTCTAGATATCACTAGACATTCTGGTACTTTGTCACTAAACATGGCCAATAAGTAGGTCGAAAGCTGACTACTTTTACAGAAAGTGTGTGTTTGGCCAGTAAAAAATAAGCAAAGGTGTATCGTTTATTTGTAGCGAAGTACTTCAAATCTCTGGGATAACTTTTAAAGACAATATGCTAAGAACATTTGTCAATCCTTGCTTGATTGTATCTTGCTCCAAAAAGCTCACTGATGTTTATTAATGTGGTTGTCTGAAGTGACAAGAAGTGACTGCACAAGGATGTGTACAAGGATTTGTAGCCTGCAGTATTGCTGGTGGTTAGCTAAGTTTATCAGAAGCAAAGATTGTGGGGGGATCTGAGGATGAGACTACCACCACCATGTTTCAGCCAAGCCTTAGTAAACTGTTAGGTTTCCAGGTTGTTGCATGGAAGTCTGTTTGATCATAGCATCATTTAAGCAAAAACAACAGTTTGGTCATTTCAGTCACTCTTGTAAAAGTATGTGGTTCTTGTCCATGTTGAGTAAAATTGTAGAAGTCTGACCTTCCAGAATAATAATCGACACTACTCTGTCTTTCTCTTTACACAGAGATCCGAGGGAGTCGTGGTGTAAAGGACGGCCCGGTTCGGCAGCTTCCCCTGTACGACACCCCGTACGAGCCTGCGGAGAACGGCGGGGATTCTGACCCCCTATGTTCACGTGAGAGCAGACTGCCTCAGGATGACGAGAGGCCGCCGGAGGAGTACGATCAGCCCTGGGAGTGGAAGAAAGAACGCATCTCGAAGGCCTTCGCAGGTATTGCCCAAAGCCTGTGTATTAATCAGCGTTTCCCTTGTTGTTTCTGTAGCCAACGCTTGGTGTTTGGTGCTTGGTTCTGCGCTCAGGCATTCTGTGCTGGTGTGTGTGTGTGTGCTCTGGTTAGCGCTGAATGTATTGCCAGATGGTGTTTTACTGATAGCGATGGTATACTCGTACTTAAGGAGTGGGGAACCTCTTGCCTCGAGGGCTGATGATCCTAAAGCCATTGATGTATTTTAACATTTAACGAAATGGTTTTAATAGAGAGTGAGTGGTCTTCGGTTGAGGTAGCAGACAATTTAAAGGTAATTCCACGACAAAACTTAGAGTGAAGCCCTATGGCAATGAGATTCTCCAACTCCGCTTTGTGGTGATGGCAAGTGGCTTAGCAGGTTTTTGTAAAAAGCCAGTCTTCAGTTTTTATCTCAATCTTTAACTCTAAACACTTCTTTTCCAGTGCTTATTCTTCTGGGTGGCTTTCCCACTGGATATCCTGTTCATGTTAGTGTTTTTTGTCTTTCTTTGACTGGGAGGTGTCAAGCGAAGGAAGCACGTTTCCATCTTTCACTCTTACAGGTGCTCCTGGTGGAATGTTTCCGTTTCCCTGAATGACAGAAATTTATGGCTAACTCGGCCATAACTAAACAGGGCTGTTCAAGAACAAGAGGAATTAGCATTAACCATTTAGCAAGAGGATTATAATTACATAAACATAACCCATTTATAGTTTTTGAAAGGTATTTTCCTTTCTTTTTTTCTTTCTTTTCTTGTTTTCTGGAACAGCTCTGCTTTGTTATGACTGCATTAGCAGCAAAGGAGAAGGCAGAGGATCGGCTCGGAGAAGAGTCAACACCTCCAAATCCCTCACAGGTACCCATGGAGAAGAGCTGCTATTTGTCTTCCACTAATGTCTCTTTCTTTTTTTTTCTATAGTTTTTAATTTAAGCGTGTGTCTGCTTGGGTGACCACAACGGCCTCAGAGGTAACACTAGCTCAGCAATTAAGGTTTTGTGCTAGTGACCGGTGAATTCAAATCCCAGGACTACCAGAGAACCATTTTTGTGTACTTAAGCAGCACAATTAACTGAATTGGACTCACTGGATTAAAAAAAAAAAGTCTTTGCCAAAAGTGGAAAGCTTCTTTTCATAAAGTACCTACATTCAGTGTCAATAGGGGAAAAAAACCCACAGATGTCTTAATTTCTCGCATAATTGTCACTTCCCTTTTCACATTGCAGACAGAGTTAGTGCTATTTGCAGATTAGAATGCAAATTAGCCCAGCTTCTCGGCACACTTTGATAATTAATTTCCTTTCATCAGGATTACGAATTAATTCTTTCTTTTGAAGAGGAGACAAGAATTTGCCGTCCCTCCAGAGCATGATATTTTCCACTTGCCTTTGTCCTCTTTTCTTTTTATGTTCCATTTCCCTCGCTCTAACGTAGCTCGCTTTGACAGAGGAGAGGCCTGTCAGGAAGCAGAGATATCGTGTCCCTCTCTCTCAGAAGCGCAAAACCTCCCTTTGAACCTGTTTGCTCTCAGACGGCGTCTTCAAAGGGGTTCAAGCCAAATTCTCAGGAACGACAGCAATATGCTGAAATCTAAAGACGTGCCATTCTGTAATCGGGCGCCAGCGTCAAGACACGATCCATTCACCCAGGAAGGGTCAAGAGGTCAGCCAAAGGTCAAATCAGGACATCATTTAGAGCCCACGAACCTCTGATTTCCATAGCTTGGGTGAAGCTTAAATGAAAGGATTTGTTATCAGCAGACTTTCAGGAGTAGCTTAAGGAGACGATTTTACCCTGAAAGAAAGACTTTGTGTTTATATTCCGTTGCTATTTCCATGTAAAAATATGCAGCTGATTTCCCATGTTCCTCTATTCTTTATACTACAATGTGCCTTATTTCCATCCCTTCAATCCAGTTTGGATTGAAGTGTCAAGCCGCAAAATATGTGGAAATAATATAGATGGATGCGCATGCACTTGAAATAAAGATGGTTGGAAAGGAACCAAAGAATTTTAAGATGGGGGAAAAAAAAGTTGTGTATGCTTATCAGAGCCAAGTGTGAAAATAATTACTGCGCGGTGCGTTATTAAAAACGTGTCCCATTTAACTTCATTAATCTTCATTGAGTCCAGTGGTGGAGAACTAATTGGTAACTCTTGGTTTTCTGCCCGAGTACTGTTGTGTTGTACTGTGTTGTGTGTCGATGCACAAAATTCAGGTCTCGTATTTCATATTCGATGCTTTCTCTACCTGCAGAATCCTCAGTGGGATGCATATTTGTGCTCGTGCTGGCACTCTGTGGGATTTTGTACACTTAATCATTTATCCTGGATACCTCTTAGTGCACCACTACTCACACACACATACACACTTACCCTTCAATCATGTACACACAGCAGGTGATTGATAAGATTAGTGCTGGTGGGAAGATTTATAAGACTGTTCATGTGTATGTGCACTGACTAGATATTAGCACTAGATAAACTTTGCTTGGAAAATTAAGGAACTGCTTAACTTAATCTTTTACTCCAGACTGCATTAGCTGGTGATATGGTGCGAATCTAGCATTTGGCTGAAGTCTTTAATCCCCAGTGGAAAAAAAAGGTGCCTCAGTGCCTGAGTGCAAAAAAACATGTCAAGTTTCTTCTTAAGTATAAAACTTTAAGATTTTTTTTTTTTTTGCCTTAGCCAAAAGAGCGACTAAAGGATGATGCATAGAATCCATCAACCATTTGTTCTTAAGGTATTAACTATAGTAAAGTTATTTTTTAGTGTTACAATTTCGTGGTAACCATGGCAACCATTCCTCCATTCGCAGAAACCATTTCTAGCTAATATACTACTGAAATTATCTGCAAATTTATATTCATCTCTTCTGTACTTCTATACCTCGTTAAAAACAACTGATCACAAGCAATTGTGTAGTGTGAAAGGACTAACTGATCGTGTGAAAGATACACTTCAACAATACGTTAAAGCATTGAGCGCCTTGACAGTATCATGTGATCAGTTAATCTATGTGCCCGTGGATCTCAGTGGGAGAAATTGAAATTGGTTTACTGTATGGTTTTTCTATTTCCTTTGTTCTCTTTACCTTCTACGATTTTCTTGTTAGCACCTCCGTGCCTGTCCTGAAAGGCTGTCAGGCATGAGATTATAGACTTTCTTCTCAAAACGGTGGCCCAAACCTGGCACTCAGGGAATTTCTCCTTGCTTGGCCTTGCTGTTATATGGTGATAACCTTGCTAATAGCCTTCTATCATCTCTCACAGGATGGTGTTGATCCCTTTGGCTTTAGACTACAGTGACTAGTGACACCTTATCTTCCCATACACACTTTGACAGCTCTAATGCTGCCCCCTCCATCCATGCGGACATTACCAAAACCAAGAAATTCACACACATACAATGCACACAAATGTTTAGATATAGCCGACATGGTTGTCTTTATTGCTGCTGCTTTCTCAGAGAATGCAGCATGAAAATATCAGAATGTCAAAAAAGATTTATGTATGATAATGAAGCATTGTACAACACCCCACATCCAGGTGGTTTAACCAAGTATGAAATAAGTACTGCACGCATCCTATTAACAATATGACACAAATTCATGTCATGAAAAATTTGATTGTCTAATTCGTATAAGATGAGTCAGACTACAGCCCAATTCAAGCTGGATTAGTTTTACATATGGAGGTCTGGTAATGTAATTTGGTGTTCATAAGGCTACATGATGACTACTTAAGACCTTTCATGAACACTGATATAAACCTGTTGGTTTATTCCGACAGACATAAGCTACCATAAAGATTTCAGGTTGACATAACACCTAAGTCAAGTGATATAGAACCTTACTGTTGACATACGGTTGTGTTATGACACATTATAACGAATTACATTCAGATGTCAACTTTGTGTGTCAGTGGACACAATAGTGACATGGCTTGTCAAATATCAAACCCTATTTTAATTTAGAGTTTAAAAAAATATACTGTATACATACATAACTGTCATATTGGTGTCAGAAAATTAAATGTTTTCATTCAAAAAATTCTTATAAGCAGAATTATGAGTAGCACTTGAGCTCTACTGCCGAGCAATGTCACTTCAGTAAGTGTTCATATTCCACAAGCTACAAGTCAGTTGACATAAGGATGCATTATAACACAACATTGTGTTATAATGCATCCTTATGTCAACTGACTTGTAGCTTGTGGAATATGAACACTTACTGAAGTGACATTGCTCGGCACATCAACAAAAAACTGTTGCTTGAAGACGGAACAGTCTTTATGACTGCTGGTGCCTACACAAATACGATGTTATAAATGTTTATGTAGGTCTATGTCAGTGCCCTACGAACAATTCCCATAGTTAAAGTGTTAGTGTAATTTGTAAGCGATATGACTATCTGATTTATGAATGATAAAGTATATGTAATATTCCCAATTGATCACACATGGCCAGGGTTCTAGCAAAATGCAGGAAGTAATCTGATACAAAATAACTTCTTGGACCTGTAAAACTACAGACATTTCCAGTTTGTACTGGATTCTAATCACAGGTCTTGACTGTATAGTACAGGCTGTTTCGCTACAATTTCTATATCAAGTTCCATAAAATTCCGTGCTTACAATAGTCCGGATTAGCAACTAACATGACAGAATTTTCAGAATAGTTTTGTTTTGTACTGGCGTCTCGCATTACCACTTTTGACAAGCGCCATGGACATAAAAAGTTAAATGTGTTGAGAATTTGATGTGGAGGGAATAAACACAAACTTCTTTGTCCATCGATTTCATCATCGACATGTCGTCAGATCGCTAATCAGACCAGAGAGCGTACATAAAATGTAAAATCTATGAAAGTCTGTGAAATCTTTCATCTTTCTAAGCTAATGTCTCTAGCCCTGTAGCTAGTCTTTGGCACGATGAGCTGCCTTCAGCTAAATCATTTGCATAAATGTATGTGATTGGCTGAAATAAGCCACAACCAAGGATCTGCTACAGAAGATGATTTGTGTTTTGAAAACTAGACTTGCTGAACCACGGCCATTTTTTAAAAACATGTTTATTCAGTCTGCTGAAATACTTTGCTCAATCTGCCAGCTGACAATCGCTGGTATAGTACCTTAGCACATACAACTAATCCAGCTCAAATATGGCTTTCTTCCTCCACATTAGCACAGCAATCAGAGGTGAAGTTGGAACTGCCATAAAGTCATATCTATTTCTAACGTCTGTCTATTGCTTTTACATTTTTTTCTCATCCTACACTACATAACATCAGAGTGTTATTATTCACAGTTGCTAATAACACCCACATCAGGCTGTACAAACTCGGCCAACCTTAAGTCTGTTCACATCAAGCTGTCCCCCCCCCCCCCTTTTTTTCTTCTGTAGCGTTGTCAGTGTGTCTTAATTAAGGCTCTGTCAGGCATGGATGAAGGTGTGAAATGGAGTGTGTTCCTCTGCCAACTGTGTCCTACTTCTGCAGTTCAAAAAATAAATAAATAAATCAGGCTGAAATCAGGACACCGTGACTTGAATAGCATCCTCCAGTGAGTTTGGCCACTAGAGAGTTTTGGGAACATGATGCAAGGTATATGCATGAAGTGTGTCCCAACTGGAAGCAGGCTAGAGATCGGTTCAAAGTAAGGACAGTGTGTCAGAGTGGCCGGGTAAAGCTAACTGATCTGCAAGGTTTCGGTGCCATGGTGGTGAGCTCAGCCAAAGTTCAGCAGAGCTGTTCATAATGTGTGTAGCTACAGTTACGCAGTGTCTCAGTTACTATATGCTGGCTTATGAACTTCCAACTGGATGTGTTTCTTGATTTACTGCTACAGTTGGATGCAGTTGTGCTATGGTGGAGGATTATGATTCCCAAAGCTCTTTTTATTGCATTTATTGCACTGTTATTTTGTGTTTTCCTTGTACTAACACTCTTTCCTTTGTTCATGAGTTGTTCTATAAATAGATTTTTGCCTCAAATACATTCTGAAGCACTCAAGTGTGATTTCCATTGAGCTGTTTTTATGTTTATTCTGATTTTTGGTCATGGAAATGCTTTAGCCCTAATCGAAAGGCTTTCAAATGTCAAATAATAACTGAGGCTGATGCATGAACAGAGAGAATATGTGAGAAAACAGATTTCTTGAGTAAATGATGAGTAACAAGTTTGAGCTTCAGTCCCGGTATGAATGTGTGTTTGGCTGTATGTCTCCTGATCATGTAGTTGCTTTCTCTTTAGAATATTTAGATTAGAGTAGTTGATGAAGAAACAGAACAGCTTGCATTTTCTTTTTTTTTCTTTTTTCCTCAATATTAGGTTACAATAGGCAAAACATTAAACAATACACCAGTTTAACATTGATTGAAATTGCAACACGAAACATCTTTCTCAAAATGGAGCAATAATGTTCATGTTTTGTGATTGACTACAGACGCATTTTGGTCAGGAACTGCTGGCCGATTGGTCACCCCTAGAAGTGTGGGTGGGTCTAATGAGCAACGTTGCCAACTTTAGTGACTTTATTTTAAGAAGTGCATATTGACAAATCTAGTGAATTTTGAGCAGATGTCAGCGACTTTCCTGCACTCGATACTGCTCTCCAGCTCACATCATAGCTGCTGGTTATATGAGTTTAGGAAGCAGGTTTAATCAATTCACAGCCAGTGTGTAAGGCTTGACCGAGTTCCCAACGACCAATCACTGATCACCATTGTTTCCCAACGCCCAATCACTGATCATCATTCTTTCCCAACAACCAGTCACTGATCATTCTTTCCCAACAATCAATCACTAATCACCATTGTTTCCCAACAACCAATCACTGATCACCATTGTTTCCCAACAGCCAAATTTAATTCAAACAATTTAAGCATTATGCAAATTAGTTGATGACATCATCTGGTAGGATCTCAAGGCTTTTTGAGTGTGCATTAGTTACTTTCCCCTGAAAAGGTTTGGCAACACTGAGTCAGAGACTGGAGTACTGAGGCTCATTATTCATTACTGCTAGCTAGCCGAGTTTGACAATACGCAGTCATGCAAGAACACTGATAAAACAGCACAGGTCTGTCACACACAAAGTTGTTATATGCTCTTATTAATAGTATAGTGAGGAATTACCTCACATTTAGACAAAACTTTGAGCAAAAATGAAGATGCTTGCCAGACTTGAGTAACACTTTACCTCAGTGAGTCGTATGTTTGATGCTAGCAGAGTTAAGAAAACATCATGGCTAACTGAGAAATGTTAGCCAAAGACTTGTTGCTATTAATTTTCTGAAATTATGTGACATTGTGAGATCAATCCTGTCCTTTACCAGAGGAATTTTAGTGCTTAAATACTACTTGAAGTCTAAAAAAAAGACCAAAGTATACCTTCTTTAAATGGCCCCTTATTGTATGTGTTGTATCTGTACTCAAGAAACTCACGTCTTTTACATACCCCATCTGCATTATAGGCTTCATGCCATTTAGTCTTAATTCCAAGAGGCACAATGATAGCTCTAACAAGTTCCTGTAAAGCAGAAACTCACATTAGTAGGGTGTGAAACACCGCCACTTGATTCACTTCACCTTCCATAGAGAAAAGTTAGGGATGTGACAGTTCATCTTATTACTGTGTCAGCTAGGCTGTGTTACCTGCGCGAATTGACTTCTCATCCTTTCTAAAGGGAGAAACGACCGAACTCTCCTCTCCCAAAACAATTACCTGCTAATCTGTGGCACCGGAAGAGAATTAGCACTTTAATCAGGCCTGTGGCAGCCCTCGGCTTCACCCTGCTGTAGAGAAACTTATTATATTAGCTGTCAAAGCCAATGACCTCTCTGTGACTTAGCGACTCTGTCCCGATCTGCCAGCAGGGATGAGATAACACTGATGCTCCTCTGACTGTCATCGCGAGCTAGCTGCTCTCTAATGGTGGCCTTCATGGCCGTCGCTGAGAGGATGTGATTGGAAAATACTGACAGTAGAGCACCTGCCTTAACGTCGTCTTGCTGTAGATGGAGCTTCATTTATAAGGAAAGACTGCAGTGCAGCTAGAGTGAGTCACCTCTGTGGCTGAGGACAAGGACGAGTTCATTATTTGGTGTTTGGAGGAGTTGTTTTATTAGCTTATAAAACGCAACGTGGGTCAATGCTGCAGTCAACAAACTAGTGGCTGTGTTTCACTGAAATTCTGCTCGTCATTGTCCCATGGTGAACACCAGCAATGCCAAGTGATCATAATACATTTCTTTCTTTATTTATTCATTCATTCTTTCATCCATTGGAAGGTTCACAGGGCATCCGGTTGAAACTATCAGGACTGGGATCCTGCAGGACTCAACAAAACTGTTTTTACATTCATTCCTTCATCGTTAGTGATTACGTTACTAGTTTGCTTAGATTTTCGCAAATAGAAACAAAGAAATTTGTTAGAAAATGTTGTGGGCTGGTTTCACTTTATTTCATTAATTGAGACCGGGGCCTGGTTGGCTAGCATGTTTTCTTTGTTGGTGTTATTTTGTGTCTTTATTAGCTAGAGCAGTGATCACACTGAAGGGTCCTTATTGGCACAAAGAGAAAGAAAAAGCCTTCATTTGCATGTTTGATCCAGGTGTGTACTGTGTGTGCTCGTGTCCACTCCTCGGAGGAATCCTTCTTTCTCTCTCTGCTTTGTTATTAGGAAATGTCTCTGTTGTTACTTCTAAAGTCCTAAAGAGTAATGAGAGCTTTAAAGCTCAATACCGGTTAATCCTACAGCCATGATCCCAAAGACTTGTGTGCTAATTTACCTTTTCTTCCAGTGCAGTTTTCCTGGAGCACTTTCTTCCTGTTTCCTTCATTTCCTTTTCCTGTCACTTCCTGTTTTCGAACATCGTACTGTTGTGCCCTTCACCTAACCTTGTTTTAACTGACCTACAGCACTTTCCTTCACTCATTCACAATCTTCCTCTTTTCCTTCTCTTCCCTCCCTTATCTTCTTCCTTTCCCCATGGTCTTTCTTTCTTCCTTTCTTTCTTTCTTTCTTTCTTTCTTTCTCTTCTGGCATTTATTTCTATCTTTTCTTTTTTTGTAATTTTTGCTCTCTCCATTGCGTTCTTTGCTTTTCTGTCCATTCTTCATTCTGTCTTCTTTTTGTGTCTGCTGATCTTTCTTTCTTTCTTTCTTTCTTTCTTTCTTTCTTTCTTTCTTTCTTTCTTTCTTTTGCCTTTTGCTCTCTTTATTCTCTCTTTGTTTAAAACTTTTCTTCTATTTTGCGGTATATTTCTTTCTTTCTTTTGCTTTTTGCTATCTTTATTCTCTCTTTGCTCTCTCTCTCTCTCTCTCTCTCTCTCTCTCTCTCTCTGTTCTTCTGCCTCCCTGCAGTAGAGATTAAAGTGATAAAGGACCTCCCGTGGCCTCCTCCTGTTGGCCAGCTCAGCACTACGTCCGCCCTGGTGGAGGTGGTTGAGGCTCCTCCTGCTCCCCAGCAGGCGTCCCAGCTCTCCCCTGGACAGAGCGCCCAGGGTGGGTCTGACCCTCAACTTCATCCCTCCATCCCTCCATCTCCAATAACATAGTGAACGGCTGCTTCATTCTCTGACCATCACCAATAAACTGGGGGAAAACAGCTGAAAGGATAAGAGTTGGACCTGCTCAAGTCTATATGGCCTGTTCTTATGACATTGTGATATGATATTTCATTGTGATGTAAGACTGATTGCAGGTGTTTCTCATCTCATACGTCAGATTGTACCTTTTATAGTGGCTCTAAACTCTTTTTAAGCTTCCTTAGGGGCTCTTTGGATGGTTAAAGGTTAATTAGATTTGGACAGAGGTTCTACTTGAAACCTTTTCTGAAAGGGAAGCACTGTTTAGGGTCCTACATAGAACCTTTAAAGGTTCCCCCAGTGGGGCAAACCAGACAACCCTTAAGGGTGCAAGTTGGTGTATATAGTGACTTATACCACAGCGCTGCTGAATTCTTGATTCTGATAAGTCAGAAGGTGTTTACTACACAGCAGCTCTGTAGTTCGAGTAGACAGTAGTTCGAGGTACAAGACAAATCATAGATTAATATTAATGTACTACTTCTAGAACGTTATCATCTCTATAGTAACAGCTATTTCACAGGGACTTGTATTTTGGCGGCGCCACATATAGGACTAATAATACACCAATTTTAAAAATGTTTTGTTATTTTAACAACAATGAATGTATAGTCATTGATATGGTGAAGCGTTCTGTAAGGACATGTTTATTTGACATTTATGGAAGGAGTCTCCAGTGTCAGTGCTTTGTACCAGTTTTCCACTATGGGAAAGTCTTCAGGATAGAGGGCTTCTTTGTGGTTTCTTTGACAAGCAAAAGTTTTGGTCATATTAACTTCAAGAAAGGAAAAATAGTTGTTTATAGTTGCTTTGACATAAGTGATAGTTAACAGTAACTAACATTAAAGGTAACTCTAAACGGTTAAAAAGCATGGCGTCGTTAATTAATAAATTAAAAATTGCAAACGGTGGCAAATCGGCATGGTATAAGAGGAATAAAACACTTCGGGCTATGTTGTTACAAGAAAAGGATCTACTTCAGAGTGAAGTATTCACACAGCATGTGTGTTTTATTCCGTATATAGTCAGAATCCTAAAGAAAAATCCATACGTATTGTAGGGGGCTAGCAACTTGTAAAGCAACATTGAACCTTATAAAACATTTTGTTTATTTGTTTGAAAAAAACAAACAAACAAAGTGTTACGGCAGGATTCTTTTATGAGGTAAATCTCAATATTGAACAGGTGACAGTTAAATGTTATTACATCATAAAATATAGGAGCCAATCAGGTTCCAGTATGCAAATTCACCCCATGGAAAATCTGCATCTTTCGATGAGGACAAAGGTGTTGCCACCTCTTTGCGTAAAGCCAATTTGAACAATTTCTTATTTAATGAATTTGAAAAAAAAATTGTTTTCAAAGCAAGCTTTTTGTGACTGGGTGAAGTAGCTGTGAACATATGTCCCTCGTATGTTCAGATAAAGTTAATGGGCTGCTGTGTGATTAATGTTCTTCTCCGATAGTGAACACCTGCTTCCTCTGAAGCAGAAAATCACCAGGCATCAGTGTTACTGAAATCAGCTCGTTTACTTTAATGGCATTTGGCTAACCTGTGTACAGTGTAATTGCAGATAAGGGTGACCCAAGCCTTTTGGTAACATTGTCCCTTATCTGTTTTTTTTTGTCCGAGAGAACATTTGGTATTATTGGCGGAAACTCAGCCACCTCCACTGTAATATGATATTAAACTTCCAGACTGACCCGCTGTTGTGCTTTCAGCATGCAGGGAAAATACACTTCCAGTGATTTCCCTCAGGAGATTACAGCCTTCTCTACTGCCCCAAGACATATGATCTGAAACAGTTGTGTACCAGATGTCTTGTCCTCACATGAAACCGAGCTCCTGTGTACAACCTCTTCCACATAATATGTTTTCATATGAGTTGTATCCTGTGTAAAAAAAAAAATTTTTAAGTTTCTTTTGTTAATCGTGGCCTTCACTTGATCTTGCTGTCGAAACCTGACGAGAGAAAAATCCCTCTCAACGCACCGTGTCGTGACTACGCTAAATCAAGATTTATGTGGCAGAAGGCAATGGGATGGTATCCGTTTCTTTGAGTGATGCGTGGGGATTTAAGCATGTCGGCTGGCTGTAAGTTAACCTTGATTGATCTGGGCCAAAGGCCAGTTCGAGAGATTAGAAGTAAGTTGATATACGTCGCTCTACCTTCTCAGAGGAAATACAGGAGTAGTAGGTTCAGCTCAGGAAGATGTGCGACAGTTCAGGGAATATTTCATTCGCTCTATGATCAGTTTTTCTTCTGGAAAAAATGCTGAATGGTGACAAAAACTGTGCCCTCCCTTGACATATTCACTTCTCTTTTTTTGCTTACTCTTGGAAAGGGATGCATCTATAGCATTTCTCTCCGAGAGAGTGCCTGTTTTTTGGTATCTTGTTGATATCGGTACAGATACTGATATTGATACAGAAATGAGTAACCTACTTAGTATTATGCTGCATTCATCTAAAGGATTTAACTCTAATTCCTGATCTCCGACAAAGAAATCCAAAGAAACTCGGAATTCATCCAGCACGTGATGTCAATTCAACATGGCCGCTCACAGCATCAGCAGTAAACAAAGCAGTGCCTCTTAACTTTAAATGAGTTATACTGTACATGTATATACAATTATTTGCTCTAGCTCAGACAACATACAGACATAATTGCTTGTTAAATCTATAACAATTCGTTGTTTAGAGGACGAAAATATACATCACTTATCACAGTTATCTGGCTAGCTTGATGCTAACAAAAGATGAACATGGAGGCGTCCATGTTTTTTTCCCCAACTTTGTACCTCAAATCCACAGAGGTTGAAAGTGACGTCATCACGAGCTCCAATTTCCCACTTCCCCGGTACATCGAATGCACTGTTTATGTTTCACCAGTTTAAACAGCGGCCATGAAAACTGTACACGTGTTCATGTGCTTCGGCTCTCGTTCATTTTATAATGTTAGCTAGTTGATTTTACTTGATGAATTGCATTTGTTAGCTACTTAAGTTACCCTGGATTGAGTCGGGTTGCAGTTGAGGAGAGTGGTGTTTTATTTCACTTCAGAGAAGCGCTTCTGTACATAAAGCTGCACGTAATGTATGTTCTGTTGTCTTCACTTTGTCGGAATCCCTCTTTGTCAATAGGAGCTAAATGTCAGGAACTATGTACTGGGCAAAAGACATTTTTTTCTGTAGACATTTTTTTTTTAGCCCAGTCAGTATTGTTGATACTGAGCAGAGTATTGGTCCAACACCAGTATCGGTATCAGTGCGTCCCTATTCTTGGTAGGACGCATAGGGATAGGATGAGATACTGTAATCCTTATACTATATCAGTATCGATAATGATGTCACAATAAATAATGAAGTCATATGTAAAAATGGTAGCAGTTTATTTATCCACAACAGCCGCTGCAGTTGTATATAAGATTTAACCTTTTTCTTCTGTGAAAATATGAATTAAGCAAAGTTAGATCATAGAAAACACTGACAAATTGCAGTTTGATAGAAATTATAGTCTATTTTCAGACACAACAGGCCAAAGTAGGCTTGCTACAGTGCTACAGCAGCACATCTCCTCTAAACCTCTTCTGGCTTGAGTCTTTTTATAGCACTGATTATGATTCTGTTATGGTCAGGTGTGAAATAAACATGCTCAGTGCTAGACTTTAATTCCTCTCAGATGAGGGGCTGTGCAATGCTTTTCCTCCAAATTGTAGCCATCCGTTGTAGTGGAATTACAATAGCGGATAAAATAATGGAATCAACCTCCAGGTCAAATTTTGGCGGTATATCTATGATTGGACGGTATTATTTTCTCACT
Source organism: Cranoglanis bouderius (assembly GCA_023630585.1). NCBI lineage: Eukaryota > Metazoa > Chordata > Actinopteri > Siluriformes > Cranoglanididae > Cranoglanis > Cranoglanis bouderius. The sequence goes on from CM042566.1 coordinate 5,724,203, forward strand.
ATGCCATCTGTCGTGAAATATTTCTGTATCTTCTATGTGATAAAGTTCTTGCAGTCAAGCAGTAGAGATTTAACACAGGTCGAAGACGAGTCTAGCAGATTTCTTTGCCCAAGAAACTGAAGGTATGCGTCACCGATGAAGATATGAGCACGCTTATTGGATCCTGAATTTGTTCACGTCCACTACAATCGTGTCTATATGAATATAAGGTGAGGGTTTATACTAGATTCAGCTTCCTTTTTTTTTTTCATTGACTCTCTCTTATAGGCTCCCAGTGAAGCCTGGATAGAGACAAAATAATAGAATACAGTATATATGAATGAAATATGTGTTCAAAGGTGACAAAACAGGTTGGAGAAGTGGTCATTTTCCAACACTGAGGTGCAATCGCTGCCATCCGAGCTGCACTGAAGTTTTTATGGACACCCTTGAGTCAAAAAAAAAAAAAAAAAAGGATTTTGTTGGGACTGGAATTCTCTCAGTGCTGGAGAGAAAAACCCTGAGCTTTTTGATTCGGATGTAATTCAAATCACATATTAGCACATCCAAGGGATCAAATACCGAGTGCTAATGCTGCCTGAGTAGGACTTAACATAGCATAACATACTGCAAATGTAAAAATGTGTCACTCTGCAGTTTGTGAAGGCCTAACCACATGAAGACCTTTGAGGAAATGCGCACAATTTAAATTTAGTCAATAATAAATCCTAGAAATGTACTTCGCCAATCAATTTCAGGACACAGCTATTGAGAAGACCGGTTTCACCTTTTCTACAGTAGATGCAGTCATCCCTCCTCATTAGTATAACATGATTTTAATTTCTGAACATTAGTTGACAGGACAGAAATTACATCTGCATATGAATGGCAGACAATCCCTTTGTTTGGCTGAAATGAAAAGACTGAGTCCTTTGTTTCCTAACACGAATTAATTGTCCGGAATTTCATCTTTTTCTCTCAGTCATCTCTCAGGCACGTCTCTGTAGAATACAAGGCGCTATCATTAAAAGAGATCCAAATTTCATTTTGAGAGCTCAACTGCCAGGCCTCAGTCTGTGGAGGTTTGCTTTGTTTTTGTTTTTTGTTTTTTTTCTGAGTCAGATTCATTAGACTGCATGTTGATGCTGGATGCAGAAAAATGGCTGCCTAATTCGCCACAGGTTTCATCCACTTTGTCTGAGTACTGTGTATTACTTTAGAAGTCGTCCAACATGGCTTATTCGAATACGTCACTGAAATGTGAACTGAATTCATGGGGTTTGGTAAGATCTGACCAGCATAGCAATGAGATGGCAACTTGTTAATCGTGTTAGCAATCAAGCGATGAATTACAGATGCCCGTCTCCCTACTGAGTAGTGCAGTGGTGTGATGGAAGTGCCATTAGTAAATGAGAATTAATTAGCGGACTTACTAAGGAAATGTGCTCATGGAAGCCAGGTTCATCTCGTTCTGTGTCGTAATGTACTGGAGGTTGGGAATGTCAATTGGATGTTTGTGCATGTGTGTGTTAGGGGTTGCACAACTACTAATTTTATACTTATTTATTTTCAACAATTTTTTTTTTTTTAAATAGTCGACTAGTTGTCTTTTTTACCTCAGTGTTCAATTCCAGCCTCAGTAGCATCCGATATGGAGTCTGAATCGGTCTCATGGAGCTGCCATGCTGAGATATTGCCTTTTATTGGCTGAGGAAAGACCGTGTTTACCTTCTGGTTTGCTCAGCATAAATGTCGAGGAAGTTCAGAACTCCTGCTCTTGAAAATACCTTTAGCTCTGAATTTAATATGGAATTTTAACATTTTTTATTACTTACTGCACAAGGTTTTTATGTTAAGTGATCTAATGGTTACGTAGGCGTCACTCAAACTGTCTTGCAAAGTGTCTCATTTCCTGCACAAGCTTAATGTCAGTGCATAGTTAATCACGTGAGCCTTTCAGAGAGAATGTAGGCCACTAGAGAAGAAACATTACAGATATACTGTTTAATGGTTTATGAGAAATATGGATGTGGTGGGTTTTGGCACATTTCCAACAAATGAACTGGCTTTGTTCACATAAAATTGTTAAATACTATTAAGATATTAATAGCGAAACAACCAAAATGTGATATAAATATTGTATAATAATATTCTTTATACCACAGTGCTGTTGAGTTTTTTGATTGGTCAGAAAGTAACAGCGAGAAGGACGTTTTTAGGAGGAGTCTCCAGTGTTAGTGCTTTGTAACAGTCATTAGTAAAGCTGTAACTTTGTTTTCAGATGCAGGGAGGTCTTCAGGAAAGAGGACGTTGCACTTTCTGGTGCATTCCTTTCTATGATTAACTTCAAGAGAGAGAGAAAAGAGAAGCTGGTGAGGGAACGATTGTTTACAGCTGTTATAATACAAAATGATAACACTAACGAACTTGTTTCACAGGGATTCCACAACATTAAATGTAACTATAAATGGATAAAAAAAAACACCTCGTGTCATTTATTAATAAAGAAAGACATTTTTAACTTTGATCATTGGCAAATGCGGTACAAGTGGAATAAAACACTTTGGAGCACGGTTTCATCGGAAAATAATCATCCTGTCATTGATTATCTTCCTATAACAGCACACACCATTGTGCTTTGTTCCTTACAAGAACTATAGTTGGGGAAAAACATTCTGAGGGAAAATTTCTGAGGGATTTTGTGCATTTGGGATGTGACGTCTGAATTGGATTGTCGGAGATTAGAGAAATTAAACAGGAATTTTGAATGACAATTGAATCCCTTCCAATCCAACTCTAACTACGGATTATTAAAAAAAGAAAAAAAAGAAAAAGAAAGTCTGTCTTGAAGTAGGGCAGTATGGCAAGTTGAAACTTGGTGTGTATTGTAAATCAACCCTCGTAATTGATGGATAAATTGTGCTACTTCATTATAAATTTATTCAAAATTCAATCAGAGTAATTAAAGACCCAAGTTAGCATAATATTTTTTCCCCTGTGCTTAAAACTACTTTTCCTTTGCTAAGCTTGACACTTGCATTACCCATGAGGAAAACAGTTAATAAGCAATACTGAAAGTCAAATGACGATCCTTATCCTCCTTATTTGGCCACATAATTGATTTGACATTTGAGCTGAATCCATTAAGTCTCGGCATTAGCTTCTGTCCCTGGCTTGTGGAGATACTGCAGACGTCCCAGTGATTGCGATACCTGACCTCTGTGTTATCGTTTCCCACCACTGTGAAGGCTCATCCTGAAAGATGGCTCTGGTGGGAGGGTCTTACATCCATCCTTCATTCTATGACAGACAGCTTGATCTGATAAAGGGATTCCATTTCCTCTCAGTCATATACACTCGACACCTTAAATAAACAGACTCCTAAATGGCAACAAATGTTCACTAATCTTACTTTCTAGTATACTTCTGTGTATATTCTACCACGTCCTTCAGTTTGAGCCACTCTGTGGCTTGCATACACTGTCGATCTTCCACTTCTATCCCAAAACTCATGCCAATCTTCAGTCATTCCCTCTGTCCGTTTTATAGGGATCTTTTATAGGGTCTCTCTGTGAAATGGGGCATAAGTTTAATACTAACGTTGCCACAGAAATTATGCCAATCTAACGAGCGGTTGTCTCGCCCACAGAAGCTCTGATTTGGTGGGAAAAAAGGATGAAAAAAGAAGACTCTGGAGAGAAAATAGAATGAAGACTCCAGATTTAAGTGTTGTCAGGAACGGTTGACATTGGGAGGGAGAACGAGAATGAGAATACTGAAGTGCCACAGAAGGCTGAAATTGAGAGCGAGGTGAAGAATGAAAACAGTGAACTGTCTCCCCTGTGTCTAAAGGGTTGTGACAGATCGAGTGCTTCACTGCGTTTTAAGCCGCTTTCTTATAAGCCTGATATAAAGATGGTCATTCACGCTTGTGTTCTCATTACATTCCAGATTTATGAGGTCATCCTGCTGGCAAGCTGTAAATCTATAGCAAATAAGTTTGTACTCTGCAAACTGAAATGCCACCTCACAGCATACAGACGTATCCTTGATAAAAATAAAAATAAATATCTGGGTTTTCTGCGGTCTGCCGGATAAGCTTTCGACCATGAAATACCTAAACATCAAATATGTGTGGCAGCCTGGGAAAATCCTTCACATGGTCAAATGATATTTTCTACTATATATACTTCTGAAAAATACAGATTTCCCTGAGATGAAATGTGTCTCCCTTTTGTAATGTATCTCAATCACAAGTAAAGTTATAGGTATATTTTAAAGAAGTTTACAATGGAAAGGAGTTCTCACTTTGACGATCAGCATCATCCACATCAGTCTTATCACCTGAGGTAAAAGTCGCTCGTGGCGTTTAAACCTGAAGTTCGTTGTCTCTTCACTCATGGGAACATAATCATTGATTAGTCTGTTTTGATGTTGATCTGAAGGCGCAGGAGCACGCAGACAGTGTGATAGCCAGTATCGGATTACAAACTGAATTGATTAGACTTATATGTGCTTCATTTTGCTTCAGCAAGTTGCTATCCAAAAACTTAATAAAATCACGAGAAAAGCAAACAGACAGCAAGGTTTTAGACATTTTTACCTGCGGGTAGTGTCAGGTCCAGCAGCCATTACAAGGTCCAGGGATGTTTGTGTGCTAATATATAAACAAAAGATGCTTGATTTTGGACACCCAAGAAAGGTCTGGTCTCAGCCTCAGATACTCCACCCATGGGCTACAAAGTGCCAGATTTTATTTATTTATTTATTTAAACACTTTTCTGGCCTCAAGCTTCTGTATCTTTTATATGTTTGTGCTTCTGTGCAGTTTCCAGCAAAAAAAAAAAAATGTTGCAAGAGCTTTTCAAAGGAATATATAATAAATGGACTAAAAAAGGTTCACAGAATGCCAGTAAACTTGCTCTTTCTGAAAAAGTAGGTGACTTTTGGCCATGTTTATTGATGAAACATGCCAGACTCCATATGAATACTAGAAGTCTGGCTTATAAGACTAGGGAAAGTCAGGAGGAGAGTGTGTTCAATGCTGGTTAGGGATCTTGAAGCATGACTTGCTCAACTGGAACTAAATGCTCTTCTCAGTGATCTGCTTTGCTCTTTCACTCTTCCCGGGGGTTCTTTTTAAGGTCAAGATTATTATTAGTGAAATTTTGTGATTAAATTCACTATAATCACAGACTTTCGTGTGGGAAACTTTATGGCAAATTCAACGTTGGTGACGTAAATTTGCATAATTGATCAACCGCAAAACTGCTTTGTTGATTTCTGAAGGAACTATTCATTGAATTGCAGTGCAGAAGATCCTTAACTGGGAAATACAGTGTATATATTATACATTACTTCATGATCGGACTATAAATTATTCCATAAAAAGAGGCACATTCAATGCAGTCTTTGGGGGGCTTGTTTAGATGGAATAATATTTTATATCTTTAGCTTTTGTGTGTTTTTACTGTTTATGGTGGGCAAGTTAGTTTGCTTGCTAGCAATCAACTCAGACAGATTCCCAAGCAAGGTAAATACCTACAAGCTCCTAATGTTCAAAATTTTCAACATATTATGTAGGACTCGGACTTCTGTTTCTTTTCTCCAATGTTTCTTCATCTAACCTCAATATTGATGTTAAGCTATTATTTTCATTGAAGATCTTGGCCTCAGTTGCGTTGTGCATGGTGGTTGCAGTGCAGCAAAATTAGTCTCACTATGTGATCAGTCTCAGCTTTTTCAACAGTTTAACAGTTTTAATTAGTCATAATCAAATCTGTGTTGCATCACTTTTGTTATATGCAAGAGATAATGGTGCCCAGAGAAAAGTGCTATATTCACTAAAAACCTAGGATTTATTGACCTGTACCATCCTTTTGTAAACTTTTACAAAATAAAATTGAGGGTTTGGTAGCCATGGAGGACCACTGGAGAAGTTGTCCCAGTTCTGTTAGGGTGGATAACCAGGGGATCCAATTATGTGAAGAATAGGCCAGTTTGATCAAAAATATGTAGGAGGAAAACTTTGTCCTGGGCCCAGACATTCATGGTGGGCCAGCTGGTAGTAAATATAATTGTGTTTACAAAGTGATTGTAGCTTGTGAGGAAAAATGCTGTGCAGTCTGTAGTCAGTAACCAATGTTAGCCAACTTATCAGTGACATGAAATGAATGATAACTATGTTATTAATGTAGTCAATAAATGGTTTTCTATCCATTGTTTGTCTGCATCATTTGTTATTAAGAAACATTATTTGAGAGTATGTCTGTAAAATCAGTTAATATATACATTATATATAATATACAATATTTACATGATTGCAACTTGTATCTCTATTCTTTATAGCTAAATGAACATTAAGACCAGAATATTTGATATAAAGGTACTGTATAATGATCCTGACTCTACAGTCACTGTTTTTACAAATAGTTGTTATAAAATTATTCTCTGTAAATTGTAAAATATGTAAAAATAATTAATTAATTAATTAATTAATTAATTAATTAATTAATTAATTAATTAATTATAATAATAATAATAAAATAATAATAATATCAGGATAAATGCAATTTTTATTAAGTCAAGTGTCTACACCTCAACTAATGGCATAGCTGGCTGCTACTTGCTTAAACACACGCTCTTTTGCTAGCAGAGCAAATTAGCCATATACATGCTAGCTATATATGCTGTTTTCTGACAGATAGTCTCTAAAGTCCTGAATAATACCATGTTAAATGTCATTTAGTAAGTCAAGTGCCTGCATCTCGACTTATGCCAAAGCTGGCACCTTGTTTTCCACATTCAACAGATTTGCAAATCTACTTTAAGCCGCTTTAGCTTAAACAGAGCATGCTCTTTCGCTAGCAAAGCAAACTAGCTGTATCCTCCTTGCTTGTTAGCTAACAAAACAAGGCCAGTGTGAGGGAAGAAAAAGACAGGTACATTTTACCAGAAGATTTATAATTTTTTCACACAATGTAAGATGACGTTTGTGCAACCGGACAAATGAAGTTAAAAACGAGTGACGAATAGACAGCAGCCTTAGTTCACCTAGTTATTTTCCTCATTCTTCTCCTGTCCCGTTCTCACACATAAACATAAGAGGTCTATTATTCTTATTGTGTTCCTATTGTGGCTTGACATTTATGACAGCACTGAGATGCTGAATACAGTTTGCCAGTAAGTTTCCATAGCAACGGACCGTTTACAATGAGAAAAAAAAAAAGTGCACTTCACTCACTAAACGAAAACTGGGAGTGGATGTCAGTCACGCAGCTTCAGGCATTTATACAGCTGTCACATATACATTAGAGACTATTAAAAATGTACATGTGTCATTTCCCTTTGTAAGGAATAAAACACTTGGTGTGTGCTGTTACAGAAAAATAATCCATAAGGTTTTTTTTTGTTTTTTTTCACCCTGAAGTGTTTATTTCTCTTATACCACAATATAGTTCCTGTTAAAGTTATAGTTCCTCTATAGTTCCTCTTACCATTTATGTTATAGCAGCTATAGACAGTCGGTCCTTCACCAGCCTCTATTTTTTCCCCCTGTCTCTTGAAGTTAAAAAGGCAAAAAAAAAAAAAAAAAAAAAGCATAGCTTGTCAGCTCATTATCAAGAAACCTCTGTCCTGAAGACTTAGCATGGTGGAAAACTTGTTGCAGAGCGCTGACACTGGAGACTTCTTCCATAAATGTTAAATAAACACTTCCTTACAGAATGCTTCACCATTGTAACAATTACTCATTTTTCTTTGTTAAATAACAATACTTTTTTATCCGTTAATTATTATTTTCTGTTACAATAGAACTGATTACGTACTCGAACGAGCGCATTAGTATAAACCTTATACAAAATTAATCAACATCTTCTGACCAGTCCGATTCAATCATTCAACAGGCCTGTGGTATAAAAGTAAGTACATGCTCACATGCCGTGGATAAACTGTTGAAATGACCAGGCCAGGGTCAAAGTATTTGCTCTGAAAACTTCTTTTTCCAGAACCCTTTGCATGATAATGCCAGAACAACATGGAGAGCTCAGTGCAAGATGCTCAGGCAAACAGATCCTCGTTTGACATTGTGTGAGGATGTGATGTAATACGGTATTTGCTACAAGGCTAAACATCGATTAAGGGCTGTATGGATCTTGAGAGCCATTTGGAGTAATTACAGTGATGGAGGTTTTAAAGAGAAAAGGAGAGAATCAAATTGCTAATAGACACATTCTGGTGAACAGGACACATCAGTGTGCTTATACACATTAAAAGTCTGGCATAATACACACACACACACACACACACACACACACACACACACACTGCAATGTCTAAGAGAGAGGAAGTTAAGGGGACGTGGAGCAGCGTGTGAATAAAGCTACTCTTTGAAGGCTGCAGATGGCACACATTATAGCGAGACTGACAGCCATTTTAATCTGTGACTGCAGGCACTTCCTGTGACCTGTGACCCCTGACCTGTGAGGCAGCACAAATGACTTGTTGCCTTGAGTGTGACTGCAAGAAGTGTAGGCTTTCTCATGTGATCCTTTTTCCTTTTGCACGAAACACTATCTCGGTATTTCTCAGTATATCTCAGAAAATAAAAATGTATTAAGGACACTTAATACAGTTAATACTTATTTGTCAAAGCAGCTCATTTAGTTCATATGGTATTCTTCTGCTTTGTTGTATGACGATTTAATGATGATGAAAGCTGTAACTGGTCTGTTAAATAAACATATGTATATGTGAGCTACAATAATTCTGTCTAGTAATAAACATAAAAAAAAAAACGTGTTGATATTTAGGAAAGAAGCTTTCTGTAAGGAAGTGTTTCTTTAACATTTATGTAAGGAGTCTCCAGTGTCAGTGCTTAGTAACAGTAAGTTTTCTGCCACGGATAAGTCTTCAGTATGGAACGCTTTGCAGTTTCTCTGTAACATTACAGGCTGCGGGTTTTTTTTTTTTTTTGGTCTTATTAACTGCAAGAGAGAAAAAAGAGAGGCTAGTGAGGGAACGATTGTTTGTAGCTGCTATAACGTAAGTGATAACAGGAAGTAAGTCTGTTTCACAGACGTTCCACAACATAAAATGTAATTGTAAATTGAAAAAATGTTACATGATATACATCAAGATATTTAGGTTTGTTAAACAAAATGGTGGCAGTAGAAGTAGTAGTGGTACACAAAAAATGTAAAAAATTCATATGAAAAAAAATGTATTAAAAAAGGATTGTAATGTCCAACCAACTGCTGTTTCTATATGATAAAATAAAATACAGAAATACATACTCGTGGCATCAGCATTGTATATATTGCTCTTTTTAAAACTGAAATTAAACTTTAAACATTTTAAAAACTTTTTTCTCTGGCACTAAGTAGCTTGTGCGAGTGTGTGTGCATGTGTTTGTGTGTGTGTGTTAGGAGTCATCATGTATTGGACAGCTGGTATTAGTTCTCATGCTGGATTGGAGATAAGAGTGCATTTACAAGCAGAAGTGTGTTTACTGGTTATTCTGCCACACTACGTTCCCACGTCTATCTCAGGTAGCGCCAGGCCAGATCTACAGGCTGCACTATCACACACCTGCCCACTGTACACACACCCATGGGGCCTGTGGGACACTTTTAACCTTGACGACTGGCGAGAGCATGCTCAATGATTAAACAAAGACAGTTTTTCTGCCCTTGCTCTCTCTCTCTCTCTCTCTCTCTCTCTCTCTCTCTCTCTCTGTCTGTGGCATGTGTACACAGTGGTGTCCTATTGATTCCTCTTCTTTTCTTTTGTGTCGAGCAGCTGCTCTTCAAAGCACGGTGGAACAGAAAGGCATCGGGTGTGTTTGTCTGTGTGTGGGTGTGTGAGAGGGATAGACAGAGGGAGATAGAATACATGGCAGAGCTGTCTGTGTCATTTTTATAGCTCAGTGAGAGGGAGTGGAAACATGTCTGTGTACCACTTTCCTGTGTGATGCCCCCTGCTGGAGTGGCATCACGTCAAATGCGTATCCTAGTATATGCTGGAGAAAGATACAGCATGCTGGTCTAGTATAGCTACAACAAAACTTGTATTATGAAATAGATTTTTTTTTTTTAAATGATGTTACACTGCAAGAAATGCTGGACATGTAGCAATATCTTAAACTACATTACACAGTAGCAAGGTTGTAGCGTTGTTAGTTTGAATCAAGTAGTTAAACTATTTCAATGATGAAATACCGTGAGGAAAAGACACTACATTTTTTCATTTTCTTAAAGCCGGGTATTGTAGTTTTTAAATGCGTTTCTGGGTCTGTAATAATAATGCAGTCTTAAAGATACCTAACAAAAACTGTGTTTTGCAATATTGCCATGAAATGAGCCGCTCTAATTTCTTTATTTTAGATTCTTTCTTTCTTTTTTTTTTCTTCTTTTTTTAAAGCCACTAAAAATCACAAACTGCTCCTTTAACCCTTTCATGCATAGATTATTAAAAAACACACCCATATCCAAATTGCATGTCATATGAATTTTCACTTAATTAAACAGTCAATGTGTAGGAATACCATCAGTAAAAAAGGATAAAACATTGTATCTGGGGGAAAAAAAAATATATATATATATATATATATATATATATATCTTTCAGTGTGTATATATAAACAACAATGTTAACCTTCAGGTCTAAAATATTTAATGATGAGTAAAATTATAGAAAATAGCTTTTTCTTTCTTTCTTCTATGGATAGTTTAGGACTGTTGCATGATGTGGCCGATTTAGAGGGTAAAGAATTTACATTCAAAAATAATAATAATAAAAATAATAATAACAACACTTTATATATAACTTTAAATATTACAAAGCTAAGGTGTTCATTGGAGTCTGTTGCAAAAATATAAATTTAATTTTGTGCACAAGGTTTGTAATTATTTACCAGAAACACTGAGAATGGTAAATAGTTTAGAGAGCAACAGAAATCAAGATAATGTTCTTAAGTGATTTGAAGGTGATTTAGATTTTGTATTTTCTTCAAAATTGCCTCAAATTGACTGAAGCATGGATGCTATGCATAAAAGGGTTAATGGTACTCTCTATATATTAATGCTTATATACGTATATATCCCTATGTTATATATTTCTTGGCAGTTGGCTGAAAGCACATTTAACTCAATGTTACTGGCTGCTAACGAGTTCAGACAATGACCTGAGGAAAATATATTTTTCTCTGAATTTCAGTGTATTCCCATTTTGGCATTATCCCTCATTCTATGAAATAAATATCAATGAATGAGCACCGGCACCAGACTCATCTCCCAGTTAACATCTGTACACTCTGCTATTTCTAGTAGTGTCATCATATCAGAGGGAACTGAGAGGATGCCATGACAGTGCTGATCAAATGTCCTGAAACTGGTAAAGACAAGAGAAACAGAGCTGGTGTCTTTGCACCTTTAACGTCAGCTTTACGGCTACATAGTCTAAAGCGCCATAGTAGTGATGTACAACTTGTCAAATGTTTAGTTTGCTTTATAATAAAAAATAAAATAAAATAAAATAAAAAACAGAGAATCTGACCTTGTATTAAAATGCTAGTGGTATGCTGCATGCTTGCAGTGGTGTCGCTAGGAATTAATTTCAGCGTGGATGTGGAAATATGTGAAATAATATCAAGATGTGATCTGTACAATTAAAGAGATAAGCGCAACATTCTCAGGTTGGATTTGATTTAATTATTTATGTAAATCTACCATATAAGCACAGGAAATAAAATACCTTTATGACATTTCCACTGAAGATTATTAAAATAACATGATAGTAAAGGGGGAAATGACATCTTGCCTTATAGAACCAGATCTACGCTTCTTTTTCTTCTCTTGCAGTAGACTTTATCAGCTGTCACCTCAATATCCCTGATCTCAGAGAGTAGCTGGATGGTTAGTGGCTTCTGAAAAAGAAACAGGACAAAATGCATGTTCCCGATCAATTCATCCTGTTTCTCACCATCGAAGCAATAAAATGTGATTAAACAAAATAATGGAGATGTTTGACATCTATGGTGGTTAAATATGACTTAATTTACCTTTTATGAACATCAATATGGTGCAATTACTACGCAAAAATGGTATTTGATGTATGTGATCATCTGCACTGTATGTGGTGAAATATTTCCCAATATCTACCAATCTCTACATCTCTGGGTACATGGGTTTACCCCAAAAAGCATTGTGTAAAGGTATCACATGCTGCCCAACAACAAAACATATCTTACACAATAGTCCTGAAAGAAATATGAAAAATGGCTGGGAAAATATTGGAGGAAGCATAAGACTCATTTCCTTCTCTTTTAGTACTGTGGCTCAACCCATGTATCATGAGGGAAATAACCAGGTTATTGGCAAAAAATTCAACAAAGCCAAAATTGAACCGTCTCCCGTGAATGCAGTTCCCACTGAGGGGGGTCAGTTGTTGGGATCTGTGCTGTCATGATGACCTCCCATGTATTTGTGTTTGCTCTGCAGTCCAGTTCGAGGGGGTGGAGAAAGGCAGAATGTCTCCGACGAAAGACGGGAAATCGAGGCCGCCCCAGCGCCACTCCAGCGGCTGCCTGGTCAACATGAAGATGAGTTCGGTGGAGCAGTGTATGCCGACGCTGGGCGAGCGCATCGACCCCACCATGCCACTGGAGAGCCAGTTGTGAGTGTGTGAGAGAAAGTTCTTATGACAATAAACTGCCAAAAATAAATCACATTTCCATTGAGGATCTGAAATATTAAGGACTAAAGGTGAATGAGAACTACAGCAAAAGTGATACAAAATATATAGGACTATTTTAAGAGTTATGGGCCAGTCAACTTGCTAACCTGTTTACACATAAGATTAAAAATATATAAATTATAATAATACATTTAGGATCAATTATAAAATGATCATCGTTAATAATCTATTTATGTTGCCTCGTTTCCTTGCAATAATTTTTTTAAGTTGCCTTCTAAATCGGTGCATCAATCCAAATTGTGTGATCATTACACCTGTATATTCAACGCACAGTTCTGTTATCTTACATAATCATTATGGTCCCGAAATACAGTGGAAGTGCAAACCAAGAACTTGCCCAGGAACTGTGTAGTGCTCCTTCAGGATAATTCCAGGAACCGGTTAGTTTCTCAAATCTAGAACCCTAATGAAAATGTGCTTACTGATATTAAGCAAGCTGTAGTCATTGCTTGTTAGCTAAAAAAATCCATTTCAGTAGAAAGTAAAAGGCATGAAAACATGTCTGAAGTGCCTGAAAAGGTTCCTGATATGTCTATAGAGATTTGTAGTCACCCAGGTAATTTCGACATGTCCTTGTGTTGTAATCCAGAAGTCGTTTTGACACTCATCTGATGTGCCTCATTATGAAGCGTGAAACTCATCATGAAGCAGATCAGATTAATGGCCGAAGGTCTCCAAGGTTATTTAGGTTTACATGTATTACTTTGTCACACCATAAGTGACCCACAAGTGAAAGGAACTGATTATGATCCACAGAAAATCTTTTTCAGAGCCATTTTTGACCACCATTCCTTCCACTGGTTTTGTTGTTTTTTATGAATCTTTACTCTGTTTGCTGCCTTATGCGCCAGTAAAGGGCGTGGAGAGGATAGGTGGTGGTGTGGTTACTTTATTTAAGTAAAGTCTCCTGTTAATATCACAGTACACTTCCTACAGTCCACAACAGGATAGGTTCTTCTTAGGGTTTCTGCCTAACGTTGTTCCTGGCACCATTGCCTCAAGCCTGCTCCTTCAGGTCTAAATCTGAATTACTTCAAAGCTGCCTTTTGGTATATGAATGAATAAAAATTTAACAATTCTGGTTTAAAAAAAACAAACAAAAATAAACCCTCACAGACATAGTCACTTATCTGAGAGAAAATAGCCTGTGAATGGTGAAAGAGCATCAAATGACAAGGCACTTAATAAACTGCGGCTCAACTTCTTGGTTTTTTGGTGTTATAATGTGTTACAGGCACGATTTATAATGCATTCTGTTAACAAATATATAATGCAGTATACCCATTGATATAAAATGCAATACATTTTCATAAGTAATTATAGAAATGTGTAAAATACAAATAGGTTATAACATGTTATAAATGTATTCATAGGTACACTTTCTCATTTTTGTTCTTTCTCTCTTTCTCACTTTTTTTTCTCCTCATCTCTCAGCTGGTATCACGGAGCAATCAGTCGAACGGACGCTGAGTCATTGCTGAGGTTGTGTAAAGAGGCCAGTTACCTAGTGAGAAACAGCGAGACCAGCAAGAATGATTTCTCCCTCTCTCTCAAGTAAGAGCACAATCCTGAAATACTGCACTACTCTCTCCTTCCACACTCAGCAGTGTCCGTCCCTGAAATCCTGTGCATTTTGTTCCAGAAGTCCGGTTTATGTGGACATCGGATGCCTTAAATTGCTATTGTACCATAGTGTAGTGTATGATTTAACACATAGTACTTTAGGCACAAATTAAAATTTTATTTAAAAAAAAAAAAACAATGAACATTTTATAACATACAATATTCTGTGTTTCTGTAGTATGATATTTATTCTATTATTATTAGAAATATATATTCCTGTTTGGATTGAGTAGTCATGTGGCTTGCACCCACATTCTGTTGTCCATTTTCTATAGCTAACAATGTGTCAATCACTGTAAAAAATAAACAAATAAAAAAACACCACCACAATAAGCAAGTCTGAACACAATTTGCGGAGAGTGTATGATTATTTAGACCTTCTGTTTGCACAATTCTAAAGTGTAGGCTATAAACTTCCTTTATTGTTGACATCATTAGCCTCATAACCTGAGACCAAAGCTGAATATGTCTTGGCTGATTTACTATGTTTGGGGTAAAGGACTTTGGACTTCATTTTTGGCTGAACTTTTTCTTTTTAAACAGTTCAGCTGTAATTATTTAAGGTTCTACCTCACTCCATAGTTTTCTGCACCCTCAGCATTTTTTTTGTGTGTGTGTGGAAAAGTCTCACCACCTTTTTCACAGCTTTTAATGAATGTCCTCTTTATCTCTTGTTCCTATGACGATTTTATTATTTTTGCTGATATGCCTCATTGTTATAAACTGGGGCTTTTTTTTCTTGCTTGCAGTCTCGGCTCTCTCTGACTGACTGCCCCCGATTGCACCAGGCCCTGTCTCTTGTAAAGGAAGCTGACGGCCCCCTAGTTAGTTTAGGCTGTCTCCATGACCATAAACAGAGATGATCACCTTTAAGAGAGTCACCTTTAATTCACTCACCGGGCAGAGATGGAGGGGGGGGGAGGAGGAGAGATGGATAGACGGAAGCAGACGGCTGTCATACTAATGCACAACTTACTTTGACAATGAGAATGCAGGTCAAAGTATTTACTGAGTTACATGTTGAGTAGCCGTCTTATTCTGAAATTCTGAAAAGGTTCCATATTGGTGTTGGTGGAACGTCTGCTGATAAAACATTAATAATTTAAAAAAATGAAAAGATGAAAACAAGAAAAAAAGACTGAATAAATAAATAAACAGATGAATGAATAGATGCTTATTGACAGTATTCAACTGCCCTTATATTACTACGATATTTTAAATATACCTTTATTGACTGTATTTAACAAATGCACTATAGATTTCTACAAAAATATGTTTAATTATTTTAATAATATTTTTTACAGTATTCAACAAGCGTCATCAGGCTTGTATTATAAGTTGATTTGGAATTCACATGACGTAATTGCACATACGCAACAGATGTGGAAAAGCAAGATGAAGCTGAACAACACTGAAGTATTCCTTTAACTATTGGTGTCTGCTTAGATCATATAAATATCAGTCAGCTAATATAATTGGTTATTAGAAGTTTTAGCTCCTCAAAATCTTCAGTAGGATCAGTATTTTATAGTGGTCTTGTGCCAGAAAATACATCTCTACACTGGTATCACATGTCATATATGTTTTAACAAGTGATTACACACAGCCTAGGTCCATATATAACACACAATACATGAGCTTAGACTGGAGATCAGATCTGCTGTTTCTGTTGGACTGAAATTAAAGACCAGGATGAACATGAAGGAGTGTGTCACGGTGAGGGCGACATGATGCTGTCCTGAATTTGACCCTGCTTTAATGTCTTATTTACCCTTTCTATGGGTATACAGACACAACATAATGATGAAAATAAGCAGGGACAGAGAGTTTGAAAAATAAACGTAGACAGAATGGAGCAAAGTTTGTTTTTAAAACTCAACTCCTGTCTTATCATGTTATGGTCTTAGTAACCTTTACTATGGCTATACAGACGCAACATAGAGATGAAAAGAAGGAGGAGGAGAGAGTTTGAAAGAGGCTTGTAGTTGCTGAAATGTGCTCTCATCTCCTCTAATGATGATGAAAGCTCAGATTAATGATGGCCAGCTAATGAAACGAGTCAGTGGAGGGATGAGGATTAATGGATGCAGGTGATGGAGAAGTTTATTTATTTCATAATTCGTCTGCAGATCACCTGTATCCTCACTTTGGATGAAATGCCCTGCATGAATACATATTACAATACATGTACAAGAGACCTTCAGGTATAAAAGCTTATATCCGAGCCTGCTGAAATATTAATGTCACTTTGAAGACATCAACATGCGCTGCGCATTAAGATGAGGGCTTTCAGTGTCACACACTGATTCCCATTTTGTCCCCTACTAAAGAAGAGGATA
This sequence comes from Cranoglanis bouderius, assembly GCA_023630585.1. Classification (NCBI taxonomy): domain Eukaryota; kingdom Metazoa; phylum Chordata; class Actinopteri; order Siluriformes; family Cranoglanididae; genus Cranoglanis; species Cranoglanis bouderius. Next base: position 5,740,897 of record CM042566.1, read on the forward strand.
TTTTATTCCCACAGGAAAGAGTCGTTTAATCACATCATCTCTTTGCGTGTATGGATATCAGATCAATTTCTTTATAAAGTTCTTTTTCCATTGAAGTATGTTAGATGTAAAGGTGAAAGTCCTGAATGTAGTAATGGTGTTAAAAATTAAGCGAGGGAATATAAATGGAGTTTAATATGTGTATTACATAAGGAAGGAATATAAAAGCAGTTCTACAGTCGCCTTAGAGCATCACTGATTCATGATTCAGAGTGCATTTTACTGTGCAACTACAGATATTGGGTCAACTCATAAGTGACAGTTTGTCAGTGTTCACCATTTTCCTTTGTCATAAATGTAGTGAGTAATGCAATAGCAAAAAAACAGGATGTCCTGCTGCCTGGTGCTCTTTTATTTTATATGGATTGGTTTTCATCTAGCTGATATTATAGAAGAAAGGTTTAAGGGGGGGGGGTATGAAAGTGTGAAAGTGAAACAGCATGAAAGTGTATGCCGTTATAGGGAAAAAATCAACAAAATGGTGGTATGATGCAGCCCTATGTGAAGTGGAGGAGTTACTGTTATAAATATAAATGAAATTTCATTTATGGCATTTGGCAGACGCCCTTATCCAGAGTGACTTACATTTATTTGGTTCTATGGTCAGTTGAAACCAAAATAGAGCTTTTTGGCAATAAACACCAGAGGCGCACACAGAGAGGTAGCCATATGGAACAGTACCTCAGCTGTTTTTCGACCAGAGGATCTGGACATTTTTTTAGGATACATGGCATCATGAACTTTATCAAATATCAATAGATATTAAAGGAAAACCTGACTGCCTCTGCCTCTGCTTTGCTCATATTTACCAAGGGTGCCAATATTAGTGGACGGCACTGTATTTGTGTTTGGGTGGGTTTGTGCTGAATCTGGGAATATGTAATAATGTATAATGCAAAAGTGACATCACTGTGCAAAGCACAAAAGTATGTAAAAGTTTAAAGATATTATAATGATAGATCAACAACAACAAAAAAAGAGAGAGCGTGAAAAAGAATTTCCATAAGTATCCATCTTACCGTAAATGTAGTGGATCAGCCAAGACTTGTTCCCAAAGTTTTTTCTACTTTAGTTTTTCACTGAATCTATGAGGCCAATGTTGCTGACCAATAAAAGGCTATAGCCTCCGGTTTAGCATTGTGCACACAATCATTACACACTCGCTTCAAGCCATGTCAAGTTGTTCAGTATCTCAGACGTGTTTGTTTGGTTTCTGACACTGTGACACTGTTATCTATAAAAATGGACAAAAATAGTCAACTCTGCATCACGGAGCAGCCATCACAAAATTAAATCAAGCCTTTTCCCCCTCAGTTTGGTAGTACTCCACACCAGGAACACTCTCAAGTACTGTATGTGCTGTGGCTAATAGAGTTTAAAGGTGAAATTATACGTATAATAGAAATAATTTATATTGTAGATAATATAGTTCTAATTTCATCTGTATGTATATTTTTTTATATAGACTTATTCTGTTGTATCATGAAATTGCTGAGCCACACAGTATATTTTGATGTTAGTGTGTGATGATTTAGGCGTGTGATTAAACATGCAACATATTCTGTCTGACTGACTACATTATATATCTATAGGTCTGAAAGGAAAGTCTCCTAAAATCGCCAACAAGTGGTAGATTTACTAAAGTGTATGCTAAGATACATTTGGAAATGCAGTTAAAACCTCAGTGTACACAAACATCAGTTCATTCATCGTCCAGTCATAGCCCTCAAATGTGTGCAGAAGCGATTTTCCACATTATTAAATACAAAATAAATAGCCCTGGATTAACATTCATCTATTCATGACTGTATGCTGTAACTAAACATAGACAGGATCTTTTGTTTGCTTTGCTTTCTCTAGTCCATTGCACTAGATTTACTGGCTTTGGAAAATCAGTCAAGGTGTTAACAGACATTAAACCACAGTACTGTTAAATTCTTCATTCTGATTTGTCAGATTAATGTTCTATAACAAACATAGCAAATCACAGATTTATGTTACTGTGTTTGTTCTAATGTGTTATTGTTTATATAGTAACAACTTACACATTGACTTGTATGGTGGATGCTCCATATAAACAGATTTAAAATGTGTGTAATTGTTGTTATGGTGAGGTTTTTGTGAGGAGATCTTTATTTAGATTGTATATTTCATATATTTAGGAAGGAGTCTCCAGTGTCAACTCTTTGTAACAGCACTGTAATGCAATTTGTAACCAGAATTGTTGTCAAATTGCTGTAGTGTAAGAAGATTAAAACACTTTGTGACATGCTGATATGGGAAAATAATCAGCTCTAAGGTGGTAACAGTAACTGATTATTGATTATTTTCCTATAACAGCATGCCCTATCATGTTTTACTCCTTACTTATATTCAAAGGCAATTGTAAGTCATCTGTTTTGCGAGATACAAGTCAACACCATGTACTGCTGAGACCCTTTATCTAAATCTCACATGTGAAATGAATCCTAGGTCAGAAATTACTGAACCCAATTAAAGGACACAATGATAATGCCACCGGTTTCATCGAGAACGATCGCTGGCATATCTCTCATCTCAGCCATCCTGATAAATTGCGTTTTCGCTTTGTTTGTGTTTCTCCGATGAGATAAGTTGGCACACGGCCACTCGCAGCCTTCAGGGGATTAGACATAATCAGATGCAAGTCTGCCACTAAGAAAAATCTCCATAGTGATATATTGTGAGGTTTTCTAGTTCTCTCCTTAAGTCCATGTTCCTCTTTCTACCATGATGGTGAGATTAATCAGTGCAAGTGCATTTAGTCATATAGTGGTTTTCCCTACACTGGACAAGTTTAAGAGCCTCATGGAGAGCTGAGGGTTGCCGAAATGGACTCTCGTTTCCTTTAACGATGATGAAGCCTCAGTTAATGATGGCCGGCTAATGAAGCGAACCAGAGGGAGGGATCAGAATAAATGGATGGAGGTGATGGAGGAGTTTATATTTCATGGTAGGTCTGACTTCAGAGTATGTAATAACAGATTGTGTGTGTATATATATATATATATATATATATATATATATATATATATATATATATACATATATACACACTATCAGCAGAATCAAGCAGGAGCAGGACCCTGCACGAAGAGGCTTTGCATGTACAGGGACCTTTAGGTGTAAATGGTTCATATCTGAGCCTGCTGAAATATTAATGTCACCTCGAAGCCATCAACATGTGCTGCGCATTATGATGAGGCCTTGTGCTGTGGTTCACGTTTTATTTCATGTTAGAGCAGTAGGTGTCTTCTTTATACAGAATAAAGTCGACTGCTTAACATTGCCTGAATACACTACCAATTGAATAGTTGAACAAATATAATTTTTTTACTACATACATATTATTTTGAAATCTTTATCTTTAAACAAAGTCAAGTCAAGATTGGCTGGTTCAGAAATTGTTGTTCAAACTTGAAATGTATTTGACCATCCTTTTTCAAATTTATTTATTTATTTTTTAACAAACCTTAAGGAATGTTCTTATAGGAAGATAATCAATGGAGGGGTGGTAGTTGTTGAATTCAAGACAAGGTGATGTCAAGATGTCATGCGTCAAAGGTATTTGTACATTAAAATGGACCAGTTGTTCAGAGAAATTAACGGAGAAGTTCAGAGAAGTAAACACGGAAGTGCGTCATAACCTATGTACATTTCCACAAATGTACATAACCTGACTTTTCTGACTTTTCAACTGTAGGGTTGAAAAGTCAGAAAAGATATAAGAACCGCTTTGTTAAGACTTTATCATGTCTGTCTCTACTTTATTGGCAGTAGTTTTGCATTATATAGTTATACATTTTAAATATTCATTGATGCAATTCAACAACTGCCCTTCATTTTGATTTTCTGATTTTTCTCAGTACAGGTAAACATGTAGAAATTCTTGTCCATGGTATTCTTACATTCCCAAAGATGTGGTGGACAGACATCAGGTTAAAAACTCTACAGTATTCTTTTTAATGACGAATGAAGGACTCTAATTGAGTAACATCATTTAGCAAATTTCTACTAAATTGTAGAATTTCTACTAAATTGTAGTATCTACCAAATACAGATAAGGATAGAGATTAGTTGAAATCATTGCCTTAATCAGTAACATAACAGAGTAAATTTGTACTAACTGATGGAGTAAAAACACTTGCTAGTGGACCTTTTACCATTTTAAAAGACGTCTGAACCCTGCTGTAGAACGTGGACAAAATTCTGGGTTTCAGAGGCAGTGTTTCTAGGAATGGCATTTCTGTGAAGCACCTTATTCTTAGGAGCATGCACGAAATTAAGGCCTGCTATATTTAAAATAGCACACACTGCATGCAGCCGTTGTAGTTGTCACCCAGCGTACTACTGAGACTCTGCAGCCCTCTGCAGCCTTCTTTGCAAATGCAATTAGGAAATACGTGAGGGATGCACTGACCTCTAATTCAACATAAATAGTGCATGAGGGGATTGGAGTAGTGTTCCTGTCTTTGTCTCAGACACACGTACAGTACATGAATAAATAAATGCTGTTTATTATTTAGCCATGTCTGGTGGGTAAAGGTTAAAATCCCTTCATCCATCAGCTCTTTCTCACAGTAGCCATGTTCATGTGTATATGCTGTTTACTTTTTTTTCTTCCTTTTTTTCTTTTTTTTTTTTAAAGCTACACACTGATAAATAGACTGCTCAGGACCTTTTCTTACTGAAGGTGTTTTTCTGCTATCTCAGTGATCAAATGCTGGTGTCATGAACGCCTCGCTCACAGCGTTAGCCCCAGCCAGCAAATGGCTTTCCCTCAGTGGCATTTTTCATTCACTTAAACCTTCTGAGCAGTCCCAGGGACCAAAACAACACCAAAATCACATCTGCCTTATAGATAGAGAGCTACTGTACAGCGCAGGACAAAATCAATACATTTTGCAGCCAAAGGTCCCGTGTCCTATTCTTCTTAGATATTTTTTTGTTATTTCCGAGCCTGGTTTTAGCCTGTTTTTACTGAGACCGCCCACTCAGGATCTGAGTTATAGGGGGGTTTCGGAGAGGTCTGATTCCCTCATCTTCAACCCCCTCAAATTTTCTCAGTGTTGCTTCAACTCCTTAACCTGAGCTCAGGGTCCAATGTCTAGCAATACCACTAGCAATAGAAATGTTTTTATTCCATCAGTTAGTAGAAACTAATCTCTATCCACCACATCTACAGTCCCTTCCAAAACTATTGGAATGGCAAGGTCAATTAATTTTTTTGTGCTATAGACCAAAGACATTGCGGTTTGAGATCAAAAGATGGATATTAGACAAGAGTTTGGGATTTCAGCTTTTATTTCCTGGAATTTACATCTAGATGTGTTAAACAACATAAAACATAAAACTTTTTGTATCAGACCACCCAATTTTTAAGTGAGCAAAAGTATAGGATCAGATAAGTCTTAAGGTAAATTAAAGGAAATAACACTTAAGTTTTGGCTTAAGTGTAAATGGCTTGCTTTTTCCCATAGACAAAAAGCTCTCTGATCTTCATGTTGGCTTATCCTTTTTAACAACAAATGCAGTCTTCACAGGTGAAACTGAAGGCTAAAACCAAAAGTAGATGTTTAGAGCTATTTATTGTTTAAACAATCAATTTAACAGGACACACCTGGCCTTGCTATCCCAATAGTTTCAGAGGGGACTGTATAAGTTGTTGAATTCTGACAATAGAAATTTTAAATTTGTGACTATATAAGGCAAATTCAAAACTGCAACCATTTCAGTGACGAGACAGATATGACAAAGTCTTAAAGCTGTTCTTATGTAATTTCCAACTTAACACAGCAGTTAATAAAATAAAGAAATCGGGTTTTGTACATTTGTGGAAACTGAGGTGTTTATTTTAAAATTTTCCCTCTGAACAATTAGTCCTTTTTAATGTACAAATATTTTTGACTGAAGAATGAAAGTGTTTTAGAAAAATGTCTTGAGTTCAACAACTGCCCTTAGACTTCCATTAAAAGTGAGTTTTTAGTAAACAGGTTTTCTGGTCTTTTCTCAGAACAGTGTAATTTCCATCTCGTCAATACTATAGAAAAGTAAAGGTTGGGTAACAAATATTTTTATCCTGGTTCTGTGCTATTCCATATTGTATTCCGTATTTTTCCCTCTGAACAATTGGTCCATTTTGATTTACAAACAATCAAAGAATTAATGCATTATGCAGCTCTTTCTTCCTTATGAGTATGCATTGGCTGAGCTTGTAATTAGCATTTTACATTTAGCACCTAAGTGAAGTCTTTTTTGCCTTAACTTATTAAACCAAATCTACCTTTATCTTTCACCATATGCAACCTGTTTGCAAATAAACTGCAATTCCTCAAGCATGTCTATCTGCCAAGATCTAATCACCGGCTATTCTTTATTGCCTCTTAACCTTTTCCCTGTGCCTTCTCTTCCCACCTCCTTTGTCTCACTATGCATTTTTTATTGTCCCTTCAGGAGCAGCCAGGGTTTCATGCACATGAAGCTGTCACGAACCAAAGACAACAAGTACATCCTGGGCCAGAACAGCTGTCTGTTCGACAGCGTGCCAGAGATCATCCACTTCTACTCCAGCCGCAAGCTGCCAATCAAAGGAGCCGAGCACATGTCCCTCCTGTACCCCGTGGCCATCCGGACACTTTAGCCTCCAGTCTAGAAGTCAATCGCTGAGCAAATGGCGTGTAGATGCCCGTTACAGATGGATTGAACATCCATCATCTGCATTTACAACAGCGTCTTATAATGTTTGATGACTGATATGGTGTCTGTTAAGCCTTTGTGAATGGCTGCTTGTACACAGTGCTACTGGAACACTCTCCAGCAAAGACTGGAAAACTTTAGAGGCTTTAAAAAGCCCCCACTTTCCCGCTGATGGTGTCAAATCTCAAGTCTTTTTTTAATTTACACCGAGTCATACCTTCAGCTCAGTGGATTATGGAGACCACACAGACCACACCAAGCAGACTAATCTGTAAATAATATGTTTTCCAGCATCTCTAATGTGCACCCTCATCCCTCTCCACTGAAATTTCCTATTCATGTGGACTTAAAACCCTGAGCTTTGGCCTGCACCTACACTTTGATTGTTTGGTCTCATGCATACTGTAATAAAATCTCACACAAACCATTTGTGGACATTTCTGAACTCCAGGATGACGTATAAACTGCTGTTTTGTTAACACTAGTGAACCGATCGTGATACCACAACTCATTTGAACTTCCTGAAAGGATTCTAGCATGTGTTTTTGTTTTCAGTGTGATAAGTTCCGAGATGACAAATTGTAGGAAATATTTGTTTGTATTTCTACCAAAATCATGCTCTCTGAAACACAGTCAGGTTGATTTAGAAAGAACGATTAGCAAGAAACTAATGCCATGTCCTACAAAGTCACTGTTCCCTAAAAAGTGTAACGTACATTATGTATTTTCTTCACCCTTTAGGATACATCATTTAAACGTCAACCCTAAGCAATGCATTGTGGGATTTGATGAGCACCTTGGATATTCTCCACTATGCTGTTTCAGACATCCTAGAATATGTCATTTAAGAAATAACTGGTAACACTACTTAAGGGTGGTATTCATAGAGCTGACCCTTGCATAAGCCCTTCATGACAACTGACATTTCAAGACAACAGACAGAAGCATTCATAAACGATTATTCCAATTAGCATCATGTGTCATTAAGTCAGTTTTGATGTCAAATTGACATAAAACTACAAATCTTTCATGACAACAGACACAAACCCACATGAGCATTTATGAAGGCTTATTGCATCAGTCTCTGTTGACAAAAACTGCATTCTTCATCTTAATGTCAAGTTGACATTACCCCCTTATGTCAAATTTTCATTTTTTTCAAGTTTGTGTTATGACACTTTCAGGGCTGACATAAATTAAAATGTAATGACAGCTGACTTTGTAGCTCTTTTTCTGTGATGGTGTAACGTCAAACATCAAAATCGAACTAATTTTATTCTCATTTGTGAGAAAATATACATAACTCTAACATAACACTATAATGGCATGGTCATAAGTATTCATCACAATAGGTTATTTATTTATTTATTTATTTTCCAATTTAACCCTGACACTTGGCAAACTGTATCAGATGATCATGTGACTCAAACATATTAGAAGTTCATTGAGCTATAAAGTCAGTTGTCATGACGTTCTGCATGAAGTGTAATAACACAGACCTTTCATTTGACTTAGAGGTTATAAAAAAAGCTTTTTTTTTTCTCAGGAGCATTTGGAATAAGCCTTTCTAAATGTTATTTACTTGTTTGGGGGGGGGTTGTTTTTTGTTTTTTGCCACCACCTCATCTTCAGAGGACTTTGTTCACACTATATAAAGTTACTTTTTTGGACTGTTAAAGCTACCCCTAAGAAAGAGAGAGAGAGAAGAAGTTGTTCGTAAGATCGTGTGGTCGAATCCCGAAGATGCCACAGCCATCAGTGGCCGGGAGTCTAAGAGAGCAAAAGTGGACGTGCTCTCTGGGTGGAAGTGATGGCATTCTCTCTCTTCCCTGTCAGTCACAGCAGCACTAGTTAATCATGGGTTAGGGTTAGGGTTAGAGTTATAGAGGGCAGATAACGCTTTCTTCTGAGGGTGTTACGCTGCCCTGTAAAGTTAGCTTTCACTCTCCCTGGTTGTGCTATCGTAGGCAGCTAATACAGGGGAGAAAAATAAATATATGCATATTTTTACGTATATATAATAATATATAAAAATGTTTATGCAGGTTTGTGTCATGAAGGATTTATGCACTTGTATAATCACCACTCTTAAGTAGTGTTTACAAATTACCTGAATGTCTTTTTTAGCTCTAAAACTATCTAAAATTAAAACTATCTATCTAAACCTATTACAATCTGATCTCTCTATATGTTGCATAAAAAAATACAAGTGCAGATTTAGTCCATTTGAACAGAGCCAAAAATTCAGATAGTTCAGATAATAGACTACATATTTGACTCCAGACTGAATGCCCTTGTGTGGCCAAGTGAGGCGTGAAAAAGGATGTTTCAGACGTTTCATAAAAATGAGCCACTTTACATTCAATCCACCCTCAGCTTAAGACTCTTGACTAGGGAGTATGAAATATGTCTGCATTGTCTACCTCAGAAAATCAATTTAATTCCACCCATCAGCCAATCAATAAGGTACAATAAGATTGCAGATATCGATCCAGCTCCCTTTTTCCTCTCGTCCATTTCCACCAAATTGTACCTTGGCTTTACGAAGAGTTCGTCTTGGTTAAATGCAATCAAAAGTTGGTTTTTGCGCGCTTGTGCTCGCCCGCTTGTTTTTACGATCATTTGTATGTAAATGTTACTCTGTACTAGTACGTGATGCCAGTGACATCCTTTGGGTTCATGCCTTATGCTGTAGACGCATGGTGAGGAAAAATAATCAGTCCACTTGATCAACTGATTTTACTTTTTTTCCCCAAAAAAACTTCTGCTTTAAATGAATGTTCTATGACTGTAATTTATTATGGAGTGATGATTATTATAGCTGTGTTTTACTTCCAGACAAGGTGACTGAGACCCTTTTATGTTTTTTCTGTTCAGTTCTTTGTGTGTGTGTGTGTGTTGGATGTGGGTGTGCATACAAAGGAAAGGGACTAGCATACTCAAAAAATTCTCTGGTGCTTGTGTGTATGCTATTGATCTGTTTGTTTTCCACATGATGCCCTGTTACAGATTTTTGTGTGTTGCGTAAACATGATGCACAGCCTGATTGTGGTACAGACCAAAACCCGGAATATGCAATGGTTTCTCCCGTCTTTATGCTTTTGTTGCCTGATTGTGAGCATCTCAGCAGGCGAGTCTGCTTATGAAAAGGCCTTATTTAATCATCTTTATTGCTGGGGAAGCGAAGCCTTGCAGGTCTTGGAAATAACGAGGAGCCGAGATGAAAGTCACTAATTAAACTCGTAAACCTTTAAACCCATATTGCGAACCATTCTGAGTCGCATACAGTGTGTCGAATGCATTTAGATTTAGATAACTGCTCGCATCTGCTCACATTGTGAAGCTTGGAAATGATTTTTTTTAATGATTACAAAAGAAATAAGAAAAAAGAAAAAAAACAGATGCAGTGGTACAGCCAGACATGTCAAAGGTTTATGTCTCAAATTCACATAATTCTTATGGGCTTGATAAAGAGGAGAGGAAAATACATGCTCCTGTGTGTCTTGGATTTCTTAGATGTGTTTTTGTGTTGTTTTTAGATCGAGTTTTCTGATTGTCTAATCCGACTAAAAAAGACTGGAAGACTGTCGTTAGATTTAAAACTGGAGAATTACTGCTTGATTTTTGTTACAGCAAGACACTACAGGTGAATAAAATATTAGATATCGCAGTTAATCTTTGCCACTTGATTGCTGATATTCTTACAAGTATTTTTGTATTGGAACTTACAAAAAAAAAAAAAAATTATTTATGCAAACGAGGCTTCGTCTAATCAAATATATCTATCAAATAATGTAGTTTTTGGATTATGTTCGAGTTAAAATGTTTATTTCACTGTGAAGACTTTCTCTCAAGAGAAAGGCTTTTATGGAACTGTTTGTTGGAATATCACTTCTTTATTGTTTAACCAAGAAAACACAAATTATGCCATTTTTCAGCTTATAAATAGGGATCGAAATGAAGATGTGAAATTTCATGAAAGCAGGTCAACTAGAAAATGAGATCTTGGTTTCTAAATATAGGGGGAAATGATTTTCAGAAAAACAATGTGTTTTAAAAATACAGTGTGGTTTAATGTGTTTCCTCTCTAGTTAGTGTGATTTATAAGGTTTAAAAAGGACTTGTATATCGTGTGAGTTGGCAAAAACATTCATTTATGTTTTTTTGTTTGTTGAGTTTTAATATTTGTATTAATTCAGTAGAAGGGGAAAGCTTATAAATGTAATTGATCCAAAAATCTGAAAAATTTAAAGATTAACACCCAAAATGGTCATTTTTACCTGTAGTGTCTTGCCTTAATTTGAGCATGTACAGTATTTGTATCCAAGTGGCCTATGCTGTAGACGGGTTCTGAATGTATACTAACAGGAGGTTATTTTTTACATAAAGTCTAATCTGTTTTAAAAAAGCAGAGTGTGTGACCAGCATGTTCAGGTATCAGATGACACACAGGATTGTAAAATAATTATTAGATGCTGGCAGATGGGAGACAGTAAAAAAAATGTTGTGTGGTGGCAGGTCTGAGGATGAACAGCAGGAAGACAGGATAATGGGGGATGGAGGAGGAGAGGACGAGAAAGCCCTACTCTTCATTCTGCTCCATTATGTCTGTTGCATCTCACTTTGTGTAGACAAGTGTTCTCTAGTAAGCTGTGTGTGTGGTAATGTGCGTGATGCTGAAGCTTCCCTCAGCTCTATTCAGATGGATGCTCTATACGCCCGTGTGTGTGTGTGCGTGTGCGTGCATGTGTGTCCTCAACCATACACTGTCGCTTCACCTGAATCTAATATTCGTGTGTTAGTTAGTTTCCTCCTGTGTATGCACTAATAGAACATATCTGTACACTCTCATGGCCAAATGTATATACTGAATGTAATAAACGGGGACGTGGAGGCCTTGAGGTTCAAAGAAATAAAGAGTTTATGGGTCTAAATGAAGCAGACTTTGTTGTTCGTTCTGTGTTCTGTCACTACGGCTGTTTTTCCACTGCATTGTCAAAAATGAGAACAAAACTGGAGTCAACTTCGGGCACTTCTAGACTCATTAGTTCATTTGCTGAGCCCAAATCAGAGCGATACTTTTGGTTTGTTTGCTGTTTGGTTTAGTTTAGTTTCACACTGCACATAATTAAACAAACCAAAAAGCAACTAAATATTGCCTGATGGGCAGGGCTGTAGTCTAGACTTTGTCCAAATCAAGTCCAAGACCAGGACTAGCTGAGATTGAGTCAAGATCAAGTCTTAATGAGATCAATGTCAAGTCAAGATCAAGTCCAGATGAAAATGAGACCAAAAACCATTAAATCCTTTTCAAGGCCAAGTCTTTAAATCATCTAGTTGGCTTCATTCTTGTATCACACCAATGATTAGGCTGTGTTTTCTAGAAGAAGGAATTACTTCTTGACATACTTTGTGTATGCGAAAAGAAAAGACAACTGGAACATTGTTTTCACAAATTCTCAGTCAAAACATATTTAGTGAAACCAATGCCCAATACTGAGACAAGTCCAAGTACAAATACTAGTAAGTCTGAGACAAGAAACGTCTTGAGACCAGACTTGAGTCATACAGCCTTACTAAGGGGCCCGTGGGGCTGAAAACGTAAAACTCTTAAAATTCTTTCATTCACCAGTCAGAAATACGGTGATGGAAAAGGGTAAACAAACCTTTACCAAATGTACATAGAAATCACAATAAATCATCGAAGCACAGGGAACACAGAGCTTGCACTTAATAATTATATACATAACTAGTCATTAACAGTGTTAACACCTGCCTAAAAAACCAAAGCTTTTTTTGACCAATGAATGAAAGATTATACAGTATGTATATATATATATATATATATATATATATATATATATATATATATATATATATATATATATATATATATATATATATATATAAATAAAATATATGTGTGTGTGTGTGTGTGTGTGTGTGTGTGTGTGTGTGTGTGTGTGTGTATAATATAGTATATTCTGTATGCGAAGGGCATTCAACACTAATATTTAGATCTGTATTAATTACATTCACTTTCAAAGTGGAAGTTGTGCAGTAAGTGCATAAATATTTTTAAAATACTTTTCCACATGACCTTCCTATATAGTACAACAAAGGCATTTTTGAAATAGTCAGTAAAGCCACTGCTCAATTCTATTATGCCACACACTTTTTATGTGCAGTCTGTCACCTAGGCAGCATGAATAGAAACGCCAGCTCGTACCTGACAGATGGATATGCTCCATGTTTTATTGGTTTCTATGCTGAAATGTTTTGAGGATGCTATCTCACCTTTCTTTTCAGTTCACTCAGTGGCAGCGTTCATCATGTACATGTGCATGTTCAGCTTCCTGAGCCCCAGGGCAATAGCTCTAGTGTGACATTTCATTAGTTTGTGCTGTGCTAGATGCTTCTCTACGTTAATTCAATCAGTGCCATGTTGGAGACACCACACAGGCTTGCAGAACATCCTCACGCCTGCATGCATGTTTTATATAACATTTGATCCTCTTTGAAAGAGTTCCTATTAATAAAGGTGATACGCTCTATCAAATGACATTAAATTGACATTTTGTAGTCATTTTCACAATTTAAATGAACAAAAAACTGATCAGTCACATGGAAAAAAGTACACCCTTACATTTATCACACATTCATATCCATTTAGAAAATGCAAAATTAGAATCAGGTGTTCAAGTTTGGGTGCCAGTGATTAGAACCTGCTTAGGGAGTGCAGGTGGAACCGGTCTTATTTATACCCCTCTCATATCTAGTGTCTGGTGTTCCCTTTCCTATTGAGGTGTGTGGTGTCATCATGCCAAGACCTAAAGAGATCTGTAAGGACTTCAGAAAAAAAGGTTTTTAAAAAAGGGATTTAAAAAGATCTCCAAATGATGTGAAATACATCATTCCACTGTAAGGAAAATCATCTACAAATGCCGCAGATTTCAAATGACTGCCAATTTGTCCAGGACTGGCCATCCCAGCAAATTCAGCCCAAGAGCAGCCCGTCTGATGCAAAAAGAAGTCTCCAAGAACCACAAAATTTCATCACAGGATCTACTAGTAAGTCTTGCAACTGTTGGTGTCAAACTGCATGCTTCTACAATTAGAAAGAGATTGCACAAATTATGGGAGGTGTGCCAGGAAAAAGCCTTTGCAAGACGACAGTTTGCCAATGAGCATATATGCAAAGACCAGGGCTTTTGGAATAATGTGCTCTGGACAGACGAATCAAAGATAGAGATGTTTGGCCACAGTAACAGCAGACATGTTTGGTGCAGACCAAAGACAGCTTTTCAGGAAAAGCACCTCGTACAAAATGTGAAGCACGGTGGTGGAAATGTTATGGTTTGGGGTTTGCCTCAAGGACTGGACAGCTTGCATTCACTGATTCAACTATGAAGTCTACATCATATCAAAGAGTGCTTGAAGATAATGTGAGGCAATATGTCCGAAAGTTGAAGTTGAACCGAAAATGAAGCTTTCGACAGGATAATGATCCTAAGCAAACTAGCAAATCCACAGAGTAATGGCTCAAAAATAAGAAATGAAAGTGTAAAAGATTTAAAGGTCAGGCAAGGAGGAAACAGAGGAGAGGCAGGCTTAATCCAACTCACACGCTTTATTTTCCTTTTTCTTCCGATTTGTGTTTTATTTTCACTATTTCACACACACACACACACACACACACACACACGCACACATGTGACTCTGTGCCGGCATCTCTTTCTCTCTCTCTCGAGGCGCGTGTCTCTCCTCCTTTTATCTTCTTCCCCTCACTGCAACACAGAACAATCATTAGTCTCACTTCCTACAGGTGTGCAAACCTTACCACTCGCTTTCTCCGGCTCCGCCCTCCATTCACAAACCGGCGCTCACAGAAAGGTAATGGAATGGCCTAGTCATAGCCCGGATTTGAATCCCATATTACTGCTAAAGGGGGCAATACTAGCTTCTGAGGCCAAGTGTGTACTTACTTTTTGCACAGAAAAATATCACAACTGTTGATATTTCTGTTGAATAAATGACTGAAAAAGATAATTTACCTTGTGGTTTTGTTCAAGTATATAAACTTTATCAATAGGTGCTGTTTCAAAGATGATCAAATGTTTGCTTGTCCAAATATGTTAAAAAAAAAAAAAAAAAGTCAACAATTTCCATGGGGTGTACTTATTTTTTGTACTTACTGCAGAAAATGTATATTCATGACAACTTTGTGATCAAGGTTACGTCTGTTTCTCATATGCATATTTGCATACACACATGCACTTTCAGACATTATACAAGTGCTTTTAGGGTCAGTTATAACAGAAGAGTGTGGCATTTGTAAGAACAAGGGAGGAATTGTATTATATTTATTGTGCTTAAACTAGCATGTATTAATTAAGTAATAAAGCTACTGTACTTTTCATTTGTTTACAGTTATGCTCTAATGCTCTTATCAATTATGTTAAAGCAGCTATAAATGGTCATCGACTTACCAGCTTCTCTTTTGACTAACTCTTGAAGTTAATAAGAGAGAAAAATGCAGCTTGTCATGTTATCTAAAAGCTGCAACTGGGGGCACAGTGGCTTTTGCCTCGCACCTCTAGGGTTAGGGGTTTGAATCCTGCCTCCGCCCTGTGTTCGCGGAGTTTGCATGTTTCCTCTTGGTACTCCGGTTTCCTCCCCCAGTCCAAAGATGTAGGCTGATTTCCATTTTCAGATTGTCCATAGTGTGTTAATGTGTGTGCGATTGTGCCCTGCGATGGGTTAGCACCCCGTCCAGGATGTCCTCCACCTCGTGCCCTAAGCTCCCTGGAATAAGCTCCGGTTCCCCCGCTATCCTGTGTAGGATAAGAGGTAAACTGAAAATGGATGAATGGATGTATCGTTACTATAGAAATTATTACATATTAGAACGATCACGTTAATAAAAACCTGTGATTTGCCTTGGAGCCGACACTACTGTCAAACCAGGTGTTATATAAAATGAATCAACACCTCTAGACCAATCAGAATTGAGCGTTCCACAGTGCTGTGGTAAATTCCTTTTATTATTGTAGTGATGTAGAAGGAATAAATAATGACACCCCCCCCCCCCACACACACACACACACACATTTTTCTATGAAATATTTCACACATAAAATTTCGCACTCTGAAAAAAAATGGTGAAGATGACATATTTATGTATTCCTACTTTCACTGTAATCTGAGAACGTAGACTTGTTACAATTGCCGTGGTCCTTAATGACAGCTTGTAAGCTCTCGCATCATCACATAATGTCACTGCTGTAGCATATTTTTTTCATGCAGCCAAATTTTAGAACATATCCTCTCACACCATATACGAACACCACATACTCTCACTTGCAGGAAAGATAACTGATACATGGATAAATGCTTTACAACGAAAATGATTAACTATGATTCAGATCTAGCGAGCTGCAGAGAACAAAAAGACAATTTGATAATTACTATATTAAAGCAGTTAAATCTTGACCTAATGTGTGTAGTGTGCTAAGTTATTTGATCATTCTTTCATTCATTTTTTTTTCTTTATCCTGGTCAGGCTTACGGTAGATTCAGAGCCTATCCCGGGAACACTGGGCATGAGGTGGGAATATACCCTGGATGGGACACCAGTCCATCACAGGGCACCATGCACACACGAACATTCACACACTCATTCACACCTAGGGGAAATTTAGTGTAGCCAATCCACCTACTGACATGTTTTTGGGAGGTGGGAGGAAACCGGAGAACCCAGAGGGAACCTACGCTGACACAAGAAGAGGCTATAAAAATGTACATATAAAAATAAATAAATAAATAAATAAATCCTGGCTTGCTAGAGAGAAAATGGCATGTTTGCTGAAAGAGCAGGGAGGCTGAGACAGAGCTCTTTATTCTCTTTTAGTGTCAAATAAGGGTTGGGTAATCTGACAATATGATATTGATATTGCAATAAATAATGCCACAGTACTGTGTGTGTCATTAGTACTTCTATGACAGAGTAACTCCAGTTTCCTCCCACCTACTAAAAAAAAAAACGCCGACTGGATTAGATACACTATATGGCCAAAAGTTTGTGGACACCGGACCATTACACTCATATGTGAGTCTTCCCCAAACTGTTGCCAGAAGGTTTGAAGCGCACAATTGTATAGGATGGCTTTGTTTGCTGTAGCATTACAATTTCCCTTCACTGGAAGTAAAGGGCCCCAATCCTGTTCCTGCATGACAATGCCCCTGTGCACAAAGCGAGCTCCATGAAGAGTGCCTAACCTCACTAACGCTGTTGTGGCTGAATGAGCAAATCCCCACAGCCACACTCCAAAATCTAGTAGAAAGCCTTCCCAGAAGAGTGGAGGCTATTATAACAGCAAAGGGGAACTAAATCTGGAATGCGATGGTCAAAAAGCACATATGAGTGTGATGGTCAGTGTGATGGAGTGTGGAGATATAGTGTACTTTAAATTGCTCCTTGGTGTGAACAAGAGAGTAAATGTGTCTGGTGTGCTGTGCAGTGGACTAGCATCATATACAGGGTGTATTCCCACTTGCTCCCAGTGTTCCTGGTATAGGCTCCTTATTCACCACAACCCTGACCAGGATCTTGATCTTCAGTATGAGCTTGTCTTGGTCAGCATCATGGTGGATCTGGAGACCATCCCAGGAACAATAGGTGTGAAATAGGAACACACCATTGATAGGACACCAGTTCATTACAGGGTACCACACACACTTACTTTCACACACTCATTCACACAGACTCATGGCAGTTTAGGGTAGCTAGTCCATCTACCAGTATGTTTTTGGTAGTTGGGAGGAAACCCACACAGACACATGTGAAACAGGAAACATGAGGTGGATTTTTTCAAAATTTTGCTAGCAAACCTCACCAAAACAAAATATTGTGATATATTTTGTCTCTCAAGACAAGTATTGTGATCTGATACTTTTTTCTTCCCCACATTGCCTCCACTACTGTTTAGCTTTTTTTAAACCAATTTTTCCCCAACTACAAAAAGATTTAAGGTTAAATCGTAAAAGAGTTCCAAGAGGAACCCATTCAGAAAGGCAAAGATGTCTTATCTATCTAAAGAACCTTTGAAGAACCACTGAGAGTGTATCTGCATTTTATCCAGTGTGTGATGTTCTGAAAATGCAAAAGAGCCACAGTTATGAATGTGAATCGTGTTTTACATTTTAAAGTGACACATCTGTCCTGTTGTGTGTATTTTCTGTATTTTACTTCTTCACCTAAAGAAACCAAAGAAAACATTCTTGCCAACAGAACTAGAATTCCCAACTAGATTTCCCAAATTTGCCCTCATTTACCCTATTGAATCTTGGCATTTCCCAGCCTGATCTTCCGAATAATAAATGGTGTTTGATTTGCCGTGATCTGCGCCTGGTGGTCTTCTAACCGTTCTTATCATTCGGCCCGGGTTTTCCATACAGACGCTGGCTGTTCAAAGTGTTCTTTGAGGACTAAAATAAGCCCTGAAAAAGCCAGGCATGAAAGAGGCAAATATATCCACCTGAGGATGAAACAGTCTCTTGTCGGTTTCTTTCTCTCTCTCTCTTCCTCCTTACATTGAGCCTTTCTTTCTCTGTTATTTGTCCTCTGCAGCCCAGTCACGTCCGAGCGAAAGCAATTTCAGGGGGCCGACCTGATGCTAATAGCACGCCAGCTGCTTTATGGCAGTAGACAAAAGTATAGAGCACTTTCTTCTACTCCATCTTGTCTGTGCCCAACTTTGCAGTACTGTGCAGCTGATTGGGGGGCCATTAAAGGATGGAGACTCGCACTAGCCTTCTGTCTATAACCAGGTGGACTGCTGTGTTAAATCTGGATCATAAATTTATATGATCACATATAAAAAACATGTAAAGGTTATTTCTTGATATGACCTGAAATTGTACAAATGAATTCAAGCAAACATTTAACTAATGTGATCACGTGAAAAATGTATGAATTACAATCCCTACATGCGAAAAATTATGTAAGAAAATCAAGTGAAAATGAAATAATCTTGTGAAATAAATCACGTGAAAAATGAACCACATGCCATACAAAACAATTGTGTGAGAATAATAAATTGTGGGGGAAAAAAAAAATGGAAACGTGGGGTGGGGGGGGGGGGGGGGAATCACGTGAACATAAAACTGCATGCATGACATTTGGAAAATTAACATGAAATGAAATGAATCGTGAAAAAAAAATCGTGAAAAATGGATCACAAATAAATGAAAATAACTGAATCATGAGAAATTAACATAAATAAAAACACATGCCCTACGTGTGAAAAGTTAACGTGTAAAAGAAAATCACGTAAAAATAAAACCGTGTGAAAAATTAATGTGAAAATAATCACATAAAAAATTAATTGTGAATAATCACATGCAAAAATAAAAATACATGCCCTACAAGTCAAAGTACATTACACGTGAAACGTGTGTAACATGGCATGTCACGTGTTTAAAACCCACATTTTTTCACCTATGATTCATCTGACGTTCATGAGACATTTCTGTAAGAAAAGCGAGATCATGCACAATGAAAACAAGCGAGTGAAATCTTCTCCACAAGATGCCACGTTTTACTTCTCATCCATCTCTCGGTTGCTCTGTAAAACAAAGCAGCACGTGCAAAGCTTTTAAATCCGCATGACTCGAGCATAGCACATGCATCGCAATGAAACAAAAGACAAGCACAGAGTCTTATATTCTATCGCAATCAAACACAGAAGAGGTCACATTATCCTATTCAATGTCACTAAAGAGTCAGAGGAGGACGCGCTGGCACACTCCAGTGACACACCGCTGATTATAAAGCGGTGACAGTAGATTAAGGTAGAGGATTAAACGTGCGCAGGTGTGACATCAAGGTTCAAAGGAGAGCTGCTGAGAATAAGTGACTATCTAAAGAGCGTGTGCTTTGCATTCACGTTTCCTGTTTCCACAAGCTGGTGTCATAAGATTGACACGATCACGTTGTAAACATATCATGACAGATACAGTCCCCTCCAAAAGTATTGGGACAGCAAGGCCAATTCCTTTGTTCTTGCTATACAATGAAGACATTTGGGTTTGAGATCAAAAAGATGAATATGAGATGATGGATCAGAATTTCAGCTTTCATTTCCAGATATTTATATCTAGGTGTGTTAAACAACTCAGAACATGGCACCTTTTGTTTGCCATTTTTTACAAGTGATCAAAAACATTGGGACATGTGACTGAGAGATGTTTCTTGTTGCCCACGTGTGCCCTGTTAGATTGATTGTTTAAACAGTTAATAGCTCTCAATGTGCGCTCCTAGTTTGGGCCCTGGGTTTCACCTGTGAAAACAGGATTTGTTGTTAAAAAGGAAAAACCATCATGAAGACCACAGAGCTGTCTATGGGAGAAAAACAAGCCATTTTGAAGCTGAGAAAAGAGGGAAAATCAATCAGACCCATTGCATTCTAACAACGTACACAGGAACTTGTATGACAGACACTCCAGATAAATGGATTCAAAAGAGTGTCTAATCATAGATATGAAGATGTTTTCTGTGAGGGGGTGTTTATTTAGCATTTTTGGAAGGAGTCTCCAGTGTCAATGCATTGTAACAGTTGGGGTAAAGCTGTAACTTTAAAATTCCGATACAGGAAAGTATTTAGCATGGAGGGCTTTGCAGTTTTTCTGTAATATGTATCTGTATATGTACATTTGTACATATGTACAGCTGCATTTTTTTTGTCTTAAATTCAAAATGGGGAAAAAAACAGGCTGGTGAAGAAACAACTGTATATAACTGTGTTGTGGATGTTCCATAAAATTTTAAAAATAAAAAAATAATGAAAATTAAATAAAAACTATTATGTCACTTTTCAATAAAATTTTTTTATTATTATTATTATTTTACAATTTTTTTATTTGTGTGTTACCGGGAAACCACAAAGCTCTCTGTCTTGAAGACTTTTCTGTGTCGGAAGATGTAACGTTACAGCTTTACCTCTGAAGCGCTGACACTGGAGACTCCTTCCAAAAGTAAACTAAACATTCCCCCCACAGAAAATGTCACCATATCAGTCATTACACACAAAATCCATTTGTGTGGAAATGTCGAGCAAACCAGCACATTAATATAAACCTATAAACAGAAAATGTATCAACACCTTCTGGACAATCAGAATCGAGAATTTAACAACACTGTGGGATAAGCATGATTAAAATGTTCTCCTATTGATGAAAAACAAAGACAAGTCTCCATTGACATGCAAATACTGTACGATTCTTAATGTGTATGTATCATTTGTGTTAAAAAAAAAAACAAACAAAAAAAAAACCCTACAAAAAAAAATTGAGGTTTTTGGACCTGTACTGAAATAATGTGTTCTGACATGCAGCCTGTTAACAACACAATTACAGTGAGTTTACTCGCCTCTGCTGGCCGGTTAATGCCTCAGATAATTTGGCTGGGGTGCTGAGGGATGCAGACAGGACAGTGTAACCCCCGCCACTGCAGGAGGCAGTGCTACTGGAAACAGGAAATTGCTTGCAGGTGTGTGAGCATGCCTCAAACGAAGGCAGGCAGCTGTGTTTGGAGACTCTGCCGGGACAATAGTGGCTCTCTGATTGTGAGGGCTCATTTACTCACAACGCTATAAAGCTGAGTGGGGCAATTAGAGGTCTCTGAGAGGAGCGACACAACAGGGAGAATAGGATTGCTCTCCTTCAGCTGCCCTCGGTGGAAAAATAATAGCTTCAAATAAGCCCATATTGGCTGCTTGTAAAATGAGTGCGAGACAATTAGCTAACAGAAGCACAATGGAAAGACGTGCTTCCTTCAGGGCAGATCTAAACCAAAGTCATAGTGCCATCACGTCTGTGGCTTTATTAACATGGTGCACTCAGTTGTAGCTGGATATTAGTATGGATTCACTCAGATACAATGATGGCTGGCGGTGATTTTATTAGATGGGAGGTTAAAAAGCTCGTATTTATCATTAGCTTGACAATAAAACTAATTATGTACACACACACACTTAAAGGCAGATAGACAGTTGCATTTGTGAATTCTAATTTTTTAAAAGTGTGTAATACTCTACGGCTTCATGCCATGTTTCCACTGAATACCAAACATTTATTAACAATAATAAAAAAAAAATGTTGCAACTCCTCCATTCAAAAACGAAAAACACTACGGTTTGGACAATTTTTGATTGGACAATGTGTACTTAGTTAGAAAAACCACTAACAGAGTAAATAACCTACCTTGTTTGCGTTCATTACACTCCTGACCATATTTCACAGGCGGCTTCTCGATCACGTTATGAATATATCAGCGAAGCAGGCTGAAAAATATCAGGCCAAATAGAGATCAAATGTATGTGGTGTTTCACTTTGTGTAATCACCTGTCACGACGGTCACTGCATAAATCTACAGTCTGGGCTAGAAAGAAATCAGCGCCAGCCTCTCTTCCTAATATTCTGTATTAATCTTATGACCTTTGGTGGTGCTGCTGAGCTTGGTTCCACAAACGTAAATACAATAATCAGTCGTAAGATCGATAACCGTTAACAGCAAATAATCTGATGTGGATGCTGAAAATAAAATCTTTTAAATAAAAGTATTTTGAAAGCCAGGGGGTGCGGCTGCCTCTGCTCAAATCGCACACTACGACGTAATGTATATCAGTCCGTACAGGATTTCGTGGAGTTTTTTTGTGATCGTTGCGGCCAAAAATGCTTGATTTTGCTGCGTCTTTTTTCAGCATTTTCGATGCAACTCTCTACCACCGCCATCGGTAGCCGTATCGGTTCTTTCTGTTATCTGCTACAAGCCTTCCAGTTCATTGCATGGTTGTTTGGGACAGGCTAGAGCAAAAATTCCTCCACACTTCATTTGTTCAGCAAATATAGTACATCATCTGAGTCTGTCTATTTTACATTTGTTTTTATTTGAGTGTGAACTCGCTCGACAGCTTTGCATATTCAAAAATTGTCTAAAAGGACACGAATGTTTGATTTGAGCAGGCAGCTTATAACCAAAAAACTGCATGTGGTCACATATTTCCATCTAGTGGTCATTTTTGGCCAGTGCAATTTATATTTTCTGAATCTGCATTGCTTGCCTTTAAAAAGAAAAAAAAAAATCTCACTTCATTAAAAACCGCTATCATTTGTTCCATTTATTTAGTACTAATTTCCAAAAAAAAGAAAAGATGTACATGGATGTGATATTTAAAGTTTTTTATTTAAAAGTTTGCTCCACTCTTAGACCTCTAGGCCTCAGAGTCCTCCTCCTCCAGCAAAAATGAGCTCGAGTGCTGCTTGCAGGTCTCCATCTGTAGCCTGGAGGGCTCGTAATGCCAGCTCTTCGTCTCTGATGCCCATGTCTCTCAGCTGCTGCATCTGCGTCTGCCAACGCCCCTATAGGACAGGAGGAGATGCTGCATTCAAGTATAAGAACTGCACTCAACCAGCAATGGAATGAAAAAAGAAAAAAACAGACAAACAGAAAACCAGAAAACAGAAAGGGTGGTGAAGGCACAACTGCTTGTAGCTGCTATAACTTTAAGTGATAACAGGAAGTTTTTTTTAAACGTTCCACAAATTGCTGTGGTCTATACGTTCCACAAACTGTGGTCTATACGGAATAAAATACTTTGGGATGTGCTGTTAATCAGTTTTGGGGTGGTAACAGCATCATATCACCCCTTTGTTGACTATTTTCCCCATAACAGAACATCCTGTTTTTCCCTTACACAAAAGACATACAATGTCAGCTAAGAAGATTTTATGCATTTTCTAATTGTTCCAAATTATGTGAATATTCTATATATTTCCAGGAAACCAAGATATGTTTGGAATTTGGAAACTTCCATCACAAGTGCTAATGTTCATTACATTTATGCAAAAATAGGAATGACTGCTGTTATTTATGTCCCAGGAAGTCTATTGTGCTATTTTATAGAGCCTTCTGTTAATAAAGTGTTCTGTTTTGTGCAGCTGTGTTTTCCTGTTTGAGTCATTGTTCAGTGTTTAGCTTCAAGCGGATTGTTTTCTTTTATTCCACTTGAAATAAACTTCAAAATACAGCTGTATGTGTGTGATGCTTTTCTGTTTTTGCAAACCAGCCAAACCAATACTGTGTGGCATGTTTTGTTATAATCTAGACGTGATTCTATTCGTGCGCATTTAAAGGTCAGTGGCACAATAACTGAAACCACCGCAGAGATGTACGCAGGGCCTCAGCAGGAGTGTGGCAGACTGTGTGTGTGTGTGTGTGCGTGGGAGAGTGTTTCACCTGCAGAGGGGTCACTCCGGAAGCCTCCAGAGCCTGCTGCAGTGCCCGACTCAACACATTGCTAGTGACAGGAGTCCCTGCTGCAGCAGAAGAGCTGCCAGTGGACACGTCCTGCAGAGAGACACAGGGAGGAAGTGAAGAGGAGGTGTGTGTAAGGTCATCATACTACCAGTGCTGATCTTTTTTTTTTTTTTTTGTCATAGTTGTAGATGAAAATATCATTGAAATTTGAGTCAGTCTTTAATAATGCCAACTGTGGTAGTCATGTTGTAGACGAAAACGTGTACGGTTGTTAAACAGTAACAGGACAATTTCCTTTGACTCTCTGCCATTTTGTCTGTATTTTGCCTTGACTGCATTAGTTGTGGATTTATTTTCGATAAAAGTGGCATGTACACCCAATAGGAACCAACTGACTTTAATAGGAACATCTGTACATCTTCTCATTCATGCAATTATCCAATCAGCCTGTCATGTTGCAGTTGGAGCGTTAGATAGTTGGACAGTTGAAAGTTTTAAAGAAGTCCAGGCGACATGTTTTCAATCTTTATCCGCCTAGTCGTGGTTCTTGGCTGACAGGAGCGAAACCCGATGTTGTCTTCTGCTGTTTTAGTCCATCTGTTCTGCAGTTCTAAGATGTTTTTCTGCTCACCATGGCTGTAAAGAGTGCTTTTTGAGTGGAGTTCCTGTCAGTCTGAACCAGTCTGGCCATTCACCTCTGACCTCTGTCATCAATAATGTGCTCACTGGATGGGTTTTGTTTTTCACATCGTTGTATGTAAACTCTAAAAACTGTTAGGCATGAAAACTTATTCTATGTACTGTATTGCTTTGATTGGATAATTGCATGAATATGCAGATGTACAGGTGTTTCTAATAAACTGGATGGTGGGTATATGTTTGTTTAATGTGACAGTAACTGTCTGTATGTTTGCAAGCTAAAAGACTTACTTGGCTGCCAAGAATGGGTGTGACCGCACTGCTTTCTGGTGTATTGGCCAGAGCTAGCGCTGTAGCTAGCTCACTCTGAGTGATAGGTCGAGGCCCTGTAGCTCCTCCGCTGCTCAGGTTGGTTGGAGGTCTCGGGCGCTGGGACGAGCCTGCACGACTTCCCTAGTCCATGGAGTTAAAATAATTCCATGAACTCCACAGTAATAATTTCTAGGCAGTATAATATTGTATAATATATTGTAAGCATTTTAATATATTGCATTATAAAGCTTCAAAAAGTTATGAACCAAACACAATAGGGCATACTGTTATAGGAAAATAATCAGATAATCAACGCCGAACTTGATGAGCCTTTTCTAGTTCATTTTGTTTCCCAATAAAATAAAACAAAATCACAAACATTTCTCAGTTCACTTCGCTTTATTTATTACTTAGATTATGAATCCTAGAATATTTAACCCGAGCCCATTTCTTGAAGTTTAACCAAAAAATATTAATACAGGGTGTTCAAAGACTTTTGACTGCCTGTGTATACCTTACAATGTGCATCACATGACATGCGAAATATATTTCAAAATTACATTTTCTAACAAACAACATTTTCTATTTATTTAGACAAGCAGACAGGATTTGAAGTGTTTTCTAGTTACTATCAAATATTTTATTGTCTGTCTGTTTTAATGTTCGGGTATGATTGCTACGTATTGTTCTCAGTATAGTCAGAACAGTTTGCAAGAAAGACAGTATGGGGGGTAAAGTATTAAATACAACTGAAAATAAATAAATAAATACATAAATAAATAATTTTAAAAAGATTACTTACGGATTGGAAATCATCTTCATCGTCAGACATGCCCTCAAACAGAAATCCTCCTATCACAGACAAAGAATAAGAAAAGCCACATAAATATGTAGATAGAATTTATTCATGTTTAACCACAGTGCTGTTGAATTCTCAAATCTGATTGGTCAGAAGGTGTTGATTAATTTTCTAGAACAGCAGCTCTGACAGTAGTTCCAGATGCAAGGTAAACTGCAAGGTTTCTATTAACGCTCTCGCTCGAATACATTATCGTATCTACAATAAAGACTTACACAAGGACTGGTATGGTGGATGCTCACGTAATCTAAGCCAGATGATAGACAGATTTAAAAAATGTATTATGTAACCAAGGAAAATGTGTAACTGTTGATATGAAGCTTTCTGTAAGGAGACACTTTTTGGAAGGAGTTTATGGAAGGAGTCTCCAGTGTCAGCACTTTGTAACACATGTAAAGCTGTAAGGAATGGAGGACGTTCTAATTTCTAATCAGTGTTTTTACAGAGAAAGAAAAACATATTTTTGATAAGTAATCTGCTATAAAACATAAAAAAAAGAATATTTATCCAAATGAAAGACTAAAGAGGTTTAGGTTCTTCACTTCCTAAAGAGATTCTGCTTAGAACCTTTTTCTGATTAGGATGATGGGGGAATCCTCTGTTGTAGAGTTCTACGAAGAATTTTCTGTCTTATTGACTTCAGAAGAAAGTGAGGGAATGAATGTTTAGCTGTTCTAACATGAGCGATGACAGGAACTAACTTGAATGGATAAAAACTATGTGTAGCTCTTTAATGAATAAAAATTGTGATCACTTGCAAATTGGTTTAGTGGAAGAGGGAATAAAACACTATGGTACATGCCGCTATGGGGAAATAATCAATTCCTTTGTGTGGGGCTGCACCACACCACCCTGTCGTTGATTATTTTCCTATAACAGCACACCCCATTGTGTTTTACAGTATTTTTATACTCTTATACCACAGATTATGCTACTTGCTGCCTCAGAACCCATGTGTTTAACACTAGGTCTATACTGACCTGGCATTTCACTGTAGGAACTAGCAGGGGCGTTGTGGGAGGAGCTCGCATTTGATTGGCTAGGAATGCTGCTCGTCACAGAGTGGAGGATCAGAATAATGGCATTAACCAGCGCTGGATGAGAACGGACCAACCTGGAGGCAGAAAAGAGGCCATCTGTGTAGTGTTGTAACAGTCTGGAGAAGCTCATAATGTTGCCTAAACAAGTAATATTTCATTTAAAAAACAAACAAAAAAAAAAAAAACTCACACATCAAGCAGATTGGGGTCTGTGAACTGCACAAACAGATCCTTATCTTGTAGTACACCTGTGAAACCAGATAATAAATATGTTTCATTTGCATATGTACATGGGAAATACGCTTCATGAGAGATAGAGTATGGTTTCAGACTTGCCTAATGCTACAGGGTCTGAGCTGAGCCCAGGGGAAGCCACTATGATCTGATCCAGAGACTCCTTATTGCTCAGCATCTTAAACACCTGCAATTCAAAGAAACGCACTGAAAATAGTATACTTATTTCATTTATATCATAAAATGTACAATATCTTGTTATGCGAGTATAGCGATAAGTACAGGGTATACAGTTGAGGTCATAAGTTTACATACGCCTTGAATCTGCAAAATGAGAAGGATCATAAAATTGCATTTTTTATAATTTTTTTTTTAATTTAGTAGTGCCATGAATAAGCTATTTCTCATAACATGTTTACATATAGTCCACAACACACAGTTATAACCGAATTTACACAAATGAACCAGTTCAAAAGTTTTCATACTGTACCTTTGATTCTTAACACTGTGTGTTGTTACCTGGATGATCAACGACTGTTTTTATGTTTTGTGATAGTTGTTCATGAGTCCCTTGTTTGTCCTGAGCAGTTAAACTGCCCACTGTTCTTCAGAAAAATCCTCCAGGTCCTGGACATTCTTTGCTTTTCCAGCACCTACTGCATATTTGACCCCTTTCCAACAGTTTCTATATGATGTTGAGATCCATCTTTTCACAGTGAGGACAAATGAGGGACTCGTACATGACTATTACAAAAGGTGCAAACATTCACTGATGTTCAAGAAGGCAACACGCTACATTAAGAGCCATGGGGGGGTGTAAACTTTTGAACAGGATGATCGGTGTAAATTGTTATTATTTTGTTTAAAGATAATTTTTTTCTTTTAATACTGCCCTTCAGAAGCTACATAAGATATTTACAAGTTTCCCAGAAGACAAAATAATAACAATTTACACTGAAAAACAAAATGCAATTTTTATGATCCCCCTCATTTTTTTTTTTTTAATTATTAACATTTTGCAGATTCTGCAAGGCGCATGTAAACTTATGACCTCAACTGTATAAAGGCTACATACACTTTGTTTACTCCTATAAAATGTCTTGGCTTTTTCTGAGAAGGGACCACAGACACTAACTGCACACCAGCCTGTAAGGAGTTACCCCTCACTCTTCCGGTCTGTATTTTCACTATTAAATTTAGTTTTCTTAAATAACTATTTCATAACTAATTTATTAATGTATGTTTTAATGTTCTAGTGTGTTTTTGTATTTAAACTCTTGACTGCTTTTATTTCTTCTTTTAACTGACATCTAGGTTTCACTGTTTTATATAACTGTCATTTTGTAAAGCACTTTGAACTGTTTTTTTTTTTTTTTCTACGAAAGGTGCTATACAAATAAAGATTATTACTATTATTATTAATATTAATATTATTATTACTACTTACTGCATCTCTGTAAGCAGTATTGGAGTGCATGGCGGCCTGAAGCAGTCTGAACTCTCTTGCCGCAGCACTTCTGTTCACTGGTTCTGTGTGGGTCAAAAGCAAGGCATTTCTTTAAAAATATATATTCTGATAAATGCTATGCCATATGTACAGTATATACACCAGTTTCTAGGCACACCACACTCACACACACCACTCAAATAGGATTGTCTTTATTTAACTGCTCTTATCTGTCTGCTTTGTTTTGGTAATTGATACTGATAGTACTTAAACTGTGATAAAACTTCACCTGGATCAATAGATGGATGATGATCAACTCACCAGGCTTGACCTCAGGTTCAGTCCACACTTTCTTTAAGATGTGCAACGTGGATCCCGATTTGATCCCATAGGAATCTAACGTCAAGTCGTCTTTTAGTTTACACCCGCAGTGCACCAGCTCTGAAGACAAAATGAATTAGACAAACATAAGCACTTGGTTTGACAAGGTGTTCACACATAAAGGACCTTTAAGGCAAGATACTACAGATAGGAATGACAATTTTGGTCATGTCAATCAGATTTTTTTCTATAAATTACATGCATAACATGTCTTCTAAATGTAGTAATAGAGATATAAAAAGTCAGAAAATTGGTTTAATGAAAGAATATTTAATTCACTGTTTTTGTCCACTCACATCATCATCATCATCATCATCATCTCATCTGAAACTTTACCTAAAAGGTATGAAGCTCCGCCCATGATCACATAATTTTATATATCCCTGAAAAGTTCTATTTTTTAAAAAAACGTTCTTTCTCAAAATAAGTTTCTTTCTAGTTTTAGAGCAAAAACTCGTTTGGTTCTAAGTTTCTGGATGAGCTGCACTGATGAAATTTTACATGTTCTTTCCTATCCCTATTCAGAAGGATATTTCCGGGGAATTGATTATTGTTGATTTTATACTGAAAATGTACATACATATAATACAGTGCTGTGCAGAATAAATCTGACCAGGCTGAATAAAGTCTTATCTTATCTAAAAAAAAATATGGTATACCTTCAACAATAAGGAAATTAAACATTTCCACATTTCTTAAAAACTGGCTCGTAGATTTTTCCAATCACCTTGAAGAGTCTGCTTATTTTTTCTTTTTGTCTGAAAAGTGGTGCATTAGGTGATATGTTTCTTTCCTTCTATGCAACATGTTTTCTGTAACATTAAATTTCTTGTTGGAAAAGTAGGTAATGCTTGAAAATATACATTTACCTTAAAGGTTTATCAAACTGATTTAATGATACAGAAGTTGTGAAATCGTTTGTTTTTTTCTTGATTAAACAATAAAGAAATGATTTTCCAACACACTTTTCCGTAAAAGTCTCTCTTAAGTGCATCCTCATGGCATCAAAAGACTATCTTTTTGCTTTTATTTAGTTTCCATCTTTGCATAAATAGATTTAGTAAAAAATAAAAACTTTCAATACAAAAATACTCTAGTGATAGTCTAGTGAAAATGACCCTGTTCTCCTGTAGTGTCAATGCGAAACAAGACAAACCTATGAGCTCTGGATCTGGCAGTGAGTCTGGTAACTGAGCTGACACCAGCTGCTTTATGGTGGCCACCATGTAGTTTCCAGGTTCAACATCCTCCGGGAAAGGCAACACCGACTTCGGCCTGTTGTGCAGCTTCAGAGACAGATGCCAAAATGGATTTTCCATGTCTTTGATTGTCCTTGGGAAAAAAAGTATTGTGTTAAGGGTGCATTAGGTTACCTATTGCACCTTTAAGTTAGGGATATCCTGATATCAGGACATCTAATATTAGATATGATCATATAGTGTGTTTTCTTCAATTAGGCTATATCATACAGTGTGTATTGCACTTACAAAACAAGTTCGGAAACATTTAGGATTCATAAACTGTCCATCTACTAAAGATAACATTAATTAGGCCTAATGTTAAACAAAATAATGCTGCTAGCCAACTAAAACTCAATATGTCAAATATATACAAGTGAAGTCAAGTATAATTTAAGATTTTTTAAAATTATCTCTAATTCAATCAAATCTTATATAGTACAAATCATGTACTACTGCTACATAATGTAAATATTTATGTAACATATTCCAAACAACCCATTCTTACCTAAATTAGCTTATCGGTAAACTCTCAGATGATACAGCACGAGTGTAAACAAAGACTGCTTCTTCTTCTTCACGGTTTAATCGGTCGTTCTCAGACTAACTGGAGAGTGTGCTATCGCCCTCTGGCGGACTGAAGGGTGAAACGCCATTAGAAGAAAAGAAAGCCTGTATTCGTCACGTGTACATTACAGTACAGTGAAATGATTTTCTTGGCATATCTCAGTTTGTTAGGAAGTTGATTTCAGAGCACAGGGTCAGCCATGATACAGCAACCCAGGAGCAAAGAGGATTAAGGGCCTAGCTCAGTGGCAGCTTTATTTAATAAAAACTGCTGGGGCTTGAACCCACCCCAACCTCCTGATCAGTAACCCAATGCCTTTAACCATTGAGCCCCATGAAACCCCATGATGCAGTGAGAAAAAAAGAGCTAAAAGAGAGAGAGAGAGAGAGAGAGAGAGAGAGAGAGAGAGAGAGAGAGAGAGAGAGAGAGCTGACCCTCCTTGATCAGCCTCCTTGGTACCCTTAACAACACCATGTGCTGAGGCCACTCACCAGCAAATGCCTCAGGCTGGCCAACATCCTGTTTAAAGTCCATTAACCGAGCATTCCTGGATGATTTATAAGCCATTAAGGTCCTTAAAACACAAGAAGAATCAGAGAAGATGACCATCCTGGCTGCTTTTATCCAAAGTGACTTACAATTGAAACAGGATACAAATGAAGGTTTTGTACAAGGGTTCGACAGTGGCAGCTTGGTGGTGCTGGGATGTGTAAAAAAAAAAAAAAAAAAAAAAAAAAAAAAAAAACCCTTCCAATCAGTAGCCCAGCAGCCCAATACCTTATATATTTCTTCTCTTTCTTTGTTTGGTTGTGAACTTCTCCAGTGTTCAGGCAGTGGCTTGTTGTTTTTTGGTCTCCTTAATTAAGTCTGGCGATCTGGTTTTGAGTCTGTCAGCTTACAGTACTGCCTTGTACTACAGAAATGTCTGTATCCAAAAGAGCGCCATGCAATGTGAACATTTTCAGCTAAATCTGAGCAAAGGAGGGTAGCGTTTATTGTCATCGCACAAATATATAAGTCTACAGAAGCTGGGAAGTGATGGTTAGCCATGGAATGACACCCTTGTTCTAGGGCCAAACAGCTTGGTAGTGTTGAAATTTGAACTCCCAACACTTGTGGATAATGTTGGGACATGCGCTATATCTAGTTTGTTTAGTTTATGGTGTTGAGAAGATCATCTCAGCCTCAGACGCTCCGCCCATGGAGTGTCTAATCTCCTGAAAGTTGCAGTCTGATTAGCTGTCTGGAGTTCCACAGTTCATGGTGAGGAAATTCGGTTAGACATTTGCAAATAGCCTCTTTCTGGTAAAGTAGGTGGATCTTGTGCACATTTAGTGAAGAATAGTACAAACCTCTCTCGCAACAGCTAGAAGTCTGAAGTGCAAAACTATGAGGAGCCTGACTGCTTCAGGATGCTTGCTCTAGTATGTGTTGGAGATCTGTGTGGGAAGTTTTGCTTTCCTTAGTCATTAAGGTAGCTGACTTTTGCAGCAAACATTTTGAAGGACAACCACTGGGCTCTGGAAGGTTTTATAGCTATCTTTATGGACATCTACAAATTGATCAGAAAGCAGATTGACTCTGATTAGAATGTTCTTGATGTCAGCTGTGTACAGACAGAGTACCTGGTTATTGAGAGGGAGACCTTCCTTGCAATGTCTTAGCTTGGTTATTTAAACCATCAGTAGTAAGTCCATAAGTCATTCGGCTCACTTGGAGAAGAAGAAGTCTGGCAGGGATAGGTGGTAATTTGGAGTCAATAATGGTTTGGATGTCCTGCTGTACTGGCCAATTGTCTCTGGTGTCCAGGAAGGAGTCATGGATTTTACCTCATTTTTCCTGGGACATGTTGGCTCTTGCTATCCTTAGGGCCTTGTAGCCTTTTCAACAGGCATCCTACTGCCTTCTCATTACATTCACTACACTAACAGTCAACTGAACTAAATTTATTGTATTTTGTTTTTAAATCCAATAAGAAATAAAACCAGACAGGACATACTGCTATGGGAAAATAATCAACGACAGGGTGGTGTTATACCCATTGCCACATATCCAGAGTTTTTTTCCCCCTCTTATACCATCTCAAGTTGCTAATGCTAACATTTAAAACAATTATTAAAGAGTGATATGCCCTACTTTTTTATCCATTTATAGTTACATTGAATGTTGTGGAACATCAGTGAAATACTAAAATATAAACCTGTGACTTGCCTTGCATTCTGTAATCAAAACCTTTGGGCTAAGTATGTGAGAAATTTTAAGTCTATCTGATAGTTCTCAACATCTATCATTACACCGACCATTATATATGTGGCATGGATGCACATACAGTATTTATCGCAATTGCAAAAAAAAATCCACTCATGGTTTAACAGTTGATCTACTTGTTATTTGTGATATCATAGGTTTCTTTCTTCTCTTATTCTTTATTATTCTTCTAAATTTGACTTAAACACATGTCTGAACTCATCTCTATTTACAGCCATCAGGGAACATGTCAGCACTTTTTAGCTGGTCTCTGGGCAAGTCTGGGTATTTTTAATATTAGACATGGTGCAAATGACTCAGAAACATGTTTGCTAAGCAGTCAATAGAACAGAAGGTTACAGAGAGAGAGAGAGAGAGAGAGAGAGAGAGAGAGAGAGAGTGTGTGTGTGTGTGTGAGAGAGAGAGAGAGAGTGTGTGTGTGTGTGTGTGTGTGTGTGTGTGAGAGAGAGAGAGAGAGAGAGAGAGAGAGAGAGAGAGAGAGAGAGGAAATAACTGGACGGGAAGAAGAAATGGAACAAAGGGACAAAGGGAAGCCAAAGGATGAGTATCAGCAGCCACAATGAACACGACTGGCTGACACCAACTCAAACCAGTTAACTCCGAAAAAGAACTCTTAAATGCTAGATTTAAATACGATTCAAACAAAACAGTAGTTAAATAAATTTATGGCGTTATTTGGAGTGAACCGATGGGAGTTGTCTGGTTCCATTGCCTTAGCTTAAGTCTGCACATCCTGTATTGATTGAAGTGATTCATTTGTCTTAAGTAGAGGAAACTGTAGTGAAGGGAGTTGGGCTTTGGAACAGGGTTGCCAGATTGAGTGCTTTTCTATTTGATGCCTCAATTTGTTTTATACAGCTGGAAAAAAACGGCCTGGGGTGTTCATTTGTACATAAATGATCTATGTAGGTGGTACAGTGTGTAGGGTTGGTGCCTTACACCTCCAGGGTCACCAGTCTGATCCTGAGATCAGGTCACTGTCTGTGTGGAGTTGCACATGTTTCCCAGTTTCCTCTGGGCTCTTCGGTTTTCTCCCTCGTCGCAAAACATGCATGTAGGTGTTTTGGCTGTACTAGGTTGCCCCTAGGTATGAATGAGTGTGCCAGTGTACTGTATGTGTGGTGTCCTGCAATGGACTGGTGTTCCAGTGTTCCAGCTCCACCATGACCCTTCCCAGTGGGTACCGATGATGAACAATTGAGTGAATGAATGAAAAAGATTTACGTGATTAAACATACTGGTATCATCTTGTATTAAAATGATCATACCTGATGTTCATTGATGACAGCCATTGAGAAATATTTAATTTACTTGACACTCCTAGAAAAAAAAAGGACCCAAAAAGGTTCTTTAGGTGGCCAACTTTCAACTAACGTTTCTGAAATAAAGCCATGTATTTATAGTGTTCTACAAAGAAACTTTAAGTTCTCCCTCCGAGGGGAATAATGAAGACATTTAGGCTGTTAAATTTCCGCGAAATGAGGTAGTACAGTGTGTTTGGATGACTATGTTTATAATCGTGAAATGCTTCTTCGAATAACAAAAAGATGAAGCACAGTGTAACGTTTTTGAACTTCACATGGTATTTCGAAAAAGCCTTTTTTTAGCATCGCTGATGCAATAACCAACTTCTGTAAATTTTCTTGGAGACTTTGTTCCTTTTTTTTTTTTTTTACTTGTCAAGGTATTTGTAATACAACGTTTGGATGTCTCGTCCGCAATAAAGCTCAGTGAATGAAGGAAGGACAGTGAGTTTCTAGCAGCTTTCACATGGAGCTTCCATTATGATCCCACTGTTGGGTCATGAATTAATTTCTAGAAAACACTGTGATATTGTGTCATCAGCAAAGTGTTAATGAAGTGAGAGTTTATAGTTTACTAATTGTTCAGTTTTTTCAGTTTATTTGTATAGCGCTTTTAACAATGGACATTGTCCCAAAGCAGCTTTACAGAAGTATATAAATTCAGGACATAGATTTTAAGGAAAAACTCCCTGAGATGATATAAGGAAGAAACTTTGAAAGGAAACACACTCAAAAGGGAACCCATCCTCATCTGGGTAACACTGGATAGTGCAATTATAAATAAATAAATCTCTTCTATAAATGTACCAGTACAACATGGTCAGATAGCAGTTGTGAGACCATGAAAAATTCGTTACAGTTTTTATATGAAGTCTGTTTTGTTGAACTTCACCACTGTAATCTCAATGATCTTTAGGCTGCACCGTGTGGGGCCATCCTCAGCAGCATCATGTGACTTCAATTGATGAGGTCTCCAACCAGAAGTAGGGCATCAGGATGGATCGGGCAGGTCCAGAGAGCAGAAGGGGTCGGGATCACTGGCATCTCAGGAGTATCATGTGAAGCTCAACAGAAGGGGAGGGAGAGAGCGCGCGCGAGAGAGAGATCATTAGGTGAAGTGAAGTGACATGTGAAGGCCAATGTATGGTAACCCATACTTGGAATTTGTCCTCTGCATTTAACCCATCCAAGTTAGCGCACACACATTAGGAGTTGTGAGTAGTGAACACACACACAACAAACCGTGAACACACCCGGAGCAGTGGGCAGCCATTTTTACTGCGGCACCCGGGGAGCAGTTGAGGGTTAAGGGCCTTGCTCAAGGGCCCAACAGTGGCAGCTTGGCGGTGCTGGGATTTGAACTCATGACCTTCCGATCGGTAGCCCAACTTCTTAACCACTGAGCTCAGTGGTACCAGTGGTACTCAGCTCAGTTGTATGCTTATTGTCCCGTAATGGTTAAGGACAATGTACTTAGCACACACTGAGACTGTGTCCCGAACACTAATTGGAAGGCTGTTCCATAACTGTGGGGCTTTGTAAGAGAAAGCTCTTCCCCCTGCTGTAGCCTTCACTATTCGACGTACCAACAAATAGCCTGCGCCTTTTGATCGAAGTAGGTGTGGCGGATCATAAAAGACCAAAAGTTCACTTAGGTACTGTGGCGAGAAGCCATTTAGCGCTTTATAAGTCAATAGTAGTATTTTATAATCAATGCGGAATTTCACTGGGAGCCAATGCAGTGTGGATAAGATAGGGGTGATGTCGTCATATCTTCTAGTTCTAGTAAGGACTCTTGCAGCTGCATTCTGGACTAACTGGAGTTTGTTTATGCTCCTACTGGAACATCCAGACAGTAAGGCATTACAATAATCCAACCTAGAAGTGACGAAAGCATGGACTAATTTTTCTGCATCATGTAATGACAATATATTTCTTATCTTAGCAATATTTCTGAGGTGAAAGAAGGCTATCCTAGTAATATTACCTACATGGGCGTCAAAGGAAAGACTGGAGTCAATAATCACACCAAGGTCTTTTACTGCTGCACATGATGAAACAGAAAGGCCATCCAGAGTTACTATATAATCAGAAAACTTACTTCTAGCTGCATGTGGTCCTAGTATAAGTACTTCTGTCTTGTCAGAATTTAGTAAGAGGAAGCTAATGAGCATCCACTGTCTGATGTTCTTTACACATTCCTCGACTTTATTAAACTGGTGTCTGTCATCTGGCTTTGCTGAAACATACAACTGTGTGTCATCAGCATAACAGTGGAAGCTAATTCCATGTTTACGAATAATTTGACCCAGAGGTAACATATATAAAGAAAAGAGCAGTGGGCCTAAAACAGAACCTTGCGGAACACCACACTTTACCTCAGTATGCATAGAGAATTCACCATGTACATCTACGAACTGATAGCGATCAGTCAAATAAGACCTGAGCCAGGAGAGGGCCGTTTCCTTAATGCCAACAATGTTTTCTAGTCTACCAAGGAGAATAGTATGATCAATTGTATCAAAAGCTGCACTAAGGTCAAGCAACACAAGCATGGAGACACAGCCCTGATCAGAGACCATCAGTAGGTCATTTACCACTTTAACCAGTGCTGTCTCTGTGCTATGATGAGGCCTAAATCCTGACTGATATATTTCATGAATGTTATTCCTATTTGGGTACGAGCATAGCTGCTTTGCTACAACCTTTTCTAAGATCTTGGAGATAAAGGGGAGATTTGATATTGGCCTATAGCTGGACAATTGACAGGGGTCGAGGTCAGGTCTTTTAATCAGAGGTTTGATAACTGCTAATTTAAATGATTTAGGTACATAGCCAGTGCTAAGGGAAGAGTTGATTATTTTTTAGAAGGGGTTTGATTATTTCTGGAGTAATCTGTTTGAAGAAACATGTAGGTAGGGGATCTAGTATACAAGTTGATGATTTTGAAGAAGAAATTAATGAAACTAGTTCGGTCTCTCTAAGGGGAGTAAAGCACTCAAATCGTTGATCTGATATTGCTATATTATTATCTACAGGGTTAGTTAGACTGTCTGGTTTTAAATTAATAGTCTGAATTTCTTGTCTAATATTTTCAATTTTGCCAATAAAAAACTCATGAAATCATTGCTGCTATATGATGATTGTGTGCCTGTTTCTGTGGAGGTTTTATTCCTAGTTAATTTTGCTATAGTATTAAATAAAAATCTAGGATCCTTTTTGTTATCTTCAATTAAGGTAGAGGGATAGACTGATCTAGCTGCACTAAGAGATTTCCTATAGTTCAGGAGGCTCTCCTTCCATGCTGTTTGAAATACTACCAAACTGCCTTCATTGTGTTTTTTGTCTGAAAAGTGTCTCTTATGTAATATGCTGCTTTCTTTAATGACATACAAACATTTTTCGGTAACATTTCATTTTGTGATAGAAAACTTTTTTTTTGTACTGACTTGATAATGCAGAACTCATAAGATAAACAATCTATAACAAAGTTTGTACCAAAAAAAATAGGGTGCCTAAAACTTTTGCACAGTACTGTAAATTTATGAGCACAACTGTATAATATTATTATTATTATTATTATTATTATTATTATTATTATTATTATTATTATTATTATTATTATCCTGTTAAAGGAACTTAAATGAATCCTGAAGCACCCTCAGCACCACTGCTTCCCACATCCAATAACAACTATCCATAACAAAATAATAGAATCGATCACACACAAATACCATTACAAACCATCAGCTAACCATTACAACTGTTACCAATACCAGTACTGGTCCTTAATGGTATCCACTAGACACCAATAGAAGGCAACAAATTACCAGTAGAGACTCACAGGGACCATTACAATTCCCATTAAAACCATTACAAATTCTAAAAGGGTGTTTTTTTGTTTTCACCACGGTACTATTGTATATAGTCCATAACACTTTGGGACAAAGAGCTGTTTTGATTTCAGGGCCACTTTTAAACCTGTATGAGCCTGTAGTGGATGTACGCAATCTGGCAACCTTTCTGCAAACAGTAAGCAATCTGGCAACCCTGCTTTGTGAATGACAAAGCGAGCGAATGAACTGGGAGCGGTTGATTTTTTTTTATTCTCCTCTGAATAAACCCTGAATAAAACATACATTAAGCTTCAACTCGGAAAAGACAAGGTTTCATTTATTTATGAGTGAAACGTAGCCTGGGCTGAAAAAGCTATGAACCAAGTAAGCTAGCTAACTCTAATGTTTATCCACCCGTTACTACCGGACTGGACTCCATTTGCGGTAAGCAAACTACTTTCTAAATGTTTGCTACATGTTTGTTTAACTTTATACCTCTCGCTTGAACCATGACCATGAATAAAACCATGAAAATGTTGGAAATTGTTTGGTAAATTGCTTTTATTCGACTGTGACTAGCACAAACAGCTGCGCGCAGCAGCTGGAAACTGAGGAGAAGAGATTCATGTCTGGGAAAGAAAGAATGACGTTTTTACTAAAAGCTATGGGAATTTCTATTTGTAGTTGTTTTTTTTATTTATTAATTCTTTTGCTCACATCCAGACCAGCTGACCATTTTAAGATGTTTTAGGGGATTTTTAGATGGCCACTCCTAAGAGTTTTGAGCCACGGATTGAGGATATGGCACTGCCAAGATTATAATAACTCTAGCAGGAATACAGGAATACATCAGCATAGAAATGAAGCCAGTTCATGCAGCCTGATCTTTTGCCATCTATTTTATAACTCTGAACTTTCAATTCAGCCATGCCCAAAGAGAAGATCTGGGGTTTAAAATAAAATGTGCTACCCATCTCCTAGTTCTGTGCTGGTTAAGACCACTGTTGAGGTCCTAATTTTACATACACCTCGCAGAATCTTCAAAATGTTAATAATAATAATAATAGTAATAATAATAATAATAATAATAATAATAATAAAGTGATAATAAAAATTGCATTTTGTTTTTTTATTTAGTACTGTCATGAATAAGCTATTTCACATAACAGATATTTACATATATACTCCACAAGACACAGCAATAACTGAATTTACACAAATGAACCAGTTCAAAAGTTTACATACGCTCGATTCTTAATACTGTGTGTTGTTACCTGGATGATCAACGACTGTTTTTATGTTTTGTGATAGTTGTTCATGAGTCCCTTGTTTGTTCTTCAGAAAAATCCCCCAGGTCTTGCACATTATTTGCTTTTCCGGCACCTACTGCATGTTTGACCCCCTTTCCAACAGCGGCTATATGATGTTGAGATCCATCCTTTCACACTGAGGACAACTGAGGGACTCGTACACGACTATTACAGAAGGTGCAAACATTCACTGATGCTCAAGAAGGTGTATGATCTGGATCAGGATGATCAGTGTAAATTGTTATTATTTTGTTTAAAGATCTTATTTTTTTTTCCATTCGGTACTGCCCTTCAGAAGCTACATAAGATATTTACATGTTTCCCAGCAGACAAATCAATAACAGTTTTCACAGGAAAACCAAAGAATGTGCAGGACCTGGAGTTTTTTTCTGAAGAACAGTGGGCAGTTTAACTGCTCAGGACAAACAAGGGACTCATGAACAACTATCACAACATGCTCAATATCTTTAATATTCAATATTCAAGATTCTGCACTATTTCTAGGTGCCTATTTAAATGTAAGCCAACTTGTCCATGTTTACTGTTTTGTAGCACCCCAATGTATATAACTTTAAAAACATCAACAAAACAGCATTGTGTCCTGACCCAGCTCACTATGACTACATATAGTTCAAAAGAATTATTTTTCATTAATGTATGAATCCATTTAACATCTCATATTTGAAGCATCCTTTTCCATGAGTCATCCATTTCAGGTTATTAAAAAATGTGCATTTTAGCTCCATATTCACTCAACCCTGTCACCAGAACACATTCACCCATATAAAATGTTTGTAATGTCACATGTTGGACAGGAAGTTGAAGAATTTGGTTCCTATTTTGCCGAGGTACCAAGAGTACCAAATGGGAATACGAGTGGAGCTAGATAAAGTGCGGGGCACTAAATGGTTAAGCGAAATCGTCACAGAAGTGTTACTCAAGCCAGACAAGTGGCATTAAAAAAAAAAAAAAATACAAGGCACAAAAAAAAACAAAACAAAACAAAACTGAAATAAAATGGCTTTTCTACCAGAAAGCGATTTTGAGGAGTAAAAATTTTGTTCTCTCCTCAAAGACGAAATTTTATTTATTTATTTATTTATTTTTGTTAGCTTGTTTATTTATTTGATTTCAGTGGACCAGAACATCCCATTTTATCATCATTTTGCCACACATCTTCACATATTCTGGTATTTAAAGTGTTTCAAGTTACAAGAAAACGATCAATGACTGCATGGATGGATTGCAACCCCAAAATGGATTATTTTCCTATAACAGCACATCGTGAATTGTGTGATTCCTCTAATACCAAAGCAGTTTGTCAAATATTAAGAGTTTAATTAACGATACATAATCCTTCGTATTCATTTATAGTTACGTTTAATGTTGAGGAATGTCTACAGGAAAGTTAGATCCTGTTATCACTTTTGTTACAGCCTCTTTTTTTTTCTCCCTCTTGAAGTTCATAAGCCAAAAAAAAAAAACCCAAAAACAAAACATAGCTTGTCAATGTTATTGAAGAACCATAAAGCACAAAGTTCTGAAGACTCCGCTGAGTCGGAAAACTTCATTATTGTTAAAAAGCGCTGACACTGGAGACTCCTTCCATAAACGCTATATAAACGTCTCCTTACTCAAAGCTTCAACATATCAATGATTATACTTTGTATTTTTTGTTAAAAAACAGCACATTTATTTATCCTTTTATCATTAGTCATAGATTGTGTAGATCGTCTGCC
Source organism: Cranoglanis bouderius (assembly GCA_023630585.1). Taxonomy (NCBI): domain Eukaryota; kingdom Metazoa; phylum Chordata; class Actinopteri; order Siluriformes; family Cranoglanididae; genus Cranoglanis; species Cranoglanis bouderius. The sequence continues at coordinate 5,782,142 of CM042566.1, forward strand.
ATAATAGTTTCTGTGAAAGACTTGTTTGACTTACAGCCAGAACTATTGTCAAAAGCAGCTGTTATAGAACATGAATCAACACCTTCTGACCTGGTATACCTGTGGAATAAATTGGCTTAATCACTGTATGTCCTCTTACCTGTGTAGTGTCACACTCCTAATTCTGTCCCATCCGAACTGGACAATGTGTTCAAATCCAAGCTGGTTTAATTATTTCAGTTTTTTCTTTCTTTCTTTCTTTACTTCCTGATTTTTCCCCATAATATAGTAACTTAAGGTCTTTAAGAAAGCTTTCTCCGCTGACTTTGAGAAGTTAATTGTGTATTTCTGCAGTTATTGAAATTCCGTGGTTCTGCAGCGTTTAGATCTGGTTTTGATTTCCCTGTGGAACTCAAACGAGCTAGACAGGAAATGGACAAAGGAAGCAGATCCGGTCTGGTCCAAACTCAAGACCTAATAAACAGATAGAAACTAAAATCCATGTGGTCTGTAAAACTAATTGTGGTTAATTGTGAACCAGTTAATTTCAGCAGCTTAAGGGCCACACTGTGTATGAAACAAGGGTTTCTACATTACATTGACTGGCAAGTATAGTTTTAAAAGAACGCATATCCAGGATTGGTTGGCTGATGTAGGTGACTTATTGCTTACACTGCACTGCATCTTACTGGAACTGTTTTATATGCCAGACAAGGTCTAGACAAAGTCTTAAAACTGGCAGGGGAGACCCACCACACACAATAACTCACACACACTCACACACACACACACACACACACACACACACACACACACACACACACACACACACACACACACACACACTGTTACTCACTCACAGCCAATTTAATTAGCCCAGCCTTTCTCTCAGAGAGTATAGTGGATTTGTTATTGTAGTATCAGTGTAGTACATATGGTGATAAGACATCAGTGACTCCATATAACACACACACACACACACACACACACAATCGCACACACAGAGGAGAGGGAGAGAGAGAGAGAGAGAGAGAGAGATTTAACACCTTGGACAGCTGGGCTTTTTGTTTTGGCAATTGCAGTCAAGACGAATGCAAATTTTTTGCATTCTGATTTATTACATTGCAGTAAGATATTAAAAACAGTCATTTGTAGAGAGGATCTGCTTTAAGTGAATTTTGTGGACTGTTATTAGCCGTGTCGTACAGCTGTGTATCTCAGGCACACTGTTGAACTTTTTATACCACATAGGCAAATGATGAAACTCTTTCTACGTCTCGTGCTGTCGTTACAGTCAGGATTGGGCCTGGTATGGAGTGTGATTTTGAGTCACTAGTAAGGGGTTAGAGTAGGTTTGAATGGTTGAATGTTTGTCTAGGACATAGTAAAGAATAGTCTGAATATTAGAATGAACAGAATACTAGAAATGAATACAGTTTATCTGCTCTAGACTGGATATAATATGTAATATGTAAGAAAAAAATAACATGAGAGGTTGGCTGTTATAGGAAAATAATCAATGTGGGGTTGGGGTGATGTGGCCCGATGCGAAGTAGAGTTACTGTCATTACCCCGAAGTTGATTATTTTCTTATAAAAGCGTGTCATGAAGTACTTTACTCAATCTATTGTATACCACAGCAACTTGCAAACACTATCCATTTATACAGTACTGTGCAAAAGTTTTAGGCACCCTATTTTTTTATTTTTTTTTTAGTACAAACTTTGTTATAGATTTTTTATTTTATGACTTCTACATTATCAAGTCAGTACAAAAAACATTTTAGATTCCCAAACATTAGTTTTCTAGCACAAAATGAAATGTTACAGAAAAATGTTTGTATGTCATTAAAGAAAGCAGCATATTACGTAAGAGACACTTTTCAGACAAAAACCACAATGAAGGCTGCTGGGTTTTGCTGCAAAAATAAGAATCGAGTGCGAAAGTCAAAGTCTCCAGAAGAACTGTGTCTGGTTCTACAAGATGCTCAATAAAACTTACCAGCTCATTTCCTTATAAAACTTTATTTTTATTTTTATTTTTTTCACAAGAAATATTGACTCATATTTGATTCATTTACTACTGTTTACTGCTCTTTACGTTTTTTTTTTTTTTTTTAATGTAGAAACATTTAATTTCATTATTTTGAAGGCAGCTTTGCTCCACAGCATTTCTTTGCATGTGCCTAAAACTTTTGCACAGTACTGTAGTTACATTTAATGTTGTGAAACATTAATTGTGTGATTTCTCGATTTTGCGATCACAGAAATTAATGCAAAATCAAGCAAACATCGCAGTATTCGCAGGAGCTTGGAATTGTTCAAAATTACTGCGGATTTTCCGCAGATTTGGGCCAAGATATGTCATGTGACGTCATCACAACACACATTCAGCAAAAAGGCCTCTATGATTGACGTGTCGAATATGAGTACAGCTAAAAGGTCTCATTTACCAACAACATCAATTTCGTGCAATTGCAGTTTCGCCAATTCGAATACTTTTCCGCAGAAAAGCACTTCTGTAAGAAGCATAGCAACTTTTGGGAAAAAAAAAAAAAAAGGCTGCAAAATCAAGCATTTTTGGCCACAACAATCATAAACAAACTCCATGAGGACAGTCTCTTTCTTGAAGTCACCAATACAAAAAAAAAAAAAAAAAAAAATGCAACTTGTCATGTTGCTGAGAAACCACAACGTCCTTTGTCCTGAAGACCCTCCTGTGTCTGTAAGCTTAAACTTACAGCTTTAACTTGTGACAAAACACCGTACCGTATGTCCGTGATGTCATATGCAGCTTTCACCTCAGAAAAAGAATATGTTTGGCTGCTGCTTCTTGCCATATTAAGTCTTTTCAGCGTATGTATCAGTGACCCTCCCCAGTTATTGAACACTTCCTGAGTCCATTAAAAAATGGATGCTTCTCATATACTTCGTGATTATTGTTTTATCGTATATATTCAAATTCTTGCTGGAACTGAAATAAGCGTCTCTTCTCCACTCCAGTACCTCTTGGACTGCTCGGACGCCATGTTGTGATTGGAACGTGATCATATGACCACATGACGCAAACATCTGGGTTAATAGAAAATACAAACCCACTAGAAACTCACCCCTACTTTGGTCCTTTTATTGCTGTCTGGATACAAGAGTCAGAATTACGGCAGGCACTATTCTCAGGGCCGTGCTGTTAGAAACTTAATCAACATCTTCTCACCAATCAGATTCAAAAGCAGCACTTACTGCATGTGTTTGGATGGGATTTCATCTTTTCACCCTGTGCATTAGGTAAATAGAAAGATTTTGTTGATGGAGGGAGCTAGCCTCTCTTTTGCTGTGCTCAGGATTTGGCTGCTGGGATCAAAGCCTTCGTCTGCGATGTGATGTGAAGCTTTATGTGTGACTCAGGAGTGATTTTTTTTTTATTCAGCTCTTTCCTTAGATCTATGAGTTTTTGGCTGGAGGTTTTGTTTGTTTGTAGACACTGTGGTGTATGTATGAACGAGGCAGTAAAATCTGTAGATCTGTAGAGCATTGTGCATCTGTGCTTCTACTGAGCTGTTTCATGAACACGGTAACTGGTTTTGTTTTTCGTTTCTCTCAGCATGATGTTTATTTCAGTCATGAAAATGTGCTGTGTAATCTTGGGGGAAATGACATCAGTTTCCTTTTTTTTCTCCTGTAATGGTTGTGGTTATGATGTGACTCAGACCTGCTGCTTCTTGACCATGAGTAACATACTAATAGAGGGAAGGAAAGGAGGAAAAAAAAGGAGAGAAAAAATAAAATAAAAGGAGTGTATGGATAAAGTAGAGTCAAAATTGAGGCAGAAATAAATCCAAGCCTATACTATAACTGAGGAAGGTTAAGGAGGACTGAGACTTTAATAATAATAATAATAATAATAATAATAATAATAATAATAATAATAATAATAATAACAACAACAACAACTACTACAACAACTACAACACCTGTACCACCACCACCACCACCACCACCACCAACAACACCAACAACAACAACAATAATAATAATAATAATAATAATAATAATAATAACAACAACAACAACTACTACAACAACTACAACACCACCACCACCACCACCAACAACACCAACAACAACAACAACAATAATAATAATAATAATAATAATAATAATAATAATAATAATAATAATTGGGCACCCGTGACCATGTTGCCTGTTCACTGGTTTTCCTTCCTTGGACCACTTTTGGTAGGTACGACCTGTGTTTTGGAGAGGCTCTGATCCAGTCGTCTAGCCATCATAATTTGGCCCTTGTCAAAATCACTCAGATCCTTACACTTGCCCATTTTTCCTGCTTCCAACACATCAACTTCAAGAACTGACTGTTCACTTGCTGTCTAATATATCTCACCCCTCGACAGGTGCCACTGTAAGTTATCCACGTCACCTGTCAGTGGCTTTAATGTTATGGCTGATCCGTATGTATATATAGTATCTCACAAAAGTGAGTACACCCCTCACATTTTTGTAAATATTTTATTATACCTTTTCATGGGACAACACTGAAGAAATGACACTTTGCTACAATGTAAAGTAGTGAGTGTACAGCTTGTATAACAGTGTAAATTTGCTGTCCCCTCAAAATAACTCAACACACAGCCATTAATGTCTAAACCGCTGGCAACAAAAGTGAGTACACCCCTAAGTGATAATAAAATATTTACAAAAATGTGAGGGGTGTACTCACTATGGTGAGATACTGTATAGTATAAGTGTAAGTGTAATAAGTGTATAAAAATAGAATATAATTACAAATATATATATATATATATATATATATATATATATATATATATATATATATATATATATATATATATATATATATATATGCAAGTTACAAGTTATATACAAGTTCTCTACAAGTAAAGTGCCAGTCAAAGTCAGGGAAAATGAAAAATAAATTATCTGAAACATTAAAAAAAAAAAAAAAAAAAAAAAAATCAGTCATAGATTTCCAGATCTTTGGTTCATAAAAACAGACTTATAGGGTTATTTCCCCCCTTGTTACGAAACACAGGGGGAGCTGGATGCAATCGCTGAAGAAACAGTTAGTTTATTTTGGATAAAGGAAAACAGGGTAATAATCTGAACAGGAAAGGTATAAGTCCACAAAACACAGAAAGTAATCCAAAACAATAGTGAGGCATAAATCCACAAGGAACAAGAATAATCCAAAACAAAGAGAGGCATAAATCCACAAAAAACATGAATAATCCAAAACAAAACATGGAACTAGGATATGGTCTATGAACTACGGTCCATGGTCTAAGAGCAAGTGAACGCGAGCTGAGTACATGCGTACGTTACTCTATTCATTTAAACATTACCATTTAATACTTCGCGCCGAAGCGGACGCGAAAAGTGGCTTAAATATATGAGTAGTAACAAGCCGTAACAGAAAACAACTGAGACTAATAAATAGCATTAAATGATAAACCAGTGAACAAACATGGGTGGAGACATGACGTAAACAGAGGACCAATAAATATACAGAGGCGGAGACATGACGTAAACCAAAACACAAGCGCACATGGTGAAGTAAACAGTCTATGAATGAACTGATTGCGGAGAATACGGAAGTGCGTTGCCGGCTGTCCTCAGTGACAGCTCGGAGAGGGGAATGCGGAAGTACACCGCTCGCCAGCCTTCGCGAGCCGCGTATTGCGAGGGGTTCTCTAACACCCCTGCATTTAAAATGAGCTATGTTCTCTTTCAAGTGGTTATGAAAAGTTAGCAAAAATGTGTACCAGTTGTTTTTCCATCATGTGAATATTCTGAAGAGGAGCAGCAGGATGACATCATCAAAAGAGCACAGGCCAAAAATACACACAGTCCTGGAGATGAGAGAACACACACACCCTCTGCTTCATTATTATTATTATTATTATTTTTTTCTCAAATATTGGTTTCCATAACCCTGTATCACTTTTTCGTTGCATTTAAAGTTCAGCGAAGCCTGAAAACATTCTGCAATTTAAAAATGTAACCATTTCTTTGAATTTGTGTCGTTTCCATTGCAGTTTTCTTATGCATGAATTAATGAATTCTAATTTCTTTGATGAGTAGCGTTTGTTCGATCTTGAGTTTTGGTTACTGTCTGTGCAGAGTTTTACATGTTCTCCGTGTGGGTTTACTCCGGGTTGTCCAGTTTTCTCCCACTGTCCGAAAACATGCTGGTATGTGGATTGGCTATGCTAAATAAGCGTGTGTGTGCTCATACTGGCGTTCCAATTTTTACTGCTGATGAGTGGTTTGCATCTTGTGGTATGGCCTCTATATTTCTGCACTTGAAGCCTTCTTTGAATGGTGGATTGTGATACCTTCACCCCTGCCCTGTGGAGGTTGTTGGTGATGTCACTGTTGTTTTTGGGTTTTCCTTCACAGCTCTGCCTCTGATTGACTTTCGCTTTTCTCTCAGCTTCAAAATGGCTAACTTTTCTCCCATAGACAGCCCTCTGATCTTCAAGTTGGCTTATCCTTTTCAACAAAAAATGCAGTCTTCACAGGTGAAGCCTGTTTATTGTTTAAACAATCAATCTAACAGGACACACCTGGGTAACAAGAAACACCTGTCAGTCACATGTTCCAATATTTTTGCTCACCTACAGATTGGGTGGTCTGGTACAGAATGTGCTATATTCTATGTTGTTTAACACATCTACATATAAATACCAGGAAATAAAAGCTGAAACTCTAAACTCTATTCTCATATTCATCTTTTGATCTAAAACCCAAATGTCTCCAGTCTGCGGCCAAAAAAAAGAGAAAAGAAAAGAATTGGCCTTGCCGTTCCAATAGTTTCGGAGGGGACTGTAGCGCTGACTTGTTTCGTTTTCACCAACCATCGAATCCTGATGGAGAAAACTAAAGTTTTATGTTGTCCATGCCCAGATATGGTGTTGAATATGTCTAATATGTCACATTATTGAAGACGTATGCATTTGAATTTACATTTGTAGTTGACAGCTAAATATGCGAAAATATTTAATAAGGAATAACACGGTCCAGACTGTGCAGTGAGGTGAAAGTAATGCACTCGGAGTGGGGTGGGAGGTGGCGGAGTTATTCCACTTATACCACAGAGATTTGCCAACCATTAAAATGTTTAATTTGTTAATGAATGGCACATTATAGCTGCAATAAACAGTCACCAGCCACTCTCTCTATCTCTCTCTCTCAATCTTTCTCTCTCTCTCTCTCTCTCTCTCTCTCTCTCTCTCTCTAAGCGCAGCCTGTCATTTTATCGAGAAATTGAAACGCGTAAACTCCTCTGTCCTGTAAACCTCCCTGTGCTGGGAAACTTACAACCAAGACTCCTTCCATAAATGTTAAATAAACGTCTCCTAAAAAAGTCACCACTTCAACGTCTATGTGGTTATATGCTTATACAGCACCTGCCGTACAAGTCCTGTGGATGAACTGTTACTATGGAAACAATAACGTATTAAAACGAGCACATTAATATTAACAAATTGACTATCTTTGACTATCTTTTTACTCTCACTTGGGGAGGATCCTTATGCAACTAAAAGTACTAGTTAATACATATTTCTTCTTATTATTAAATGTCAAATAATAATAATAATAATAATAATAATAATAATAATAATAATAATAATAATAATAACAGCACATTTGCTTCGCACCTCCGGGGTTGGGGGTTTGAATCTCGCCCCCACCCTGTGTGCGTGGAGTATGCATGGTATCCCCGTGCTTCAGGGGTTTCCTCTGGTTACTCCGGTTTCCTCCCCCAGTCCAAAGACATGCGTTGTAGGCTGATTGGCATTTCCAAATTGTCCATAGTGTGTGAATGGGTGTGCGATTGTGCCCTGTGATGGGTTGGCACCCCATCCAGGGTGTGCCACGAGTTTCCTGGGATAGGCTCCAGGCTCCCCTTCAACCCTGTGTAGGATAAACGGTATGGAAAATGGATGGATGGATTATTATTATTATTAATATTATTATTATTATCATTATCATCATCATCATCATTATTGCACAGAGTCACACAGTCTTTCGATAAATCTTAGCTCATTGGTTGATGATGTTCAGAATAGGTCGCCTGCCTACCACACACACACACACACACACACACATCACATAAACACTACTTTCACACTCTTTCTCTTGTCAAAGTTAATCAGCCTGTCTGTGTCTGTGTGTTTGCTCCTGCAGTGCCGTGATTAAAGAAGTTTCCCTGCTGTTACACTCATTTACACACACACATACACCCACCCACACACCCACTCACACACACACACACTCCGTTCTGGGATCACCATGCTGGCCCTGCTGTTGACTTCGCTGCTGGCCGTACACTCAATCGGTGAGTTATTCTCTATTCTCTTCCCTCCTTTATCATTATCTAAAAAGCCACACACAAACATACACCCACACACCAGACACAAAGTGTCACCGCAGTGTTTTGCTAAGATATTTGTTGACAGATGAAATGAAATAAGTATCGGCACGCTCTTGTTTTTGTAATTTAATATACTTCCATTACATTTATCCAACATATGTTTTGACTTTGTACTTATAAATATGAACAAAAAAGTATACATATACAAAGAAATGGTATGTTTAAAAAAAGTATTCGGACAGCACAAATAACCAATATTAGTACTTTGTTGCAAAGAAGTTGTTGGCAGTTACAGCTTCAAGATGTCTATGGTAAGAATTTATTCACTTTTTTTTTTTTGCAGCATTGTCATTCTATTTTGGCTTCTTCCTCTTGCCAAATCATCTTCAATTCCCCAAGATGGATTTGCAATTTTTAGAAACCAGTCTTGAGTTATTTTGGCTGTATATTTGAGGTGGTTGTCTTGTTGAGACATCCATCTCCTCCCCAGTTTCAGGTTCTTGATGAGTTCCTGCTGCTTGTCCTGCAGCTCTTTTCATTCAAGTGACTGCTGCCTTCTTTCAGATTGATTCAGATCATTAATTAATTCCAAACTGATAAAACTTCAAATTAAATTGTACTTTTTTGTGACAACTTTACCAAACCTAACATACATTATTGTAAGTAAGAACGTTCTTGAAAACCTCGGGGTCATGTGTCTTTCTCACATTGCTGACACTGGAGACTCCTTCCATAAACGTTAAATGGACATCTCCTTAGGGAACACTTTACCATATCCATGATTATTTGTCTTATACGTCTTTTTTTTCCCTCAATACATTTTATGTAGAATTTCCACCATACAAATCACTGAGAATTAGCTGTTTCTATAGTAACAACAACATATTAGAAGCAGTGCATTAATTTTGTATTTCTTCTATATTCTGTAAATATAAATTATGATATGGAAATGAAGTCCATGTTCATGTGTGTTCCTCTTCCTGAGGTTTATTAAGAATGTTGTGGATGCGTGTGTGTGTGTGTGTGTGTGTGTGTGTGTGTGTGTGTGTGTGGAGCAGAATTTCCCCTCAGCAGAGGGAGACAGAGATGAGCACACACTTATTTTCCCTTCTGACTCATGCTGCCGAGGGTGGGGAGGGTGTGTTAGTGGTTATGAATGTGAAGTCTGGACTTCAGATCACCGATGCTGCCTTCTTAGAGCCAATTTTCCAGTGAATTCTTTTCTTCTTCTGAAAACGTTTGATTCTTTTGACGTTCAGCTGCTCCGAACACAGTCGAATGCTTGTTATTGTCATATATCACGTATTAAACATAACATTTTATATCATATATGATACCTTTTTGTACTTATGTCATATTAAAAAGTCACCAGACAGAGGTGGAGAAATTGTAGATTGATAGATAAAACAGAACACACAGATTATATAGATATATTCTTCAGTAACAAACACCTGTGCTTCCACTAATTCAAAAACAATACATATCTAAAAACATGACTCACACACACAAATGACTTATATTGCAAATATAATAAATATAATAAAGATCAAGTCTCTTTATATGTAAGCATTTCCAGTTTCAGTTTTCTTTTCTCCCAAATCCAATGCCATGATATTTTGAGGTCATATGATGAATCAGAGATCTGTATTGAGGATCTTGGGAAATGGCATTTGTGCATTTATTTCAAATATTCCTTAAGGGTGTCAATAATTTTGACATAATATTTATTTGAGAGAAAATACTATTGTTTAAAATATTCGAATGAGAATGAGTTTTTAGAACAAAGACATTTATTTTATATTGTTTGAGTGGGAGATTTAAATTATTGTCATTTTTTTAATATAATCATTTTTATGAAGGGTGCCAGTAATTTTGAAGGGCACTGTATATTTAGAGTTATGACCTGTATATTTATGCCACTCAATTATTGCAAGAAAATGATTAACTATTATTAAACTGTTATTCATACAATTATTTTAACTGTTTAATTTTTTATGGATTTATTTATCTTATTTATTTTTTATTTGTGATATAGCTGTATTCCTATAAACAATTAAAAGTCTTTTATCCCATTTACACTTTCAGAGCTATAATAGTCTCTGCCTTGTTGATATGGGTGCAGAGAGTGTGTTTGTGGATGACCTTGTGTGAGTGTGTGTGTGTGTGTGTGTGTGTGTGTGTGTGTGTGTGTTCTGTGTGTGTCTGAGTTTGAAGCTGGAGTTGGAGAGTGTGTGTGAGGCCGCAGTCCCTTCTTGGGATTATCAGACTTAATCCTTCTACAACTCCTTATCCTTCTGCTTGTGCTGTTCTGATAATTGCTCATATCTTTGGACAGGATTAAACACACACACACACACACACACACACACACACACACACACACACACACACACACACACACACACACACCCAGCATACAAATTGGTTATAGAGTCTCCTGAAGCAGACTTTGCTTTTATGTGCTAAATATATTTGTTATATATTTGTGAATTATGGTCTGTCAGTACAGTTAGTCATGTCTACTCATTATTTTGGCTCTAACTTTTCTTTCAGCATGGCATTGGATATGAAATGAAATGTTTGAGGTGTCACTGCTGCGAGAAGTTAATTTGTCTGAATGATGGCTTGTTCTCGTAGTGAGTAAGATTGCTGTGAGTCGTGTCCTGTTTTAGAGGCTGTTATTAATTCAGCTACTGCACTAGTGACTGCCATTTTCCCTTTTGTTTCAGGTCATCTTAGTCTGTTGGGTCAAGTCCATGCTTCCATATTCAGCTATCTTTTATCTCTCTCTTTATTAATCTACTATCCTATGAGGAAAAAAAGCTCACATTAGTAATTATAGAGGCAGGGCTGTGAACAACAGGTGTGCAATAAGAATATCACAAAAATGATATCAGTAAGTCTTTCTGAGAGAAACATGCACATCATCAGCAATGTGAGCTAGTGTAGGTGAGGTAGCTAACAGTAACAATGGGTCAGAGAAATGCATGAATGATGTGATTACAGTTTGAGTTTCATGTTCAGGGCCAGGTGGATATTCCTGTTGGGTTCAATAGGTCTGTATGAATGTAGAATGTAAAAATGGAATCCAGAAGCAAAAATGGAACCCGGAAGAAAGAAGAATTACAGAAAAAAAAATAACCTAGAAGAAAAAAAAATTCCAGAAGCAAAAAAACATGGGACCTAGAAAAAAAAAATTACAGAACCAAAAAAAAAAAAATGGAACCTAGAAGAACAAAAAATTCCAGAGCCAAAAAACATGGAACCTAGAAGAAGAAAAAGACATCAGAAGACAAATAATGGAATCTGGAAGCACAAAATGGAATCCAGAAGATTCCATTGGAATGGATCCTGAAAGAAAAAAAATCCAGAAGCAAAAATGGAATACTGAGACAAGAAACAAATTCCAGAAGCAAAAAATGGACTCCAGAAGAAAAAAAAATGGTACCAGAGGCAAAACAAAGTGTAGGAGGAAAAGATGGAATCCAGAACGAAAAAATTCCAGAAGCAAAAAGTGGAATCTGGATACCAAAAAAAGAGAGAAAGAAATTCAAAAGAAAAAAATTCCAGAAGCGAAAAATGCAACGCAGAAGAAAACAAATTGAAAACGCAGAAGAAAACAAACGAAAGCATCTGGAAGCAAAAAAAAAAAAAAAAAAAAAAAATTAAATCCAGAAGATTCCATTGGAATGGATCCTGAAAGAAAAAAATTCCAGAAGCAAATGGACTTCAGAATTAAAAAAAAAATGGTAGAAAATGGTAAAAGCAAAACATGGAATGTAGGAGGAAAATATGGAATCCAGAACCCAAAAAATTTAATCTGGAAGCAAATCAATCAATCAATCAATCAATCAATTCTAGAGGCAAAAATGCATTAACAAAATACACGAACAAAAATGACAAAAAAAGAGCAATAAACGTAGATTCACTCTTTTTAGCTTCACTATATTTTTCACTATTTGTATTTGAAACATATATTTTTAGATTTGGATATGGATCTTGTTGTTGATTGACTCTATAGGAATGACTGTGCTGTTGCTGGACAGTAATCCCGAGTCCTACTGTTTTTTCCCCCCACACACTAGTTCTTATTGAACCCAGGTGTATTATTAATCGAGAAGCTAAGCACTGATACGGGAAGCCTAACAGACACAGAACTTTCCCTCTGTCTCTCTCTGTTCTTTAGTGCCTTGCGTCGGAGATGCATGAGTGCTGCTCTGTGTGCTGTGTTGCTCCTCAGAGGCCGAGCTGAGTCCTGGAGCTAAAAATCGACTCAGTTAGAGCTACCAGGGAATCGCCACTCCACCCCAAACACCCTCAGGCCAAAAAGGCTCATTCATTCCTTTCAAATGTTTGTGGTCTCCTCAAATCACAGGTCCAGAATATATTGATTTTTTTTTCTTAAATGCAAATAATGTCAAAGCTTAGCTGTGTTTGACCAGGCACAAACGAGCATATAAATTGCTTTGTAGGGAACAACTCTGCCATAGACCATAGTGTTTGAGTGTTTGAGGGTTGTTGAACAATAGAAGAAAAAAAGCAGGCTTGTAATTCGTGTTAACCCCTACTAATTAGCATAATGCAAATCACATTGTGCTAACTGGTGCCTTAATTAATTATTACGTTTAAGATTTAACAACATAGAGTTTTAACCAAATTACTTTTAGACCCTAAACACCCTATCTTACTTTCGTTCCCTCATACATTCAGGCAGTGGTAGCCAAAGGGTATGGTGGAAGGTTTTGGGTTCAGTTCTGTGAACTGCTAGGAAATTACTGTTGGGCCCTCGAGTAAGGTGCTTAACTCTCAAATGTTCAGCTGTACACTTGGAATGTGCTTGGGATAAAGACTTCTACCAAGTGAATAAATGTAACACTTTTGAACTACGTCCCTAAAGGAATTAAGCCTGGAACTGTAACAGAAAGTAGTTCATAGCCTTGTCTATTCAAGGACTAAAACTTGTAAACCCTGCACTTCTCTTTGGGCATTGCAGTGTGACTTTCTTTGTATGTTTGTCCTGAGCCACACTACAAGATTTCATACCATACTAACTGATGTTGAAAATGTGTAAGACCCTAGATATAAAGGCAGATTTTGTACATTTATTTCAGTCATCAAGACCACCAAGATTTGCCAAGACCAATGACCCCGACTCTCAGAAAGTGGAGAACTGCAGACTTTCTCATGAACAGACAACTTTAAATAAAAACAAACATTGCGGGTGACCATTGGTGGCTGGTGGTTTTTAAAATTGGGGGGCACAGCTGTGTGTGCATTATCAGTGTCTGCCATTTTGAAATTTTAGGTGAGGCCATTCTTCCAATGTAGTCTTAAAGCAACCGCCTGTGCGGTTGACAGTCCAGCTCTGTCGTCATTGGTTATAAGTCTACAAACATTACATCAAGATTGTGTTTTCACTCGAGACCTTTGGCGTTCTCTACACATTACAGGATGTTGAGTTATGTTTAATGGTTATGGTTTTAAATTGGGATATTCCATGACCCCAGGGGTTACGATTGTATTCTATGCCCTGTAGTGGCACAACAGAAAAGCATTCACCCTATTTTCTGAGATTTTTCAACAAGGACATACATATATGTGTGATGGTCAGGTGTCTACATACTTTTGGCCATATAGTGTAGCTAGTGGAAGCAAAATGGGCAAATGGAAGAAATTGGGATTAAAAAAAAATAAAAATTACCCTCCATAAAATATGGCCACCTTTTATAATCATCAGGAGGGAGGAATCTGCCTCAAAATGGTCCTCTAGTGTGGCCCAGACAGTAGGCAATAGTTTTATTTCATTAGACTTCCTTAACTGAGATTTAGCTAAATTGAATTTAACATTCATTAAACTTCCCCTTCATCGTCTTCATCTGTTCAAATTCAATCCCTCTTTCTTTCCTTTTCTCATGCACTCGCACAGGTGTTTGTGCTACTATTCTGTAAGAGCTATTTTCTTATCTCAGTCAGCTTTTCAGCCAGTCCTGCTATCATTGTGAGTCTGAGCTCATAGACAGCTTATTGAGGAGTACGAGCTCAGCACAGAGAATCTGATAAAGTCGCTGCCGCCACTGTCACTGAGAGAGCGAGAGAGAGAGAGAGAGAGAGAGAGAGAGAGAGAGAGAGAGCGCGAGCTGTAGGAGCAAAAATGCAGATAATTGTATTGTATTTGAAAAGGAATGTTACCATCTTGGCAATACACAAGCACTTGAACTCAGAGAAGGAAGTGCTTCAGCAATAAGCTTCCATGCTGGCATCTTCTATACCCAATGGACAGACACTTGATGGCTTAAGCTATAATGTTGAGAGACTCATATACGTATTGTTTTACTTTCTGTGACTTTACATGATATGATAAAGATAAATAACTAAATAAAGAGCACGTGAATACCCTTCTATGATGTTATTCCCACCCACCAGTTAGCTCTTCTCTATTATAAGACAAATACCAATCGGCTACCAGACATGTGAAGCCAGCCAACCATATCTTTTCGTGACAGGGTGGCAGAACACATGGAGGAAAACGCTGTTCACCCCCTTCCACATACATCTGCTCACAGACACCCATTATTGGCTAGTGTCCCTTTGATTGATAGCAGTGAGAGAGAGCATGCCCCTCCCACTCTGAGGGCACGGCCAATTTTGTTCTATTGGACTCTATTTGACCATGTATGGCAGTGGCATTGTCGGGGTTCGAACTTGTGTCACTTGGGAGCCCCCTTTTTTCTATGCAGCGTGTTATGTTATAGAGAAACCTACAAAGTGCAAACTCCTCTGGCCTGACGGAAAACTTATGGACTGTTACAGAGCTCTGACACTGGAGACTCCTTCCATAAATGTTAAGTAAACATCTCCTAACAGCAACCATCACCATATCGGGTCAAGGGTTCGATGTGTGTGCGGAGTTTGCATGTTCCCCCCGTGCTTCGGGGGTTTCCTCCAGGTACTCCGGTTTCCTCCCCCAGTCCAAAGACATGCATTGTAGGCTGATTGGCATGTTCAAAAGTGTCTGTAGTGTGTGAACGGGTGTGCGAAAGTGTGTGTGATTGTGCCCTGTGATGGACTGGCACCCTGTCCAGAGTGTCCCCCGCCCATGCCCCATGCTCCCTGGGATAGGCTCCAGGTTCCCCGCGACCGTAAAGATAAGCGGTATAGAAAATGGTTGGATGGATGTTTGTTAAATAACTTTTTTTTTTTTTATTGCCACTGTTTGACCAATCAGATTCGAGAAAGCTGACATCACACATCAAAGACCGCTAACCAGCGACAACCATTTTGCCATGTTAGTTTTTGTTTGGAAGAAATGAAAATCATTGGTCTTCTTGAGCAAAATCTGAAAGTGTGAGGTGTGTTATTCTGAGCAAATCTTGGGTGGGATATGGGGATCTCACTTTCTTTATAACACTGTTATAATTGTATATTTTTGCAGTGTGGCCCAGCATGACAAGCTAAATTTGGCCCATGAATGCCTTGGTAATTAGCTTTGGAGTCGAATCAGGTGTGTTAAACCTCCAGGCTGGGACTGGCAGCTGGGTTATTTTATTGAAAGCAAGGTTCCAGGAGGAATTCAGGAAAAAAAAAAAAATGAGTATACCATAACACAGCTGCAGAATTCTCTCAAGCATCTGACAGCAGCATGCACTGATTCAGCACTAAACTTAAATGATCTGTATTTCTCTATGACATCGTGAAGAGCTCATTTTAGATTTTGTCTTTATTTTAGATCATGTTCAGAAGATTAGTAAGGCTTACAGCAGTATTATTATTATTCTGGTGAGTAATTAAAGCGGGATCGCCGAGTTGAGCCGTGAAATAAATGACTGATCAGGAATCTGCTAATCAGGCATTGAAGTACATAACCTCAAGCAGAGAAGGAGATTGTGAGAGAAAACAGAGAAATGAGGATGGAGAGGCATTGGAGGAGTCTTGGCACTGTGTGTGTGAGGAATAGTACACTTCAGGATGTGCTGTTATAGCAGAATAATCAACGACGGGGTGGTGTGGTGCTGCGTGACATGAAACGGGAGGTAGTGTTAGACGACAAAATTGATTATATATCATACTTTTTGTCTGGATATAGTTACGTTTAATGTCATGGAACATCCACAAAACAAGTTAGCTCCTGTTATTGCTTATCCCCAGTCTCTTAATAAGACACAAAATACAACTTGTCATATAACCGGGAAACTGAACAGCCCTCAATCCTGAAGACGTTCGCGTGTCGGAAAACCTAAAGTTACAGGTTTATATCTGTTACAGAGTGCTGACACTGGAGACTCCTTCCAAAAATGTTTTATACATGTCCCTTTACAAGTCCCTATGTAGCAAGTACTATAGAAATAATACTGTATTAGAATGAGTGCATTAATATAAACCTGTGATTTTGTCTTTCAGCCAGAACTACAGCCAGTCAGAGCTGCTGTTGTTAAAAAATATATATATTCAACATCTTTTGACCAATCAGATTCAAGAATTCAACAGCACTCTGGTATAAATGTGGACAACACCTAAGCAGAATGTTCATAAAAGTCATCAAGACGGAGCTGCAGAGTGTTCGTGTGAAGGTGTGGACAGGAGGAAGGGGAGAGGAAAGCAACTGGATAGAGACAAAGATATTAAACATGACTAGAGACTGACAGGAAGAGGTGTGAGGTAAAGGAGAGAAGAGGGTGTCAACATCCTGTTTCAGATGGAAGACATGCTATTAAACACTGCGAATGATTTCAACTGCTTTAAAATCGTAAGCTGTCATATTTTCCAAATTCCTACAGCTCTTCCCTTTAGCACTGAACATAGGTTTCACTGCCTGTTTCTGTTTACCAGTCTAGGAAAGAAGATGCTGTAGAAATAAATAAAAAAAATAATAAAAATAATGTCGCAGTTCTGCTTTGTGTCCACCCGAGGGCGCCGCTGCTACACCACAATTTCTCAATGTCAGCTCTTACTGAAAGTTCACTCCATTGAAGTCCTGCCTGTGAGCACGTTAGAAATTAAATATATAAGATAAACACGCAGGTGCTTATAAAAAAAAAAAAAATGTGTTTGTGTATGCTGCTAACTGATTTTCCAATCTCTAGAAGACTGCTGCATAGTCGCAAGTGCAGTTTTAATGAGATGTTCTCCAAACCCCGTGGACGGCAACGGCGGAGTGTAGCCTTAACCGCAGCCTGACTGAGTCCCTGATAGTGCTCCACTAACTTATCGAGCACTTTAAAATGAACGTGCATGTTTCTCTACAGGTAGATATCGAGCCCTGTGTTTTCCAATGATATCGAACAGCGTCGTTTGAAGCCCTAATCGCATACGTGTGTGTGTGTGTGTGTGTGTGGGCTATGCTCGGGCCTCGTATCAGCCTAAAGAGTGTGTGTATATTAGGAACAGGGACGCCAGGCCCCCGTCCGTTTATTGAACAGAGCACATTGAACCTCAATGCCTTACAGCTCATGTTATTAAAGTTTGAGATAGGAAAGCAGCGCTATTGAACTGGAGAGAGACAGATAGGGATAGACGGGGGGAGCGAGACAGATAGATGGATAGGATGGAAAAGCAAACTAGAGAGATTGAAAAAAAAAAAAGAGAGCGCTGATGAGGGAAGGGCAGGGATTTTGGATTTAAAAGGATCTTCTGGCCAAAGGGAAAGATTTGAAAAAAAAACAAAAAAAAAAAAAACAAGAATCTGTCATGGTTCTAGAGTGTAGACATTGACTTTCTTTGGAGATTTTGCAAACCATTATAGGGATGTAACCAAATACGAATACATTATTCAGAACGAACAGATAACGGATACAAATCAAGATACGAATAAGGTTTGTTTTTTTTTTGTTTTTTTTGACAGATATGTTCACAGGACATCATGTTGAGACTACAGATCTAGGGAATCATGTGAATAGAGATTCAATAAATAAAGTTACACAAGCCTGAGATTTAAGCTTTTTTGAGGGCAAGCATTCAGATATGAAGCTCATGGGACACACAAACAGGACATTCATTAACGTGAACTTGAGTTGCTGTTTGATGCATTTTCAACATTCAGCTATTCATCCTTAGTGACTGCCTGGTCAGGGTTGTGGTGGTTTTAATTAGGCTACAAGTTTGTTTATATTTTGGGAAATAGCACCAACTAGATTCATTGGAAATATCGCAGGCAGGTACCAACAAAAATAACCTAATGAGCGATTAACAAAAAAAAAAAAAAAAATCATTCTTACGCACATCTTTAGTTGAGACTAATTATGAACTTTCAAATATTTCCAGGTGCAAAATGGAAGGGTTCATATTTAATTAAAGATTTAGGCCATGCCCAACTTGGGTTAAATCCTAATTCAGATACAGATACAAATATTTGGAGCACTAAACAGAAACAGATATTGTCACTACATTACATACATAAACCCTTAGAACCCGATCAACTCAAATTGCAGACCATTTAGCACTTCATCTTTGTTTCTTTTTTTTAAAGAAAACAAAAAAAACCCACAAAAAAAACATTTGATCCACTGAGTGTCTGAAACCTTTTGAGAAGCTAAATGGTTCCTGAACCATATATGGTTCCTCTTTTCTCATCAGTCCAATATCTCAAGGACGGGAGGTTGAATGTTTGTAAGATTTATATGCAACTATCATCGTAACCAGCAGATGAACTGACTAGTTTTTTAATTGAACCAAACAGGATCAAGGTCACAGCAAGGTCAAATGTCTAAAATAGTTTTTCTTCAAAAAGTTCCTTCACTTTTGACATATATTTTAAGGATAGTTCTGGTATCCAAATTAGTAACAAGAAGGACTAGACTTCTTGGTGGCAGAGACATCCCCTTGACGCCATTGGCCTTGTTCAACTTGTTGTAAATTATATTCTTCTGCTGTCCAGTTCCCCCAAAACATTCCGGTGGTGGGATGGCTCCGTAGCATGCCTACGTAACTCAATCAAACAGGATAAAATAAATGCTTAGGAGGCACTCAGCAATACTGAAACCTGTGTAAATCTGGTGGGAAATTTTTATTCGGTTTGGTTTACGCTAACATTTACACACCACTTTATTAGTGATTGATACATAAGGCCTAGTGGTGTGACCAGCAAGCTGAGACGTCATCCTGGGTCATAAATGATTCTGAAATAATGGAAGGGGTCACATATCTATAGCGGAAATGAGCGGATAACGAGATGATGGAAGGAAAGAGAAGCGTGGTGAGGGTCATTGATTCCTTTTGAAAGACAAGAGCTAAATAAAGTGTAGAAGGTTCAGCGTTTTTGCAGGTTTTAATGACTGATACAGGTAGTACAGTGTATATATATACCTCACTCTCTAACTCTGTCCTCCACTCATCCTTCAGCCAGCATTATTAACCAGACAGATCACTCAATCCATCCTCTTACTCTCTTTACACACACATTGTCCTTTTCCCATGTTCCTTTCAAAAGAGCAGTCCTGGATCAATCATCTCTGGTATTTCGAAGGTCCCCAGACCCTTACAGCACTCTTAATCCCTACATTTACTCCAGACATAGTTCAGATTCATATTTAAAAGTGTTTGAATGAGGATTTGGACTTCATTTGAATGGCCTTTAGCTTCGGTGGTGATGTATATTGAGTTGGATATGTAAGTCAGAGAAAGCCATCCCATGGCTCCTTTTTTTTTTTCTTAATAAAATATAATCTCAGAATGAAAAAAAAGAGATCTATAGCATCGTTGAATACGTTGTTGAAGCCTGTACCTAAGCCTAATATTAAGATGAACACTCGCATCCCTTCCACGTACGCGTATACGCTTGCAGATCCCCACGTCAGAGGCACGTCTGCCCCCCATAAGCAAACAGATTGGAGCTGATTGAAGCATCAGTAATCAGTGTGAGAGAGCATCCCGCTGCTCCAGACCCAGCGATGAGCGCAGCGATCCTCGAGAACTTAACTTTCCATGACGTCAAACTCTCTTCTCCCACCGAGTCGCACTCTCCACACTGCTCCCTGACACACGCTGAGCTAGCGGTCCTCACTATTACACAAACCACAGCAGATCACACTTTCTTGCACTGGACATTTGGTCAGCACACATTTTTGATTTTGCTTCAACGTGTCGGGACTTAACTCCCTCTCTGATAATCCTTATAACAGTCTTTGTATTGAGCATTAAATTATTTCATTAATACTGGATGCAAGGCAAATCTCAGGCCAATTTACAGGGACTTGTATGGCAGATGCTCCAATATAACTCGCAATATTATCTTGGTTACTCGCTAAATTAATTTTTTTCAAACAAAACTGAATCATTTTTAAAAGACGTGAACTTTCAATTCCTTGACTTACTGAGATCCAAAAAGTCATGGTGCTCCGAAGCTTATTTGTCTGTCGGAAGCCATTTCGCATAAGTGCACATCCTGAAAGCGTGGACGGCCTATGAGATTGCAAAATTCAGGTTTTAAAGTTGATGAAAACCAGGAGTGTGTACTAATAAGTAGTAATATCGTAATACGTATCTGAGACTAATTGGCAGCTGCCAAAATATGAGGAGACTGTTTAAAAACGTTGATCCAACCTTTAAATCTCAGCTCACACATCAGACAGGACTCGGCATGTGCTCGGGTGATTGTTTGGCCTGCGGCTTGTATCGCCTTTCTTTGGTTTTGAGATTTGGCCTGAAGAACAGAATGATAGCTGTGACTAATAGGGGCAGAATGTAGAGCTTTATTTAGGCCTTATTAATTATGATGGAATGTTAGACACAGTCAATGAAGAAACGTGTGTGTGTGTATGTGTGTGTACTTTGAATGATCCCGACCTTTCTATTTGCATTTAACATGTGAGTGATGCAGCCTCAGATGTCGGATCATGGAACCGGCCTAATTGTGAATTTCACGTTGTTGCCTACTGATGCCTTTTTATCAAAGCCTGTCTACAAATAAGCCCTTTTGATAATTATTCATGTGATAATACAAGACATCAGATGACGGCAATGAAAAACATTACTGACTTTGATGTTACAGTAATTAGCCTTATTAAACTTGTATTCTCTTTCTCTCTGTAGCTCTGGAAGTGCACGTCCCTGATTTCCCAGTGGTGGTGCTTTATGGGACAGACACCGTCCTCAACTGCACGTTCTCGGGGGCCAAGAACTTTAACCTGTCCGAGCTGAGCGTGTTCTGGCAGCTGGCTGACACTCAGAGAAGCGTGCATGCTTACTTTGACAAGCAGGACCGCTTCATTGATCAGGATGAGCGGTTTGCTAACAGGACCAGCCTGTTTCATGCAGAGTTAGCGTCTGGTAACGCGTCGCTGCTCCTGAGGAGAGTCCGAGTGGCAGACGAGGGCAGCTACACGTGCTTCGTTAAAGTAGACGCATACAGCAAGGATTCCATGTTCATGCAGGTGGCAGGTGAGTCATGGTTTATTCTTCACTACAAATGTGCACTGATTAAAAAAGGTGTAGTAAAAGAGTAGTATCACAGAAAAAAAACCAGACCAAAACCAAAAAAACATTTATTTAGATAAATATAAATCTTTAAATCTAAGACCAGGTGATGTTTTTCCAATCTTTAACTGTCCAGTTTTGGTCAGCCTGTGTCTACTGTAGCCTCAGATTCCTGTTTGTGGCTGACAGGAGTGGAACTTGATGTAGTCTTCTGCTGTTGAAGCCCATCCACCTCGTGTTGTGCAATCTGAGATGCTTTTCTGCACAACACAGCTGTAAAGAGTGATTATTACAGTTACTGTAACCTTCCTTTCAGCTTGAACCAGTCTTGCCATTCTCCTCTGTCCTCTCTGTCAACATGGCTGCCACTTACGGCATGACCCCCCCTCCCCCCACCCTTTCTGTGTAGACTATAGCGACTGTTGTGTGTGAAATTCCCAGGAGATCAGCAGTTTCTGAATTACTCAAAGGAGCCATCTGGCACCAGCAACCATGCCACAGTCAAAGTCACTGAAATCGGCTTTTTCCCCATTCTGATATTTTTAGATTTACTTTTATTCAGATTTGGATTTATATTTATTTAACTATCACTGTATTATTAAGATGCTAAATTACAGTATACTACATCCACATTTAAAAAAATCTAAAAGTAAATTTTAAGATAAATGGACTACATGGAGATGCGGAGATGATTGGTAAGCCTCCCAGTCAAAAAAAAAAAAAAAAAAAAAGCTGCATGTGTCATTTGATTCTCAATACTCGCTTATGCCTCTCCTCGCCTTAATATCAGCACCATTCCTGTCACCTAAGGATGCCACCAATGTCTTGAGACAGTTCCTGTCAATTTTAGCCCACTCTTCTACTGACTGGATGCGAGTTCATTGAGGTATTTTGGTGTTGATGTTTCATCAGCTGTTCCAAATAATCCCACAAGTTCTCAATAGGTCCAGTGATTTTGGAGGCCAGTCAAAATTTTCAAGTGTTCCAAGTGTCCCATCATACTGAACCATTACATTTAATACATGCTTAACCTTTTTCATATGTATGTTTCACCTGGAAATGTGGACGTAGTGTACATTTAATAATGATTATGAGATAAGGGGAACTTTTAGAGTAGTACATTGCATGAACCTTTCTAGGTAAAAGATAAATCTTAAAACGTACAGTAGGTGTACACTAGAAGGCAGACTTGTCAACCATTTTGCGTAGGAGGTCAGCATTTTAAATAAGTTACCGCTCAAAAATCTTTTTTTTTTTTTGTCCCCCAATAAAAATAATCCAAACAGTGCATGAATTTGGGTTGACTGACTATTGCGTACATGATATTAACTGTCACCCTCTTGAAGCCCCGCCCCCTCATTTCACTTGGGCCTCTTGAGGGCACCCTGACTGTCCTTGCAGGACTTCTTCTGTTGTCTGATTTCCTGCCTCAACCATGCTCACCTGTTTGCTATTTCTTGATTAGTTGTTTTATTTAAGCGCCTTGTTTTCGCTCTTTGTTTGCTGGAGCATTATGTTCAGGTTATATTATGGTTTGTGTTTGTTTCTTTAATTCCATTTGATGTAGTTTGTACTATGCATAGTCTTTTTGATAGTTTAAGTATTTTCTACCCTTTTTTTTTCTAGTATTGCTTAATTTCTGGTTGTTCTGGTGCCCTGGGAGTTCCCTGGTTTTCTGGTGTTCCCGGTTCCTCGTGTCTGTTTCCCTGTGTCCTGTTCTTTTAAATAAAGACATTCTGCATTTGTATCCTCCTCCATGGACTCACATCATGACAGTTTCAGCTGACGCTCTCGTGTCATCTTGATTTTCCCGCTTGAAAGATCGCATCCTGTCAGGCGAAATGGAGAATGCTTTGAGTTCATTAATGTGAAATAAATATCAGTGTAGCAAACATTAAACAAGTGTGTAGTTAACATCAGTTAGCTATATTCATTAGGCATGTGGAAAAAATGTTTTGGCTGAAAGTGGTTAAAACTGGCACTTTTTTGGCCAAAAGCGAAAGAGCTGCTGTTCATCTCTTTTAGTTAAGAGATTATGATATATTTGATATGTTAGATATTAGATTATTAACATATTACATATTAGAATAGTAAGAAAGTGTCAATTTTTCTAGTCACTGTAAAAAATTTACTGTAGATTTTACAGTAATAAACAGTATTTAAATTTACAATAAACAACTGCAAAAACATATTTACAGTAAAGTCCTATAATCTCTTACATAGTATAAAACAACACATAATCCAGTACTTTTGCTCATTTGACCGATGCAGGAAACAACTGAGTGTCTTGCTCAAAGACCCAACCATGGCAATTTGGTAATGCTGGGCTTTGAACACACAACCTTCTGATCTGTAACTCAAAGCCTTAACTACAGCACATTTGCCTCGCACCTCCAGGGTTGGAGGTTCAATTCCTGCCTCCGCCCTGTGTGTGCAGAGCTTGCATGTTCTCCCCGTGCTTTGGGGGTTTCCTCCAGCATTTCCAAATTGTCCGTAGTGTGTGTGTGTGAGTGTGGGATGGCACCCTGTCCAGGGTGTCCCCTGCCCTAAGTCCCCTGGGATAGGCTCCAGGTCCCCCGCGACCCTGTGAAGGATAAGCAGTACAGAAAATGGATGGGTGTAGTCATCATCCTGGAACGAGGGGATGTCAAAGTCCGGCCAGCAGCTGACTGTCCACTTTTAAGTTCTAATAGTCCAGTTGCTCAAAAACTACATGAACAAAAAAGGCAATGCTATTGGTGGATGCAATGAAAAATTTTGTCCAGGGAGGTTAACAGACTCACTCATAGCACCAGTCAATAACCTGGAATAAGTGTTTATACCTGGATCAGCATCTTGAACTTGACAGTTCGATCGTGATTGTTTTTCACGTGATTGATTGACCACTTTAATCCCTTACGAGGCAATTTTGTTCGTTCAGGTAAGTTTGTATATATGCTCTTATTCTTATAGCTAAGTGCACTGGCACTTAGGATGATATATTGTCATTCCCTGTTGATTGCATCCGCTCGCTGTCTCTCTGTCTCTGTCTCTGTCTCTCTCCTTCAATTTCTTTGTCTGTGCATCTTCAGAGGACCAAAGTGCTCTTTTCATTTCCGAAGACGATTCTCATTAAGCGATGTTAATGCTCAGAAATGCTTTTCTGCACTTGGCAAGGCCAGAGGAATAACAATCATGCCTTTTCCGGTGCTGATGAATTGACGGATGCTACGCTTGAGATTTGTGGACAGTCGTATATTTAGCTGGCATTTCCAGTGTGTATGGAGGTCGGAGAGATCCGCAGAGATCCGCGTGTCAGTCAAACGGACAGTGCCATGGGTTTTGGCCTCTCTGACATCACCCACCTCTTTTCCATCGAACCTAGGAGCATCTTGATTGCATTTCCTCCCCCTGTACCAAAGAGGAGGGCCTTTTTGTTTGCTGGGCACTGATTGGCTCTGGGAGTTAAGCTGAAACAGCTCTGGCATTTCTCCACCTGAGAGTATTGACCCTTCTCACCTCTTTCGCCTAGAAAAAAAGCAGATTTCCCAGTGGCCTGCTTAAACTGTGAGAAAGAACAAAAAATGTGTAAAGGTCCCTCCAGGACACAGGAGGAGAGAAGCGTGTCAGCTAATGGTTCCATCTGATGTTGAGCCACATGGCGGTATGTTATGCAAAGCTCCCAGAACATAATTAAGACTTTAATAGCAGATGTGTCAAGCTGTTCCCAGGGTGAAACATATCCGGAGATTGCTGAGCTTCATGCTAACCACCAACTATATTTCCAGCCTCCTCATCTTACAGCAGTGAACTACAGTAAGACGTATTTTATCATGCTGGGAAGTAATTATCATTTACAATATTTTTCCTCAAGTTTGTTTTGACTGTTTTGATTTGTTTCTATTTCCATTATAAAAACTCTTATATTATATATTATATATTATATGCTGCAGTAAAATGTTTGTGGAGCCGCAGGATGACTCGGGTAGCACCAGAACATGACTTGGTCTGAAATGCAAAAGAAATTGTTGAAGTGCTTTTTAAACTCTTATTCTTGTAATGTTGTTGAATCCTAGTCCTAAACTCAAACCTAAACTCAAACTCAAAATACACCGTGAGAACGCTGTTGCTAGGTAACCTTAAAATATAGACTGAGCATGAGATAGTTAATGACCAAGACCAAGGATAAATCTCTGATAGCTAGCATGTATCCTATGTGAACAATACGAAGGCTCGGTGAGAGTGGAAACAAGACAAACCAGTCAGAAATATCACAATAGCAGCTACCAAAACACAGGCTGAGATGGTCAAACTGGTAGACCATCTTTGCAACCTGGTAAGTGCTACTAGGAATGACGAATTTCTGAATTACCACTACATTATAGACAAGTTACATTGAAGGAAATAACACAACAGTGGCAAAATGAAAAAAATCTCAAACATACTTTCATTCATTCATCTTTATTCATTCATTAATCACTTTATTTGGGTCAGGGTGGCTGTGGATCCAGAGCCAATCCCGGAAACACTGGACGTGAGGCAGGAATACACCCTGGATGGAACGCCAGTCCATCTCAGGGGACTGTACACACAGTCATTCATACCTAGGTGCAATTTTAGTATAGTTTATAGTTAAAGTGCAGAGTGAACGTTTGTGCACTCCAACATACTGAGAATTGTCAACAGTTCTTCATTACAAAATTTCAACCTTGGAAGCTATGATTACCACCGTGAACATGACTCCATTTGCATGCAGCACTGGTTAAAAAGTGTTACGTGTAGCTTGAGAAAATAAAAGCCTATCATGCATTGTCATATCATATTTGCATATTGTATTTTTTCCATCTTGTACACTGTGCTGTATGTGTAGTAGTTCATAATCTATCTTCGTTTCTCTTCAGCCCCCTACTCCAAACCCTCAGTGACCTGGGAAACCGATGCCAACCCCAAGCCAGGTGATGTTGTAGCACTGACCTGCGTGGCATACGGTGGGTACCCCGAGGCTCAGGTGCTGTGGCAGGACGGGAGCGGGCAAAACCTGACGGAGAACGTCACCGTCTCACCTGTAGCCAACGAGCAGGGTCTTTTCACCATCAGGAGCGTCTTGACGGTGATCCTCGAACCGAACAGCACCTACAGCTGCAGACTGACCAATCCGCTTCTAGGAGACGAGGGCCACGCGTCTGTCACCATCACGGGTGAGTAGATTTCATACCTGTCAATCAGCCATCACGCCCATCTCTTGTAGGTCAACTACTTAACTATGGTACATGGGCGATTATGTTGTCAGTGTCGTCGTCTTAGAAAATACCATTTGTTCTGGGGTCGAGAGCCTTGAATCATTTGAAGCTTAATCAGAACTATCTAAAGTCAATGAAGAGTCAATTAAAATCTGAGCACTGATGGTGTTTCCCTGTTTCTCAGATGACTGTTCTCTGCCAAATGAAACTGGAAGACAATAATGAATTGTCTAATAATGATCCAATAAGCATAGCCATCAGTTCTCCCACTTTGCTAAATGAGTGGAGTGGGTGATTATTTCTCAGATTATCTCGATAAAATGAGAAAAAGCTTTTTTTATCAGAGCTTTTAGGCTCAGCAGAGGGAATAGAGGTGGAAAAGAAGGTGGCTGGATTTACCCCTGGCTTAGCCCAGATATTAAAGAAAAGCAGGGGGTCAGTGGGGGTCATAAGGTTGAGCTTCAGTGGTCTGGCAAATTGTAAAGCTGACAGTAGGATGGGGCTGACAGTGGAAAAAAGATGAAAGTGGACAGGCTTCACTTAACGACTGCTGCTAAAACGGAACTGGACAGAGATTTGTAATATTCTTAAGACGCCGAGATGGTCTCAGATGACCTTGAACTTATTTTGACGTTGGTCTATCAATTAAATGAATCGATTTAAACAGAATGTGCTAAATAGCTGAAGTGACCGTGAGGAAATGTATTTCTATAGAATAGCACTTTAATGCTTCAATTTCTATATCACAAATATGTCTGTCAGAGAATTAGTAGAGGTTTTGTTGTGTACCAGAGGATGCACAGGGCCCAACCCAGTGGCCTAGTTTTATATTTCTCCCAGGATGTAAAGGTGATCACCCTGGTGAAGACAGGAAAAAAAAATCCTCTCTCGAAATAGGCTTTGTGGAAAATGATGCAGCTTGATATCAAATTATGAACCTCTCCAAGCTTGTTCAGGATGCTTAATGGATTGTGCATGCACTTGTGTAAAGCAGGAATTATCAAATTGTGGTGAGCGAGTTTTCTCTAACCCTGACCCATCCTCCAACACATTTTACAGTCTCCCAATTCACTGCAGAATTCTCAATTCTGATTGGTCAGAAAGTTGTTGATTCCAATATGTTGATAATACATTTCTATAGTAACAACTCATTCATAATTATATATAATTATAAATGGATAAAAGAAATATGATACGACATTGTTAGCGTTGACAAATTGCTGGGCTGTTAGAGGAATAAAACACTTTGGGATGTGCCATTATTGGAAAATAATCAACTTCAGGATTGTTATGGTAACTCCACTTCCTGTTGGGCGGCATCACACCACCCCATTGTTGATTGTTTTTCTATGACAATATACCTGTCATGCATTATTCCTTATATAATATCTGTGAAATCTATATATGCATGAAATGTATCTATATATATATATATATATATATATATATATATATATATATATATATATATATATGCATGAAGTATGCATGCAGGTGACATCATTAGAGTAGAACCACAGAGTGAAAACACACAGCCAAAAGCGCTGCCGTTAGCAATTAGACTGAAAAAGATGAGTGCTGTTAGGCGAAGCGTCGAAGCAAAAAAAAACAAAAAAACAGCGAGGAGTGAGAATGTAAATGAGGTGGAATTAATACTGAAAAGCGGAGGGACATCCCTTCAGTTTTAAACGAGACCGCCTCTGTTTTGTGTTTTGTGTAAAGCATTTTAATGGGGATTAACATGTAAACTCACCTGAGTAAATATGTAAAGACAGAGATGTGCTACCACTTTTCTTTAGCCTAGACAGGGTTCTGGGGAATGAAACATAAATAAATGTATAATTTATCCATCCTTGGTGGAGGAGGAGGAGTCAGCGTTTTCAATGTTGCAAAATGAATATAATTAGGAATTGCAGCTAATTTTCATTTAGTTGAAAAGCATTCACCTTATCGTCAGTTGATCGTGAGTTTGAATCCTGACAACATCGCAATCATCTGTGGCTGGGAGCCAAGGGACCAAAATGACTGTGCTGTCTGGGTGAGAGGGATGGCATACTCATTCTCACCTGTCGATGAGAGTGACAGAAGCCAATCATGGGCATCTGCATGTGGCATCTTTTTTCATAGCGCGTGATGCTGCCCTGTGATACATCATGAGCAGCAGTTCAAAAGATGCAGTTGGGTGGCTTCATGAGTTACACAGGAAGCACATGTTAGCCTTTACCCTCCTTTATCCATCCATTTTTCATACCACAGATTGGTAAACCTCTGCCCATCTTTACTTCTGAGAGTCTCTGCCTCTCTAAGATACTCTTTTTATATCCAGTCATGTTACTGACCAGTTGCCAATTAACCTCCAGCTGTTTCTTTTTAGTAACACTTACTTTTCCAGCCTTTTGTTGCCCCGTCCCAACTTTTTTGAGACGTGTTAATTACCAAAATTAAATGGCACATTTCCTCAGTTTAAACATTTGATATGTTTTCTATGTTCTATTGTGGATAACATATGGGTTTATGAGATTTGCAAATCATTTTATGTTTTTATTTATATTTTACACAGCGCATGGTCCAGGTCATAGAGGTTTAAATTAGGCTTTGATTTTATTTCTATTATATTTTGGGAAATAGAACCAACTAAGTTCACTAGAAAATATTAAGACCAATTATGAACTTGGGTGATGAGGTGAGGAGAATGCACAGACCATGCTGACAGTACCGGAATTTCTACCTCTGGGTATTTTGCAGTGTTTTCCAGTGTTGCCGGGGTCATGGTGGTAGGTTTCATGTTAAATTAATGAAAAATAAAACCCTTCTGGTTTAGGCCATGCCCACTTCTGGTTTAAATCCGTATACAGATACCGATACGAATATTTTGAGCGCCATTACATTTTACCCCTAGGCTGTGAAATAAGGCTCAGTAGTGTTAAAGGTACTGAATGAATATACTGAAGGATGTTCTTGACCTAATACTGGGTTAAAGGTCAGTGCTTGCGTAGAACTCAAAAACACCCTGAATGCGTCTTTCTCTCCGAATAGATACTTTCCAAACTGCTGTTGAAGAGAGTGAGAAGTTATCATGTTTCTCATTATGCGCTAATGCGTTACTATCCAGAAAAATCTGCAATATGCAAATGAGGATGCAAACAAAATTAAATTCACATAAATTTCCATTTGCTTTGTGAGCTATGTCAGATGCCCTTGATAAATGTTCTATAATCTAACCTCAAGCTGGGGCTGGAAAATGCTGGGGGAAAAAAAAAAAAAACCTTAATGTTCTTCTGCTGTTTCCTGAATGGGTCTTTAAACATGCCGAGCAGTCAGAATTTGTCATGCTTGTCGTAAATTTAACTATTAGGATCAGGACCAAAGCTGCACAGTCAGGAAGCGATGACCATCTTTATCATCATCAGTGAAAATTTCCATGAAGAAGGTAGACATTCATCTAAAATCTCTGCCTGGCATTCTTACAAGTGGGCTGTAAGCTGCAGGCTGGAGCTCCAGTGCCAGCTTCTCCCATCTGTAGCCCCATCGGCTTGGCCGCGACACACAAAAACGTGTTAGCAAACAAGCGGCAGCTCGCATCTCTGAGCCGCAGGATCACGCATGCCTTGTTTGAGCTGAAAATGTAGTTGCGTTTGTTTACACCAGCTGCTCTGCGGTCAACAACTTGCCTAATTAATTTTGACCTAAGCTATGTTTGCGCAGACATTTTTCAACAGCAAATATAGTGTGTAGTCAGGCTTTTACATGCTGTTTTCTATCTTGAGCAGTCGAAATGGTATCCAGAAGATCCGTCCGCTTGACAACACATTTGTTTCTATTAAAGAACATCAAATTATCTGTTTTTAGTTACATTTAATGTTGTGGAATGTCCACAAAAATGGTGGAAAAATGTTACAGCTTTACACCTTACTGTTACAAAGCACTGACACCGAAGACTCCTTCCATAAATATTAACGAAACATCTCCCCACCATATCAACGGATATTTTTCTTTGTTAAATAACAGCATGTTTTTACGTCTGTTTATCATTGGACTTTGTGATTACGTGTATGCCATACATTTGAGATTCTTTGTTAGTTACCACAAGGTCGTGAATTCTAATCCCATCACAACCGGTTCCCTTTTTGAGATATGCGGCAAAATTGTTTTAGTTTCTTTTTGTATTATTCACAGAGTGCCCTCTGTGCGCTACAGTAAATATGATGCGAAAGCATTGCAGCGTCGGTGTGACAAACAGCGCAGTCGGTCTTTTAAAGTGAGCCAAGCAGGAATCGTGTTAAGACACAATCTTCTTAACATTCCAAAGAGAGCGTTCTGAATGAGCTGACACAAACCTGCGGTCAGAACAAATGTCACACTTCTCGTCATATTCCGATAGAAAAATGAGAGAAGTGCAGCTGTCAGATGAATGAAGAGCTCCTGGGGCCTCGTTTATCAATCATGTGTATGCATAGTTTTGTGTGTAAACCTTGCATATGCATGTTTTATCCACTAAATGGAATTAATCAAGTTTTGCTTATGCATGAGGATGTGTGTATATTTCCACATACAGGGAAGTAGTGCTAACCACTAAGCCACCGTGCCCCCCGGCACGTACTCTACTTAATATCACGCACTGTAAATCATATCAGCATAATTAATGTTCTTTTGTAGACATTTATTGTATCGTCCTGTTTGTGGGGAGAAAAAGCTGATACAAAGAAAAAACACATTCGCAGCTTTGGGTTCTCAGTCAAGGTGACCGCAAATGTCAAATAAAAATAAAAACAAAAGCACCCCGCCGTCTCAAAGTGCCTCAGCAAACAAAGTAGTGCTATATGTTTAGAATGATAATATACAGTACTTGTAAAAGTCACATTTTTTTCATACAAATTTTGTCTTAGCTGTTTATTTGATGTTGATAAAAATACCAATAAATCAACATTATGTGTGTAATTGGCTTCAATGACATCTTAGGTATAAAAGCAGGAAAATAAACTGAATGTCAAGTGTATTCCAATAAACAGAAGGAGAACGACAGAAGGGCAACATGAGAGAGATTAGAATAAGCTTGATGAAAGTAGATAAGAGCGAGAGAGAGAGAGAGAGAGAGAGAGAGAGAACGCATTATCAAAAATGTTTTATTTAATAACTTTTCAAATGGATACACACAAAGTATATGTTTCATTCAAAAAGGTAACTTTAACACACTAATAATTATACCACAGTGCTGCTGATGGGTCAGAACATAAGGTGTTGAAGAATTTTCTGTAACAGCAGCTCTGACATCAAGACAAATCACAGGTTTATATTAATGCACTCGTTCTAATATGTTACCGTGTCTGTAGTAACTAATTACACAGAGACTTGTGCTCCGTGATCCTGAACTGTGTAATCCTTGATATAGTACAGTTTTCTGTGAGGAGACATTTTGTAAGGAGTCTCCAATGTCAGCACTCAAACAACTCAGTAAAGTTTTCCAACATGGGAAATAGTTCCATTCCAAGCTGCATTTTTTTTTTTTTTTTTTTGGCTAGACGGTGAGTGAACAACTGTTTATAGCTGCTATAACATAAGTGATGACAGGAACTAACTTGATGACTGAACTAAATTGTTGATTATTTTCCTATAACAGCATTCCTCCAGGTGCTTGATTCCTTAATCATCAACTTCTTTGAATCAATAAGAATACTTTTTCTGTTTTTGAACTCCAATTTCTCTCGGTTTTAGTCGCAATCCAAGTCAGCCAACTCAGAAGCCAAGAAGTGAAGCACTGTTTTTGATGTGTACATCCAAAAGGATTTGTGGACACCTGACCATCACACCCATATATCATTCTTCCCGAAACTGTTGCCACAAAGTTAGAAACACAATTGGATAGGAAGTCTTTGTTTGCTGTAGAATTACAATTTCCCTTCACTGGAACTAAGAGGCCCAAACCTGTTCCTACACGACGATACCCCTGTGCACAAAGCGAGCTCCATGAAGACATGGTTTGTCAAGGTTGGAGTAGAAGATCTTGAGTGGCCTGCACAGAGCCCTGACCTCAACCCCACTGAACACCTTTGGGATGAACTAGAACACTCATTGCACCGCAGGCCTCATCACCCAAAATCAGTGTCTGACCTCACTAATGCTCTTGTGTCTGAATGAACACACATCCCCACAACTACGCTCTAAAATCTAGGGGAAAGCCTTCCCAGAAGAGTGGAGCTGATTATAACAGCTAAGGAGGACTAAATCTGGAATGGGTGTTCAACAAGCACATATGACGGTGACGGTGATGGTGAGGTGTCCACAAACGTTTGGCCATATAATGTACCTCCGGTAAACATGAGCGCCATGTGAAGCATCTAAATCACCTGCACCTTCCTGAACATCTGTATTCACTTACTTTTTAAATGAATTTTCCAAAGTGAAGCTGCTCCGCCTGTAGTTCCGTCCTGCTTGTTTAAGGGTAATATACAGTAGGTGCTTGAAGGTGAAACTTGCATTCACCACATTGTATTGCATTGTGGGATTCTTCATATTGCTGGTCTGGGCTTGAAACATAAAGAAATCGATTACCTAGAATATTTAGTCTCCCATGGGGACTTGATGTTATAGGAAAATAATCAATGATGGGGTGGTGTGATGCATCGCAATATGAAGTCAAGTCACTGTTACCACTCTGGAACTGCTCATTTTCCTAAAACATCATTTCCCAAAGTGTTTTGTTCTTCTTATACCACAGCAGTTTCCCAAGGATTGCATTTTGTACTAATTCAAGGATGACACATTGTACTTTTTATATGTTTATATATTATATTATAGATGTTATAACTTATGTTATGGTGGCTTTAAACAGTTGTTCGCTCACCAGCCTCTCTTTTTTTCTATTAATAAGTTAATAAGAATACAAAATACACAAAGTGGAGCATCATCAAAGTGGAGCAAGTCCCTCTGAATGAGCTGTTACTATACAAACACTAACATATTAGAGAACGATTATTATTATGTATTAATATAAAACTACTGTCAGAGCTGCACTGTCACCTTCTGACCAATCAGATTCGAGAATTCAACAGTGCTGTTGTATAATCATATAGAGCTGATGATGTTAATGATTTGGTGCAACCATTCTATAGTTGTTGCCATGGTGATTCAGCTTTACACACATATGAACAAACAGACACAATTCCAAACTTTGATAGCTAAACCAAACCGTAGAGATGGGAATTTCGCTTTGCTGTGTCATTATCTTTCTTTCCACACTCCCCACTCCTCTCTCTCTCTCTCTCTCTCTCTCTCTGTGCTACCATAGCTTGTCCCGGCATATGCATCCTCCTAAATTACTACCTGACAGAGCTGGGCACAGTTAGCAGGAACCTCAAAAAAATGAGCAAAGCAAGAGAGGGAGGAGGAACGAACATAGCTGTTGGGTTTAAATGAGAAAGAGAGGAGGGGGAGAAGATAGAGAGGGAAACTGAGAAAGATGGAGCCAAAAACAAAATGCTGTATCAGTCGTGGTGCTCTTCCTCCCACTACTTCTTTCCAGGTCTAATTTAACTGTAATTAGCGCATGCAGAGGCAGGAGAAACAGCGCTCTAAATGAGTGGGTTGTCAGCAGAGCTGCATTCTGCGCCGTTCCCCTGATGGAGCTTGGGATTAATTACTGTCTTAAGCACAAACAGCACTTCCCCTTGTAAATATGGCCTTCGCTGCCTCGCTGCGCTAACCACGCTTGAATAAATAACCCAAAATCAGAGAGAGCAAAAGGTTTGCTAAAAAAAACCAAAAAAAAACCAAACAAACATATATACTGCAGGTGCTCATGGACTGGACTTAATCGAATTAGCGAAAAAGGTCTTCTCTCTGAAACGAGGCTACTTGTGTTGAATATTTCATTTGTACCCAAAGTGAATACTAATAACTACTGCAGTTCATAAGGTTTAAACATCTGCCTCTCTGACAATGCCTTCTGATCTGATTTATTCCCAAGCAACTAAACTGCTTATAGATTTTATGATTTTTACACTTCGCACAGAAGCCGTCATCAGCCGTCATGAATTGCTAATGCGAGCCACGAGGAGCTCGAGCCTTTTATTCAGACAACAGTTGCATGGAATAACAATTTTAGCAGAACAGAATTTTGGTTCCTGCAATGTTCAACCAGTCAAATTCTCATAGGACCTTCCTTATTTTTTTTATTTTTATTTATTTATTTATATTTTTTTTGCATAATGTCTATAAACATTCTCACAGCATTACTGCAACACCTCCAGTTGTAATCTTATTAATACAAAGGTTTCCTAATGTTCGTTTGAGTCTACCTGGGCACACTGTGTGAACAATTTTTTGAAAGAACACTGCGACGCTGTTATCACATTACATAGTTCCAGATCATTGCAGGAATGTTGAATAAATTACTGAACATTATG
Source organism: Cranoglanis bouderius (assembly GCA_023630585.1). Lineage (NCBI taxonomy): Eukaryota > Metazoa > Chordata > Actinopteri > Siluriformes > Cranoglanididae > Cranoglanis > Cranoglanis bouderius. The sequence goes on from CM042566.1 coordinate 5,817,561, forward strand.
ATAATGGGATAATCTCTGTTAGCTGGGGACAGGCATGTTAAAGTGCCACACTCTCTCCACACCTGCTGAAAATGGACAGAAATGCAGCAGAGAGATAAAGGGATTAGGAATTCAGTAGATTTTGCAGGACGTTTATCTCTCACTCTGGTACATGATCAACTATCCAATAAAAGATAATTAAAGTAGTGTTTAAGTGCAATATGATTGGAGCTGTACAATATGATGCAGTGCGGTGTAATTCAAATAAAATAAAAAAGTTAGCCTTGAGAGAGTGGATCAGTTCGCCTGACAGGCACAGAGGCCACGTCTCCTTCAATGGGACTGTTAGACACAGAGGCCACGTCTCCTTCACTGGGACTGTTAAGGGGTGGTCACACTAGACTTTCATCATGCGAAATTTCTTCGGAGACGGCTGTGAAACTGGGCGGCAACCAGATATGACATCATGTGCCAAGGCGTTGTTTTCTTTGTTTTTTTTTTATCCACACATCATGGATTCCGACGTGCTTGCACTGTTATTCTTGTGATGGTGATGAAACCGTCTTCAAAGGAGAAGGCTGTGGGTTCACCCTATCACTTTTGATATTGATTTTATATTCTTTTAATGCTTGTATAAAACAGCATGGTGCGACACCGCTATAACCAGTGCATCCTCCATCTTGGATTTTCTGAAGAGGTCACTCCAGGCGTGCCAATCTTCTATTGATAAAAAAAGTCTTCATGTGATATGAATTCGCAGTTCAGCAAACCTGATCACTGGAACATAGCAAAATGTGATACTTCTTCGCATGAGAATTTCCGGTCCCCAGCATTTGCAAGCGTATGAATGGAAGTCAGTGGAACGAGAAATGTACCATGACCGCCCCTTTAGGCATAGAGACCATGCCTGCTTCTCTGGGACTGTTAAGCACAGGGGCCGCTCCTCCTTCCCTGGGAGTATTAGACACGAGGCCACACCTTTTCCCCTTGGACTGACAGACACAGAGGCCACACCTCCTTCACTGGGACTGTTAAGCACAGAGGCCACACCTACTTCACTGGGAGTATTAGACACAGAGGCCACACCTTTTTCCTTTGGACTCACAGACACAGACGCCACACCTCCTTCACTGGGATTGTTGGACACAGAGGCCACACCTCCTTTGCCTGGAGTATTAGACACAGAGGCCACATCTTCTTCCCTTGGACTGACAGACACAGAGGCCACACCTCCTTCAGTGAGACTGTTGGACACAGAGGCCACGCCTCCCTCACATGGACCGTAAGGCCCCACATCTCACCTTCTGACAAATCAGAATCAAGAATTCAATAGCGCTGTGTTATAAATTAATTGAATAACACTGGCTCATATATCTGACAAATGACAATATCTCTATAAGATATGTGTGATATGTGAACGCAAGTGCGAAATGAAAATATAAATCTCATGATCGCTTGTGCCCAAATGTAACACTACACCAGTCCCGATAACAGCGGCGTGTAATCTTCGCCCTTCGTTGTAGCTCTAAGAACTAGTTCAATCTTTACTAGTTCACTTTTTGCAGCCTGAGCAAAATTGTTCTCTCAAAACAAGTGACCTCTTTTTAAATAGGTGCCACATTTGGTTGAGGTTTAAAAAATGGGTGCGTTTTACACACCCTGGTTAAATCCTGTCCGAGAGAGTAGTTTTATGCCGATCTGCCTTGGCGCAGAGATATAAAAGGATATTACTCTCAGCATTTTTTTTTTTTTTTTTTTTTTTTTTTACTGAATGCTAAATAGTGAATATCCTCCTTAAAATGCCCGGGCTGTCCCTATCAAAAGCTCCACTCATTTATTTACATCCCTTTATGTTTGGACTTAACTCTCCAGGAGATATGGGCATAAATGAGCACAGCAAAGCATGTTTGCTACCTTATTTAAATTGCTTTTGTTCTGGGCCTTTAAAACAGTCTAAATCAATGTCGGCCTGTACACAAAGCCTATTGTCTTTCAGTGTAATGTATTTTCCAATAGGCATTTACCCGGAGACTTGCGGCGCTGCTGTTAGTTAGCCCCTTTCTCTCGTTTAGTGCCGTAATTGATTGTAGGGTGTGAAATGAAACTTAAACATGGCCACAATATGGCTTCCTTCCAAAGACGAAAGGAAGTTGCTAAGCAAATGTGGGGCATTTTTTTTTCTTTTAAACTTTCAGGCTTAATTTATGCTGCTCATGAATACATTAGTATTCTGAATGCAGAATTATAGACTATAGACTAACTATAGACTTAAATGCTGTTTGGACAGTTGTGCAAGAGTTGCCGAAAGCAGAGACTCGGTTTCTTAATCACGCTTGATTTAGACCTTAGACTTAAGTCGATTGTGATATCAGCACAAGGTGCAGAGCAGTATTATGTCCAGTACCACATTTTGTAAGTACCAATATGTCCTACTGAAATTCATGTTTTGGGCTGTAGATACATTAAAAAATAAAATTAATTCAAAACTAATATCAAAAAAGCTTTGGTTGTGCTGTCCATTTTATCTCTGTACTAATGTTATTGTGGAGAAGTATGAATTGTTTGCCCAACAGGGGGCTCACACCCCTCCCCTTTCCCATCACCCTGCTCACCAGAAGCTAAACACAGAGTCATGATACTCTGCACACAGAAACCCAACAGTGTCCTGACTAATCTTATAACAGATTTGCAGCGATAAAATAATTCATTTGTTTATACCGATTGGAAATGTCCGATAAGTGTACTGCTAGAAATGCTTAAGTACGAATATAATACATGCCGGGGTGGTGTGATACGGCCCAACACGAAGCAGAAGTGTATTATTCTTGTATAACAGCATGGTTTTAACAATTTATTAATGAGCAACATGGTATTCTTTTTAACGGTTTATAGATTGCGGAACATCTGCAAAACAATTTAGTTCCTGTTATCAGTTACCATCACCTTCTCTCTCTCTCTCTCTCTCTCTCTCTCTCTCTCTCTCTCTCTCTCTCTCTCAAAAAATACACCATTTTTACAAGAAACCAAAAAGCACAAGCTTCTCTGTCCTGAGCACATTTACGGTGCTGGGAAACTTTACAAAGCACCGTAAAAGTTACAAAGCACAAACACATACCCAAGACTCCTTCTATAAATGTTACATAAATGTCTCGATAACGATAAACATCACTACATCAACATTTATATGTTTTTTATTTAAAAAACAACACTTTTTTAAAACCATTTATTATTAATTGTAGAGCGTCTGCCATACAAGTGCCTGTATATGAGTTACTATAGAAACAATAATGCATTAGAACGAGCACATTACTATAAAACTATTGTTCATGTTACAGTTGGAACTACCGTCCGAGCCGTGCTGTTATATAAAAATAATGCACACCTTCTGACCAATCAGATTCAAGAATTCAATGTGGTATAAATGCATGAATATGGCGCTATTCAATAATTTATCATCTCAGAGGAGAGAGCAGCAGAAGCGGAGACATTGTTTATCTCTCTGTAACTGTAGTGTGTGTTTTGTGAAAAATAGAGAAATTAAATGCGATAAAATAATGTATATTGCATGCATACATTCAGATTTCATGACCTTGTTGAGCATAAGATAAAAAAAAAAAAAGTATACTCCAGTTTTCTTTTTTTTAACATTTCCATTATAATTTTTTGTCATTTAGTTGAGATTTACATAAAGCTTCACTTAACTAAAATCATTTACCGAATTGTTAATATTCACTAACCATGAAACAAATAAACCAAATAATAATAATAATAAGTAAATGTTGTTTTTTTTTTTTTTTTGCACGAGTAAAAAGAAGTCCATCACATTCAACTAAAGCCTTAATGTTCTTTGTAGTTAATTGGCAAAATTCATAGGTTTGGTGGGTGCCAATATTAACACCCAGTACCCTCAACATTTACTAAGTAAGATGCTGTAATTGAACAGATGATCATTTATGTGGAATTATTTTTTAGCTATGGATGGAAAAAGCACGTTAATCAATCCGTAGTTTTTTTTGTGATTGTTGTGCAAAAATGCTTGATATTTTTTGTGCTTTTTTTTTTTGCAGAAAATTGTAATTTTCTGATGTTTGCTGGAAAATGAGACCTTTTAGCTGTACTCGTGTTCGACGCATGTGAGTCGAAGAGGGATTTGGCTGAATGCGTGTTGCGATGATGTCACGTGATGCGTCTTGGCCCAAACCTGTGGAAATTCTGCTGTAATTTTGAAAAAATGCAAGCTCCTCCGAATATTGCGGAGATTGCTTTATTTTGCGTTGATTTCTGCTATCGCAAAAATCCTGGAGGGACCGATTAACATGTTTTAAGTTCAGTTTTTAAGAAGACTGAAGAATGTTCCAAGATGATAAACTGAGATGTTTATCTCTCCCTCACTTGTCTGTCTCTCTCTCTCTCTCTCTTTCTCCCTCTCTCTCTCTCACACACACACACACACACACACACTGGTTCTTACACGCTTCGTAACAACTCAAGCAGGCTGACCTTTCCTCAGATGTTTACACAGTCATCTGTGTGTAAATTCATACTGAGTGTTTGTGTCATCCATTAATGCTGAGCGTACACAGTGTGTCAGTTAGCTGAACCTTACTTAAGCGACCTGTCATAGTTGTTAGCTGTCTGGGTTTGAACATGAAGCTGTTACGATAGCGCTGCTTTTACTCTAAAAGCACGTGGACCTCATAATGAAAATTTGCAGTCTCGTGAGATTGTCTTTTTGAACTGGTCGACACTGATACTGGTAACATAATGAATGAAAAGTTATTTAGTACTAATCAAACAAGAGCGTTATTGTTGGAACATTTTATTTACAGTCTGTTTATGCTGCTTGCTGCTATGAATTCCTTAAGTTTTATGGTTAAAATGTTGTCACTTTAAAACAGTACGTTTAATAGAGCATGTGAAGGCAGCTAACCTGAGAGTGCAGAGCAGTATCAGTGAGTGCGGTCATTAAAAATGAGCGCAAGGTGCCGTGAATCGCTCCTTGACCCTGGTGAGTGGGGGGAAAGGAAGTGTGCATGTCTCAAACAGTATATAAAACGTCAAATTGAACTGTTACCCAATATCAGTATCAATGCATCCCTAGTTTATGTTGCAGCTGGAGCTTTAGGCAGTCATAAACTCGAGTGTTAAACCGTTCCAAACACAGAGCTCTGAGCTCATTACCGTGCCGTATCCGCTTCCGTTTACATCACTGCACACGTCTGCGTGTCTTAAACTGCATCCAGTACAGCACACTTTGCATCACGTGGGTGTCTAAAGGCTTCCCGGTTCATGTGGAAACTCCATGTTGCATTGAAGTTATTGCATTGAAGATATTGCATCACTCATACAGCTTCACAGTGAAGCAGGCAGTGTTATCCCGGCGTTATCTCATGCACTCAGGGCTGAGACGTAGTTCTGTTTTGAATCTTGCATCTCTTGTAGCACTGTTTACATTCGGCGAGACAGCAACGTCTAACATTTGTTTTTTTTTTTAGTCTTACAATAAAGTCATAGTGTTAAGCTAATACTAACTTGGGTGTTTGTTTCTATTTATAGGTATTTTCTTACCTTCATAGTTGTTTATGTATGACAAAGCATATAGGGCTGCAACTAACAGTTATTTTCATACTCATTGGAATATTTTCATTTTCATTGGCAGACTATTTTTTTGATGAATCGATTAATAGAATTTTTTTTTTTTTAATCCACAAACTGAGTGTTACAAATATAAACTTCAGTCTAAAACTTTACATTAACTCAATTGAATTGTCCAATTTACATATATATATATATATATATATATATATATATATATATATATATATATATATATATATAAAATTATACTACAGTCCTAAATTAATAATAAATACAGTCCTAAATTAATAATTAAAAAAAAACCTTACAGTTTCTGTTACTCACTGGCTTTAGGCATATTGCTTTACTTACTTTGTTCGTGCCATTACAGATCGTACTCGTGCTTTTTTCCGCGGTCACTTGACGATTATGCGGCGTCGCATTACGTGACGTTTGACGTCATGTGCCTTCGACTGGTAAACGAAAACCGCTAGTGTTCCATTTGACACGACACTACCTTTCTAAAATTCATACACTAGACAGTAGAGTGCATAGTGTAAGTGCATAGTGTGTAGTACGTCATTTGGGACACAACTTTGGTCTGTACTCTCCGCCATATTTCCGATGCGTGTTTTCGGAGCAGAAGTAACGCAGTGAGTAAACATGCCCCATGCCGTGTGCAGACCAACTAATTGATAATGAGATTTGTTGACAACTTATTATCGATTATTATCGATTAGTTGTTGCAGCTCTAGACGCATACAGTGTTTCTCCGGCTTACTAAAAGGCGCTTTTTGCAAGTGTTCTTACATATATAACGAACATCATTTTTGCGAGCTCCATCGCTAATAGTGCCCTCGCTATTATAGTGGACGAGCCAGAAGCAGAAGTGTCATTTTGGTTATAAAATCGGAAGTGTTCATGCAAGTAGCTCATTCCAATGCACACACGTCTCAAGCACTTTCCCAGACAAAGATCAAGAGTTTCAGACTTAAAAAAAAAAAAAAAAAAAAAGAGGCCCGCATTATTAAATTCACTGCATTGATTTTGTGCGAGATCACAATACGTAAGCGTAAGCGGTGTAAATGGTCAAGACCTTTTTAATGTGTCTCTGAATTTCAGCCACACATTACTGAGTCCTTTTAGTTGGTTTCCTCTAAAACATCTTCCAAGCCATTATTGATCAGGCACCTCTAACAATAGACCTGGAAGTCCTTGGTGTCAGACACAGCCCTCTATTTTACTTACAGCCATCCATAAAATCTGGGAGTACAGTTCAGACTTTTTTTTCCTTTTTTTTTTTTTTTAAGAAAGTCAATGAAATGGGGCATTTATTTGTTGATTTCCATTGTGTGGTCAGAAGGTGGAAGCTGGAGGTTATTTCCTAGTCTAGAGGTCAGCCAGCACAGCTCTGAGAGCATGACAGAAAAGACTGGAATAGTTATAGAGTTTTTACTTCATGGCTGGAGAAAGTAGGAAACAGCTGTAAAGAGAGGAAATAAAGGAATAGTTAAGGAGTTTTCCCGTCTATAGTGTATACTGCATGTTTCTCTATACTGAGAAAAGAATGGAAAAAACCCCTTGAAACTTATGATGGAATTATAATGAAAGTCTAAGGGTTAAATGCATGATTATATGGTATAATGCTAATTAAAACTGCACCTGTTATCATCTAACGATAACTGTAGTTAAAAAAAATTAAAAGTCACGGTGGCTTAGTGGTTAGCATGTTTGCCTCCCAGCTCTGGGGTTGGGGGTTTGAATCCTGCCTCAGTCCTGTGTGTGTGGAGTTTACATGTTCTCCCCGTGCTTCCAGGGTCTCCTCCAGGTATTCCACTTTCCTCCCCCAGTCCAAAGACATGTGTTGTAGGCTGATAGGCATCTCTAAATGGGTCATAGTGTGTGTGATTGCACCCTGTGATGGATTTGCATCCTGTCCCTGCTTTTTTCCCTCTGAGTTCCCTGGGATAGGCTCCAGGCTTCCCGCAATCTTGTGTAGGATAAGCAGTCTGAAAAATGGATGGATGGATAGTGTAGATAGTACATGCATGAGATTATATTTAAAAAAAAAAAGAAAGAAAGAAAAGAAAAGAAAATGTTACATACATATTGGATACAGTAGATAGAGATTACATTAGAAAAAGAAAAAAATAATAAAATGTTATTACGTATGCAGTAGGAAGAGAAGTTAGTAGGGGTTTGCTTTGTTTCATTCCTGAACTGTTTTCTTGCCTTTTTTTTATTATAGTTTTTAGTTTTTATATTCTTGGTGCTGTTAGATTATTATTATTATTTTTTTTACCTTTATTCTTTTTACATTTTTTCTAAAGGTCTCTTCATTTATTTAGCAGTATGTTCATTTTTTTTTTTAGACTTACTGGATTTCACTCTCCAGTATCTGAGAGGAGGTCCGCAAGAAAACGTGTGAGAGAAGAGCGTTTCTCTTAAAGAAATTCTGTGCTTACATAATCTGCTGCAGTGGATGAGCCACCATCAAAGCACAGCACACTCTCTCTTTGAACTGATGAGTTTGAAAAAAAAAAAAAAGAAAAGAGAAAACAGAAAATGTATTTGCATGGATGTGATATGATTTCTTTGCTTTGGTGGATGTGGTCATGGCTTGGTTTTCGGTTTTAGCCCAGTGAGGGATGTCATGGTTCTGTGGAGTAACTGATTTATCCATCTGCCTCAAGAGCAGAGCATCAGAGACCTGAGAAAGGAAAGAGTGCTGATTTTTTCTCTCTCTCTCTCTCTCTCTCTCACACACACACACACACACACACACACACACACACACACACACACACACACACACACACACACACACACACACACACTTTGTGCTCTGCACACCAGCACACTGAAATAAAACACTGATTATGAAGATAGAGGAAAGAATTTCAGCTTCATTTCATAGTTTGATTTTATGTGTTTGTTTATTGAGCCATATAAAAAACAGAGACCAATTTTTAGAGCACCAAATAAAGTATTTACCTAATCTTTTATCCGTAAGCTCAGGTTGCAAATATCGTAATGCCTGGGATTCGCCTTAAATAAGGTATGCACACATATAAACTAAATAAATGCTTTTATGTGACACAGGTCATGTTATTGGTTCAGGTCATTATATGTAGTTAGTTGTATGTAGTATGGAAGGAAAGGGAAGGAGAGAGGCAGGAAGGAAAGAAGGAAGAAAAGGAAGGGATGGAAGAAATGTCGAAAGGGAGGAAAGGAAATTGGGAGGGAAGGAAGGAAAGAAACAGAGGGAGGGTGGGTGGAAGGAAGGAAGGAAGGAAGGAAAGGATGGGAGGGAGGGAGTGTGGGATTAAGGAGGGAAGGAAGGAAGAAAGGAAGGGAGGGAGGCAAGAAAGAAGGAAGGAAGGAATGGAAGGGGGCAGGAAGGACAGAACAAAGGAAAGGAATGGATGGGGGGGTGGAAGGAAAGGGAAGGAGGGAGGCAAGAAAGAAAGAAGGAAAGGAAGGGAGGGAAGGAAGGAAAGAAAGGGAGGGAGGCTGAAAGGAGGGAAGGAAGGAAGGAATGGAAGGGAGGGAGTGAGGGTGGGTGCAAGGAAGGAAAGGAATGGAAGGGAGGGAGGCAAGAAGGAAAGAAGGAACGAAAAAATGGTAGGGGGCAGGAAGGAATGAGGAAATGAAGGGATGAGGGGGGAAAGAGGAAAGGAAAGGATGGAAAAGAAGGGAGGGAAGGAAAGGATAGAGGAAAGGACAAAGTAGCAATGAAGAATGGAAGGAAGGAAGGAAGGAAGGAAAGGAAGATAAAGGAAAAGAAGTGAGGGCTGCAGGAAGGAAAATAGGAAGGGAAGGTAAGAAGGAAAGGAATGAAGAAAGGGAAGGAAGGAAGGATGGATGGAAGGAAGGAAGGAAGTTGTGGTGGAAAGAAAGGAAGGAAGCCAGGAAGGAAGGAAGAAAGGAATGGAGGAAAGAAGGAAGGGACAAAGAAAATTAGGGAGGAAGGAAGGAAGGAAGGAAGAGAGAGAAGGACGGAAGGAAAGAAAGTAAGGGAATGAGGAAGGACGGAATGGAAGGAAAGGAGAGAAGGAAGGAAGGAAGAAAGCAAGGGTATGTCAAAGGAAATATCACAGCATGACCCACACTTGTGTCCTGCCTCTACTCATCACACATTACACCGTCAGTAATGAAAAGTCTCTCCTATAAAATAGGATATACATGAACACAGCAGATCACACAATCACACTCAGTGATATGATTATTATAGAAAACTACAATCTGAGAATTATATGAGGATAATATGGGAATTTGCGGTTTTATAATCGCTGCTGTATCTTTCTTGAAGGATCACGCTCTTGGCTTTATTTTCTTTTTCCTTCTAACAGCCTCCCAGTGAAGACACAATATAGGTGATGTAAACCATAGCAACTCGATTTTAAAAGTCCAAAACATCCATCATTCCAGTATTTAAAAAGCGAGTCTGGATTTTTATTTTTTTGTTTAATGCCCTGTCATCATTCTTCTCTTCAGCACTTTTCAAAACAAAGTTATACCCATGTAAAGTACAGTGAAATTCTTTCCATCACCGCTTGTTAGGAAGCTGGGATCAGAGATCATACAGCACCTCTGGAGCACAGGGACGTTTAAAGCAGATGCACTATTAAAAAGAAAGTTTAATTATCGTTATGGTGAACTTTACTGTCAAGAGATGTCCTATTTTGCCTTTTGTATTTGGAAGGAGTCTCCAGTGTCAGCACTTTGTAACAGTCAGGTAAAGAAAAAAATTTTCAGATATTCCACAGCATTAAATGTAAACATATATGGATATAAACTATGACGTGTCATTCTTTCGTAAATAAAAATGGTTAGTGATGGTAAATTGCTGTTGTATAAGAGGAATGACACTTTGGGGTGTGCTGTTATTGGAAAATAATCACCAACGAGGTTGTGGGATGCGGACAGACACGGAGTGGAGTTACTGTTAGCACCCCTGAAGTCGATTATGTTCCTATAGCAGCATGACCTGACAAATTCTCAGATAAACTATCTAGGATAAATCAGTGCATGTTAAATTGAACTGAACTGAATCGAATCATATCGGTGCTGAACTGAATCATTTCGGATCCGTAGTGAGTTGAAGAGTATTGAATAGTTACTTGTTTAACTGTATCATGTTTTTTTTCTGTGTGTGTGTGTGTGTGTGTGTGTGTGTGTGTGTGTGTGTGTGTGTGTGTGTGTGTGTGTATTGTATCGTATAATATGCATCAAGATGCACTGGAAGAGGGAGATTCACAAGGTACGTTCAGACTTAAAGCGACTCGCAATGACAAAGAGACCGGATGACCATTCATTTTCAGTGAGAGTTGGCGACTTCTGGTGAAGAGATGTGGGCGTGTCCAGCGATGCGACAAAGACACTACTTTTCCTTCATCTTCTAGGATATGGCGCATATATACACCGGTGAATTTTATATACAAACGCTTTCCCTTCAGAATGTTTCATTTTAGCGGCAAGAAAACTAGTTTGTTGTCAAAAGTGGAATGCTTGTTGCACCATCCACTGATAAATGTTACTATGGCAACGAATAGTAGGAACGCCCATTGGCTACTTCATAATACAGCGACTGGAGACTTTCAACCTCTAGTTCCCAACACTTTCTACCTGCTAGTTTAAATCATTCAAGGTTATAAAACCAAAACTGTTTTGTCAAATAGACACATTACAGGCTGAAGGGTGCTCGATTTTTGGACGCCTACATTGTTTTTTTTTTTCGGGACAGTTTGCAAGCTGGTTTCATCATCTTGTGCTCTAACATAGCTGATGTTTTTTTTTCTTCTTTTTTTCTCTTTGATAGGGAATGCAGGCATAATGAATAGCTTAGCCTACTTTTTCACATGATGTCAAGGTTGTTCTAAGTGATGGTGAGCGCCGGTTAATTAGACACTTCTTTCTTCGGCTTTATTGTGCGCCAACAGCAGTGAGCCGTTTTAATCAAAGAGAGCTAATTCCCTGATTTTGTAGTGCAAGTGGCAGGTTCCCGCTGTGTATGAGCTTCACGTTCCAGTGTGTGTTATAAACCACATGCAGCTTCTCTCGCAGGGTTAAGACTCATACAGACAAATCTGATAGTCTTTCCTTACTTTGTAACTAGTTTTTATGCAAGTGATTGCAGTTTTAAAGCAAGCTTTTTTTTTTTAAAAAAAAATGTATCCACTGCACATTAGAGTTGGCAGAACTGATTTCTCTGCTCAAATACTATTAAGATTTGAATAATATTTGCATAATAAAAGGGGGGAAAAAATTGAAAAAGTCTTGGAGGCCTGATTCTGAATATTTAAAAAAAGGAAAAAAAGAGACATGATACACAAAATGAGATCCAAGGCTTTGAAGCTATTACATATGAGATGTATTTTTAGAAGATAATGTGACATTTGTGTGTCTACATCAAAAATGTAGGCCTATGCATTGTTTGTAACTTATCAAATGAATGAACATTTCTTTTATTTTATAAAATGGTTTGATCTTAATGGTAAGAGCTTCCAAGCCCATTGAAATGTTTGTGGATAGTTTGTGGGGGTCTCTAGCTTGCCAAGATTATTAAGATATCATGTAAGACAGTGAAGGAAAAGAAGTCAAGTCAAATTTTATTTATAATCCACCTTTAAAGGGGTCATGACATGAGAAATCAAATTTTCCTTGATCTTTTGACATGTTTGTACCATTAAAACATCCTTCTAGTTTCATAGCTTAATACGCCATCCTCAGCACCAAAAGAGCATTTATTTAACCAAGCTCCAAAAACGGCTGGTTTGGATGTGGTGGGATTTGTGACGTCACGCGGGCAAATGCATTTGCATATGCCTGCCCCTACAGCAAGACATCAACACCTACTTTTACATCATCGCAACGCTGGCCCCGCCCTCTGGCGCTCATTCGCTGAAAACAGTTCAGCACGTGTTATGTCAAAGCGGCAATGATAATATAAACAATTCATAGGCAAAGATGTTAGCCAAGCAAAGCAGTAGTTACACTGAAGTCTTAAAGGTTAAGGACACAAAAACCGATCGTTTCAGTCAGAGGGTCAGAGACGGGGTGGAAAAAGGTCATAAATTACAAAATTTTTTATGTTTTCTGTCCAAAAAAACTTTACTAATATTATAATTACACCTCAGGGAAGATAATAAAATAAAATAAAAAACATGTCATGACCCCTTTAAAGACAGCAGTAGTTGATTCAAAGTGTTGTACATAACATCATATAGCATAACATTAAATAGTATCATAAGACAAAGAATAAAATACGTTTTAAGAGAAGATTTTAAAATGGTTAAAGACCGCGCGGACCTTACATGGAAGGGGAGACTTTTCCAGAGTTTGGGACCAACCAAAGAAAAGGCTCAATCACCCTTTGTCTTAGTACAACAACAGGGGACAGATAGAAGAAGTTTAGTACAAGATCTTAGCATTCTGGTAGGAGAGTAACAGTGAGGAAGGTGAGCAATGTACTGTGCAGCAAGATCAGAAAGAGCTTTATATACATAAATAAGAATTTTAAAATCAATTCTGAACTTAACAGGAAGCCAGTGAAGAGATGCCAAAACAGGGGAAATATGATCCCTCTTTTTGGTCCCTGTTAAAAATCTAGCTGCTGCACAAGCTGCAAGTGAGATAAGGCAGTTTGAGGAATGTCAACATACAGAGAATTACAGTAGTCCAACCGTGCAGTAATAAAAGTGTGAATCACAGTTTCCGGGTCTTTTGTAGAGAGAAACTGCTTTAACTTTGTAATAGACCTTAAATGAAAGAAGCACCCCTTAACAACAGCACTAATTTGTTTATCAAAAAGTAAATTTGAGTCAAAAATAACTCCAAGATTTTTTACATGCTTATGTGTATAAGAGGAAAGAGGACCTAACTGGACCAGAGGAAACGGTGGGAGAGCCTAAAATAATGACTTTGGTTTTACTTCCATTTAAATGCAGAAAATTGTCAGCCATCCAACATTTTATGTCTTCAAGACATTTAAAGGAGGGACCCAAAAGGACTGCTGCAATTTTATTTAACTGGTAAAGTAAAATTAGGTGTCATCAGCATAGCAGTGAAAGGAAATGTTATTTTTCTGAAAAATAGTACCCAGGGGAAGCATATAAAGGAGAACAACAAAGGACCCAAGATGGAACCCTGAGAAACACCACAAGATAAGTGGGCTGATGTAAAAGAAAAAATTGCTTATGTTTACTGAAAAAGTCCTATCTTTCAGGTAAGAGGCAAACCACTGCACGGGGAGAACATGCAAGCTCCACGCACACAGGGTGGAGACCTGTGTGCAACCCCGGAGGTGCGAGGCAAAAATGCTAACCACTAATCCACCATGCCCCCCAGATAGGAATAGTTTAAGAACAAAAAAGGAACAGATACAGTTAATGGCGTTATGTGTTACACCCCTAATTACACTTTAGGCAATACTATTGGTGGGTTGTTGTTTTTTTTGTCCATGGGGTTTGTTACTTGTATAGAGAACAGTGATTTTTCTCGCTCTCCTTCTAATTAAGATCTAAAGTAATCGAAGGCTGTAACTTCTGTAACTTCTTCCCAACACTTCAGCAGTCACACTGTCAAGCAGGCTGCTAGAAAATCTAACACTCACACCACACACGTTCCCTCTCTTCAATCAGCCTCTCCTGCCTGACACCTCATCAGGTTAGATCAAAGTGAGTGTTCGGCTCCTGATCGCTGTCACTCCTGATTGCCTGCTACACCTCCTCACTCTCAGTGAGAAGCCTTCTTGTTTTAAAGCTAATTAAAAATTTAGAGTGCATGACCTTTTAAACTGATTATAGGAGCTGAAGTTTCCATCGTCTTCTCCTGTCTGCTGAGAGAGTGAGAGATAGAGATAGACAGAGAGACAGACACGCAGAGAGCTTAAATAGAGTAGCGGGGGAAAATCGATAGTCCGGTGCAGTAGCGATGGATCCGGTGTCAGTCAGGAGCCGAACATCTCACCCTCCACCTGGCTGGAGTTTTATTTGTGTCTATTTGTTGTCCAGGATGGAGAATTTCCTCATTGCGGTGATGTCCTACATTCCGAGGCACCGTTTCCTAATGAGCCAACCTTTCTGTGCTTGCTCTGTATACCACACATTCTTAATTAGCTGTTCCAGTCAGCTTCGTTTTTTTAAACCCTTGCTCAGTCCATTTTTTTTTTTTTAACCTCAGAATAAAATAATAAATAAAAGACGAAGAGCAGAAAGTTTGCCTGAAATGGCATTCTCATCCACAATGCCTTTCTTCTTCTTCTGTAATTATAATGAATTATGTCTAAGTGCTTTATTGCAGGCTTAGGATTTTATCCTGTGTAGTTTTTTTTACTAGGACACCCAGGTGAGGGAGGAGGTTTTATTACCAGGTTGGTCTATTTTGTTAGCAGATGCAGCATCGCTCGGCTAAACATATTGGAAATTTTTTTCCTGGACGTTTAAAAGGCACTTTATTGATCTGAGCAAAAAAGGAGAAGTGTTCGGAGTGTATTTACACGCCTGCGTCAAGAGCTCTACTATTACACTGGCCTTTAAGCTCAGAATCAGTGACTACAGGAAGACTGACTCGAATGCTCATTTTGTTGAGCGTCTCACTAATGCGTCTCATTAGAATGCAGCTCATTTAGAAAGCCCCTTCATTGCCAGAGAGCGTTCTGCATACTGACTTCGCTTTGCTGGTACGGCGATACGACGCTGTTTTCGCTCAGTCAGAGTGGTCGAGACTTGAAATGAGGTTTTACAAAGCGACTGAAGGAATCGACTTCATTTCAATAAGACAAAGTCAACAAGATAATTGTAAAGTGCCATATTGTGTGTGTAGAACTCCATAGTTTGAGTTTTATCTAATATGAGAAGAGCTCATTAAATGCAACACTATATAGCAAAATAGAACTGCTGCCAACTAACTTAGGGGGAAAAAAACACTGGAAACATCAAACATGCATTTTTTGGGTAACATTCACAAACAAAAGATGTAATAATGTCTCCAATTCAGGTTTATGTCCATGCTGTGCTATAGATCCTCAGGGACTCAATCGGATGTGTTCTCACTAAGAGGAAAGGGCAGTAGAGTCCTTTGTTACTTGGCCATTTTGCAACACTCTTAAAAAATCATTAGAGTCGCTCTAATGAGTAGTTCTGACTATCTAATGAGGTTCTGTTTGGAAGAGAAAACATGCTGTAAGGTTCATCAGAGAACCTTCCTCTGAGGAACAGACCAGAGAACACTTTGGGTGCTACATGGAATTTTTATTTCTTCCATGACTACACCCTTCACTATCCACGATTAGCTGTAATGTGGAAATTATAACCCTTATTTTCTGTCCATGATTTACTAGGAGTGTTATGCAATATGTACGAAATCCGGTAAAAGGCAATTTAATTAAATTGCAAGTTTTTATATGAAAATTACAACTGGATGACAGCTAAAATTTCTAGCTCATCACAGACGAGAGTGTAAAGGAGAGATGGAGGGAATGTCCATCAGACATTTTGTCAACTTCTATGTCACCCCTACCTGATAGTGACAAATTCTTGAAGACATGTCTATGATACAGGATATGTATCACAATATATAGGTTTGCTAACTAATCACTAGCAAAATAGTAGTGTTGCAGTGTTTTTTTATATTAAAAAAAACAAAAAAAAACAACTTTGTTTAGTATCTACAAAAAGAATGTGTTTTTATTTTTTATATTTAAAATGACATTTAAATTTATTAAAAATCAACACTGAAAGGAAAAAAAGCTGAATTAAATATCTGTAGAAATGTTTAAATCAATATAACAATCTCTGTTATGTTCATTAGAGAAATCAAGGCATGCACATATAGTTTCACATTGTTCCACACTTAAACTTTTAAAAAAGGACCCAAAGGGTTAAAAGACAAGAGACAGAAACCGATCGAGGAGGTTGGCTGCACTTAGCCAGCATTTAATGCCAGTGCTGGTCATACAGAGCTGACTATGACAAGTGAGGCTAGCAGGCTAGCTTTTGAGGCTGATTGATAATTTTGCAGTACACAAGGGGAGCACAGAGCTGCAATTAATGAATGTTTTTTTGAATTATGAACACAGGCCTATAACTCATTATGACAAAAAAGTGCAGTCATCAACAAAACCATTGTGGTGGGTAAAGGGGTCACGTTAGGTCATGGTAAAGGTAGGGAACTAGCCCAGTGGTTAAGGTTCTGTATTAGTGACTGGAAGTTCAACAGCAGTGTTGCCAACTCTTTTGAAGGAAAAGTAGCTAATGCATGGTCAAAAAGTTGGTTGAAGTCGACAGATGTCATTGGCTAATTTGCATAGTCATTGGAATCATCAAGATCATTCGCATGTCAAAATGTGTTACATGAAGAAGGAAGTTTGTCTGTAGACACTGTTGCAGACAAACACAGACAAAATGAAGCAGTGGTAGTGTGGAATTGGGAAATAGAATGAAGGAAACATGTATGGACGGAATAACTCTCTTTTATTACTTAAATATCACCAAGAAATGAAGAAGGAAGATGTGCTCAGGTGGGCCAAACAATGGTGATCAGTGATTGGTCATTAGGAACAATGATCATCAATGATTAGTTGTTGCAAACAATGGTGATCACTAATTGATGGTTGGTGGGAACAATGGTGATCAGTGATTGGTCGTTGGGAACAGTGGTGATCAGTGATTGGTCGTTGGGAACAGTGGTGATCAGTGATTGGTTGTTGGGAACAGTGGTGATCAGTGATTGGTCGTTGGGAACAGTGGTCATCAGTGATTGGTTGTTGGGAACAGCGGTGAACAGTGATTGGGTGTTGGGGAAAATGGTGATCAATAATTGGTCATTCACAACAGTGGTGATCAGTGATTTGTCATTGGGAACAATGGTAGTGAGTAATTGGACATTGGGAACAATAGTGACCAGTAATTAGTTCTTTGGGAACAATGGTGATTAAAAATTGGTTGTTGGGATCAATGGTGATCAGTGATTGGTTGTTGGGAAAACGGTGATCAGTGATTGGTCTTTGGGAACAATGGTGTTCAGTGTCAGTGTTATTAGGAACTCAGTCAGGTTTTACACACTGGTGGTGAGTCGACCGAACCAGCAGCTGTGATTTGAACTGGAGTGGCTAACATCTACTCTAAAAGTCACTAGATTTGTTGCCAGACTCTTTCTTAAAATAAAGCTAAAAGGAATCTAAAAAATCATCCGATCTAGCAGCAAAATCACTAAGCTGGCAACACTCATGAACAGGACTGACATAGATCCAGTGCTGGACCTTAATCAAACCCCTTAAACCATCGGCTGCTCAGTTTTGTGCTTGCACTGGCTTTTGATTCTCTTTTAAGTCGCTTTGGATAAAAGCAGCTGTCAGATGAATAAATGTAAATGCAGTTGTGTGTGCGTGTGTGTGTGTGTGTGTGTGTATGTGTGAATTGACTTTAATATCAGCCCTTGCTACTAAACTAAAGGGAATGATGTGATTTTAAGAGGCATATCTTTTAAGAAGATAAAAAAAGAGATGTGCCTCTCAGGACTTTCAATAAGCCGACCCTCTGCTTTTGAGCCTATAAAGTAATTTTCATTGAAACTTGGGGAAAAAACAGCAGGCAGCTGCTGTGCAAAGATGCTGATGAGACAAAAATAAAGCCCCAATCTCTTGTCGTTTGCCAAGGTTTTTCAATTCACACAGTGTTTTACACGCTCTTATACTTACACACAGTCACGCACCTATACTGTGATACTCAGTCATGGAAAGTTCCTATAAAAATATATAACCTCTATCTTTTATTAAATGCATTCCAAGTGCCTTTATTCAAACCAAATCCCTCAGAATGAAGGAAATCGAATCTTAGCCCTTCCTCAAGCCTTTGTGATTTAGCTAATCCCTGTCCTCTGACATTTCTGTCTCACCGTCTGTGTGATTGTATTTATTGTTATTTTTGCTAATCAGAAGTCACAGAGGTCCCTCGACAGGGTGGGTGGAAGAGAACAGAATAAATAGATGGATAAATAAATAATAGCAAATAATCCCAGAAATGTCAGTAAGCTCCAGGAGGAGAAGGCTGTGGTATTTTTATTTAAATTTATTTATTTTTTTACATTTATTTATTTATTACATTTATTTATTTTATTTTTGGGACGTGCATTATATATATTGTTGTCTCCGTGTTGGATTTGTGCATCCGCAATTACGCTGCATAATGCAGTAGAATTTACTGTTCACCTGTTTAATATTAATCGAACTGGTTGAATTGGTGATTAGTTCTTACATTAAATTATATATTACATAAGCCATAAATTTAATGTGTGAGAGGCGCAAAAGTCAGACGTAGGTCGTCGTTCTGTTTCAGAAGACGGGACACTGAAAACTCCGACATCTTTGTATCATCGTATTTCACTTATTACTAATTCCCGTTAATGACCCCATCCTCTTGCTTGATGGACAGCCTGAAAATAGCTGGAAGAGCGTCCTGCTGTTCTGAAAAACCAGAACTGTCCCAGACTAAACGAAGTTTCTCAGAAGCATTTCTCAACCAGGCTTAAACGATAAAGTATTACAGCAAACACCTTAATATAAGTACACCTGTGATATACCTTACAGCCAGAACTACCGTCTTGAGCTGATGTTATAGAAAATTAGCACTTAACATCAATACTTTTGCAAGACTTTTTTTTTACTTTTTTAAAAAATTTTTTATATAAATATTGTTTAGAAATTGAGGTTTGTTGTAAAATCAAAAGAGATGACCTGGGTCAATATGACCTCCACAGAGGACAAGGTTGAATATTGTGGTGATGACAAAAAAACAAACAAACAAGGCACTCAGTCGCAAGCTGAGAGAGACAAAGAGATGGAGAGAAAGAGCGGGGGATGAGTGAGGGGCTGTAGAAAGGAGCTAAGGTGGATCATGGGTAAATAGAGCCATTAGGGACAAATCTATTGCAGTGTGGAAACAAAATCACATCATCAAACAAGCGAAAGAGAGAAATATGATGCCGCGGGCCTCAGGGGCACCGACGCAGAAATGATAGGCCTCCACAACATTTGTCTTTATCAGTCAGAGGGAGAGATAGAGGAGCGAGAGAGGAGAGATGGAGAGCGGGAGAAGAAGCGAGGAGAAGAGGGAAGATGTACGGCACAGCTACTGCATCGAGCACCACATCCATTTATTCCAGTATCTCTCTTACACCCTCTGCTTTTCTCTCGCTTTTCTTTCTTTTTTCCCCTTTCATTCTCCTCTCTCCTTTTTTTTTCCATTTCCTGTTGTTTTCTCTTTCCTTGCTCCTACATTTACACACCCTGACATCCTGTTATCTCAACTGTTCCAGAACGTTCTGGCATTTCATCCTTTTTTATTTGTATTTTTTTTATTTCTTCGCTATTTTTTCTTTCGTTTTTTTGCATTTCTCGCTATTTTTCTATTTCCATTGCTTTCGAGCCATGTCCTGTTCAGTTATGATCCAGGAGGGGAAAAAAAAAGTCTACTTGACAAGATACTATTCATGTTTTTTTCCCTTCCTCTCACGCTGATATTTACACAGAGGTCTCTCCAGGACGTTAATAGAGAAGTAGGTGTCTCATTGATTTTTGCATTTGCAATTACCGCTTCCTCAGAGAAGTGAGGTAAAAGCACATATCGCTTAATTATGACTGGGTTATTTGGACATGTGCATGGAGCAGCTCATTATCTGTTCACAGTCTTTCTCTTAAAGTTGTCAGGGGATAAAAAAAAAAAGCAGACAATATGGTTTAATTTAGTCGTGATCTAACATTCACTGAGACACGTCTGAGGATTAAGCATACATATATTATACAGTGTTTATAAGTTTATACGGTATATAAATAGATTGTAGATCTCACATGTGTTAACCTATTATGCTCTGTTCAGGTCAACATAGACAACTCCAGAATTATATGCACCCTTCACCGAAATGAGCAGAAATGTAATGGGCTTAAAAATATGTGGACAATGTGTAGTTTTATTTTAACACAATGTTTGACTTAGTATTTTAAAGTAATGTAATTTTTCCTGAAAAAACAAGCAAAAAAAAAAAAGAAAGCACTGGTTTTTAAATGATCGGAACCCCTACTGTTAATATTTAATGAAGACTTTTCTGGCGAGAACAACAGCACTGAGCTTCTTCCTGTAATGTAGAGGATCTTAAACCTTCCTATATGGACTCCTTTACTCTTAGGTTTGTAATAATAATAATAATAATCTAATAATAATAATAATACGTTTTATTTGTATAGCGCCTGTCCATAGCTCAAGGACACTTTACAATCAGGAACAAACAACAATTGAACAATTTTTGAGTTTGCACATTTTTACAGACCACAGGTTTTCATTCATTCATCTTCTGTGAGCACTTTATGCTGGTGGATCCACAGCCTATCCCGGGAACACTGGGTGTGCAGTGGGAATACACCATGGATGGGACTCCAGTCTATCGTAAGGCACCACAAACACTCATACACTCATTCACACCTGTGTAACCAATCGAGGTACCAGCATGTTTTTGGATGGTTGGAGGAAACCAGAGAAGCCAACAGACACATGACACAGACATTAACCCGAGCTCAGGATTGAACCGCGGTTGCTAGAGTTGTGACATGGCAATGCTAATTGCTGTATCTAATTGCAGTTCTACAGGTTATCAGAAGGTTTCCATTGAAATTCTGGGGGAAGGGTATAATTTGTGGCAAAATTCCAAATGTTCTTTACTTTTGAAACTTGTTTTATTATGGACCAGATTGCACTATATTATATTTTATTTACTATTTATTTAATTGTTTAACCGTTTTATATCCATATTAACAACCTTATTGTTTTTTCCCATGGTGAGGAATGACCAATTCACTGCCATGGGAAAAACCAACACAAACCTCATATTCAATCAAAGTTCCATGGGACTGACAGAAGAAATTCTTTCATTCATTTTAAATGTACACTATATGGCCAACATTTTTGTGGACACCTATCACACCCATATGTGCTTCTTGAACATGCCATTCCAGATTTAGTCCCCCTTTGCTGTTATAATAAGCTCCACTCTTCTGGCAAGGCTTTCCACTAGATTTTGGAGCGTGGCTGTGGGGATTTATTCATTCAGCCACAAGAACATTAGTGAGGTCAGGCACTGATGTCAAGTGAGGAAGCCTGGGGTACAGTCAGCGTTCTAGTTCATCCCAAACGTGTTCAGTGTAGTTGAGGTCAGATCTCTGTGCAGGTCACTTGCACAGGCCACAACCTTGCGAGGTTTGGGCCTCGTAGTTCCAGTGAAGGTAAATTGTACTGCTATACAATTGTGTGCTTCCAACTTTTTTTTTTTTTCTTGAAGGGTGACAAAAATTCTGGAGTTAACCATATTTACTAAAAGTGGATGTTGGTAACACACTGATTTTAATAAACCATAAATTTTAGTGTTAATACACCATTAGTAATGCTAACAAACTCATTTACACTCACTAATGCAAATAAAAAAAAGTCTATAATGATAAATATGAAGTAATCTTGTAATTAGTATGTTTCTTGGTGGTTAATTTAAGGAATTAAGGTTTTCCTAATTAACATTATTTCCTGAAAACTGAGCTTCATCATGAATAAACCATAAGCAATGTTAGCAAAGTCATTAGTGATTTGATGTTAGTCAAATTGTTAACTAAATAATAAAACCTTTAATGTTCTAATTCTTATTCACTGTACTGTATGACTCAAAATAAGCCTGCATTAGCAATTAGCATGAATAAAATTACAACTTTAAAAACAAAAAAATGCTGATTAACCACAGACAACACATTAACTAACACACTTGTTCATGTTGATTACTGTTGAATTATTTTTAGCCATGCATGTTTGAGTTGAGTTAATGGAGTTAATGAAGATTATTTTAGTTATTTAAGCAAACATCATTTAATAGAATTACTTAGTTTAATATTGCTTTTCATGTTCATGTTTACTTATGCTCGAAATAATATTAAAAAAAGAAATCTCAATATAAAATTCTACTATACTGAACATTATTTTTCCCAGCATGAAGCTTTTAATGTTTTTTTTTTTTTTTGGCTCATTTTCTCTAATGAACATGGACAGAGTTAAAAGTTATATTGCAGAGTTTATATTACATATATTCGGATCCATTTATTTTGACCTGCAATCAGGAGGAATGCCAATGTCAAGCATGTGAATGTGAGCTTTTTTGTGTGTATGAGAGCATTTTAGATGTATTTATTTGCCAAACAGAATCCAGTCCAAGCACATAGCTGAGCAGTTGAAAGATAAGGTTTTTGTTTAAAAGGCACAAGAGTGAGGCAGTCATGAGACTTGTACTGACAACCTTAAGACCTATTCAGATTTGACAAGTTTTATGTGGGGAGGTGGAGAAATTTTGGATTTTAGTCCCCTCTGAACCAGTCATGTCATTAATGTTTTCAAATTGTGCGTGTACGCGTCTAGAAAGTGTATTAAGAGTAAAGAGTATTTAACCAAAACCAAAACCATTTCACCAAAACCAAAATGAAACCAAGTATTACCAGAGTTTAAAACAAAATGTGGATGATGTTTGAAAGGAGTTCCATCAGGTTTAGGTATGTTATTGAGTTACTAGCACAGGTACAGCCAACGTAAAAGTTAAGGTCATGTGACCTACTAATGATCAAGTGTAACTTGCCCTACAACACAAGTACACCTTGCTGTCTGACAAATCCAGGGACCTGATGCAGCTTCTCCTACCTGGGCAGAGTTGATCCAAAAGTCCAGGTGGTGGACCAACCCAGTCTCAGAAAAAAAAACATTTATACACCATTTATATGTTGACTATCAATGTTCTGGCACATGCATATGCTGCAAATCAACATGTCAATCTTTCACTCAAATGCTTCGTATGCTGTTCTGTACTAACATACAGGCGCATCTCAAAGAATTAGAACATTGTGGAAAGGTTCATTTTTTCCCGTAATTTAATTAAAAAAGTGGAACTTTCATATATTCGAGATTCATTGCACAAAGTGAAATATTTCAAGCCTTTTTTGTTTTATTCTTGATGGTTACAGCTTACAGCTCATGGAAATCAAAAATCCAGTATCTCAAAATATTAGAATAAACAATTTATAATACAGAAATGTTAACCTTCTGAAAAGTATATTAATTTACGCACTCAATACTTGGTCGGGGCTCCTTTTGCACGAATTACTGCATCAATGCGGCGTGGCATGGAGGCAATCAGCCTGTGGCACTGCTGAGGTGTTATGGAAACCCAGGTTGCTTTGATAGTGGCCCTCAGCTCGTCTGTATTGTTGGGTCTGGTGTCTCTCATCTTCCTCTTGACAAAATTCAGATCAGGCGAGTTGGCTGGCCAATCAAGCACAGTAATACCATGGTCAGCAAACCAGTTACTAGTAGTTTTGGCATTTGGGGTATTTATACACAGACACACTGGGGGCAAACGAAGTGAAACACAGAACACCTGAGATTAATGATAAATCAATAAACAGAAAGCCAATGACAGAACGGGGGCAGAGACATGACACAAACCGAGGAACCAATAAATATAAAGGAGGCGGAGACATGACGTAAACCAAAACACAAGCACATGGCAATATACAGGAGGCGGAGACATGACGTAAACCAAAACACAAGCACATGGAGATACAAACAAAACTAGAGATCATGAATGAACAGTCCGGAGGGTCTTTATGAATAACGCTCACGCTACTCTTTATAGTAGCACGAAGTGTGAAATGTGGAAGTGCGCTACTTCGCTAGCCTCTGCTAGCAGCGTAGTGAGAGAGAGACTCTAACAGAATCAAGATTAAAACAAACAAAAAAAGGCTTGAAATATGTCACTTTATGTGTAATGAATCTAGAATATATGAAAGTTCCACTTTTTTAATTAAATTACGGGGGGAAAAAAATGGAACTTTTCCATGATACTAAATTTTTTTTTGAGATGCACCTGTGCTATTTGTATTTACTATTTGTACTATAGATTGATACTTAATAAATAATTTAACTCTTTTTTTTTTTCAACATATTGAGTGTTGCCCACTTCACGTGTAAAGTTCACGACATATGAATAGACTTACCAGTCTCATGAAACTTCTCTTTTCTGCAAACACAATCAGGCTGGCAAGTGACGTAGTAACGTTGTACGGTAACGTGGGTATTTTGAAAATGTGGATAGTTTTTACCCCATAAATTCTTTAGGCTACTGAGAATACAGAGACATTCCACGTTTTACAAATACATTCACTACTGTAACGCATTACTACATGACTTGCAAACCTGATTATGTTTGGAGAGAAAAGGAGACGTTTCATGAGCCTGTTAAGTCTCATCATAAGTGGTGAAAAGCGCAAACTTTACACATGTGAGGAATGTGTAATATGTTAAAATAAGAGGAAAGAGGTAAAATCATTTATTACGTATCGACCTTATTCAAATAGTTTAGTGGTAGAGGTTTAACTTGTTGAGCAGGTTGGTCACTTGCGCTGTAGCTTTGGATGCAGAAAGTCGAGAAGAGCTGCTTGTGTGAGTTGACAGTATGCAGCCACAGTTAAAGTGGGACGTCACATTGCGTAGCAGAAGAAGTCCCAAAACTAGACAGGTTGTTATTTTTAGTTACATTGTAGCATTGGAATATTGGAAATGAAATGTTTTCCATTTCCTCCATGCTTGTTTGTTTTTATCTCTTGCCCTGCAACTTGTGACCTGATTGGTCGGAAGGTAAAAAAGTGCTTGACATCACTTGACAGTTCACTTTTTTTTTCACTTTTTGTGAAAACTTGAAGAGACTGCATTCTCATGGGATTACAAATAAAACGTGTGTTGGTGGTCGAGGAAAAGAAGAACAGCAATCTTCTGTTCTAAATCAAAAATAGCACAACCCAAAAAAAGTGCATTATTCTTGGTAATCATGTTACCAAGCTGCTACCAAGCTGTTATCCTGCTCCGACTGAGAGGTTCCAGGTGTTTTGCCATTGTATGCGTGTTTGCAGTTTCATTTTTGACATTTAATGATGTCTTGAAATTATCCAGCCAGAGTCACTGATGTGGTGCTGTGCTTCTATTGCAGTCCAGGCCACAGAGCCATTTAGTGGGGTTTCTATTTCTCCCTCCCAGTCTACCGCTCTCCATCTCTATCTCTTTCCCTATCTCATTTTCTCTCTTACAACACACACATACACACACACACACACACACACACACACACACACACACACACACACACACACACACACACACAGTAATACCCAGGGGAAATTTGGAGGAGTCTGCAATAACTCTCTCTCTCTCTGTCTCGCTGACCAGTTTGTTTTGCCGTGTTTCTTTTTTCCCCTCGTTCGTGTCATGTCACTCATATTATGCTTTCCTTTTCTCTGGAGTCAAGGTTCATCTCACTCTGACTGCCTGGCCCCCCGTATACACACATAGACATGCATACTCAGAGACAGCCAGTCTTCACGGAGAGATAAAGGGCCTTCATAAGATCATAACTCAGAATTTCGGAAGTGTGGTGAGAATTGATCGCACACCTGCCTCAGGAAAACACTTGCATTAATGCTGAGAAGAGGAGCATTCTTGGTAAAGCCTCTTAAAAGTCCGGTCAGTCTTGACAGCCTGGCTGAAGTGGAAAGGCTGCTTTATTTATATAATATATAACACAAAATCTATGCAAAAACTATGGAATTTAATTTGTGGCAATTATATATAAAAGTAACATTATGAAATGATTAATTGCATAAACCATCCACACTTTATTGAAACCCTAGAGCAAACCACTTTCTTTTTTTTTTCTGTAAGAAACTTACACATTGCTACCAATGCTGGTACAAGTAAGCATCTTGTTATTACAAGAAATCTTGTATTATCTGACAAATATGTTATTGATCTCGTTTTTACAACATACCTACATGCTTACTAGTTGATAAATTCTGATAAATGGCGCAGTTGACACAATTCGACAAATTCTACTTCATGCTTGGCTTAAACCACAATGAGATTTTAATATCATTAATTGTCATTAGTATATGTACCTCACAAAGGATTCTTAAATCCGAACGTTTATACAGAGTCAGAAATGGGCCACACACATACTTTAGCTTTATTCCTAGCTGATCGACTTGAACGATGTGGGAAACTTCATGGTTACAAATTACAGCATATTAGATTTCTGCAGGCTGGGAATGCTGTTACGCAAGACGCAAATCTTCAGGCTTTTATTAAAAAATTGAGTCTTTCAGGAGTTGAGCTGAGGAAAGTCTCTGAGCTGAGTTTTAAGCCAAGAATTAAGTAAAAAAATTACAATATTTCTATAGACTTCTCATAATAACACAATACTTTTCTCATATAATAATATGTTTTCTAGTAGTAACAAGATGCCTTTTTCATAATAATTTCGTAACAACCTATTTGGTCAGCATGATTTCTTTAACCCTTTAACCTTCTTCTCAACCGTTTGGTAGAGCACATTTTGAGATACAACATCTTATTGAAAAATGTGTTGAACTTAACTCAGCCAGATTGAGCCATATCTACCACTCGGTTTAGGTATGTTATGTTAAGAATATTCACTAAATGTTTCTGTGTCTTGAAATAGCCTTTCCAGTTTGCCTCCTTACAGGAAGTTAGCAAAAAGAAAGTCACTCCAGACATCCGCCTCTAGGTTTTATTTGACTTTTTCTAAATGTTTTGGTATTTGGTAAATGTATTTGTACTTTTATCATGAAGTGAATTATGGCCTATACTAAAACGGCCATAAGTTACCTATACTAGGTCTATAGTATAGTTTGCTAAAATAAACATTGATTGTTGTTATTATTGCCACAAGGAAATAAAAAATACAAAGAAAACAATTTTCCATTGCTTTTTTTCTTAGTGAGGATGTTAAAGGGCTACAGAAAATAAACCAGTACCAAATGCTATTGTAGATAATTAATATGTCCACAGTGTTATCTTAAAACAAATGAAAGTTAAATTATAAACTAGAACTTAAAGTATTTATAGTTGTCAACCTCAGAATATACTCAGGGCTACTATTACTTGTTTAGGATATTTTGCATTCCTGTTATTTAGATATTATCACATTAGTGAGGTGAGGTGGTGGAGACATGTTTTCGGGTTGTCTGTGCGTCTATCCGGAATTATCATTGTAACCAGCAGATGAATCTATTAGATTTCAGAACTGAGCCAAAACGATCAGGCTCACGGCAAGGTCAAATGTCTGAAATAGTTTATCTTCAATAGCTTCCTTCCTGTTTGAAGTATATCTTAAGGGTACAATGTGGGCATCCCTGTGGATGTCGTTGGCACAGAGTTCTACTTATTTTTTTATTTTTGTTTCCTGTTTTTCTACTAGATTATATTGCTATTGACCTCATACTTCAACCTCTGCTTTATCAGGTCACATTCTGCTGCTGTGGATGTTCCCATATGGATACTCTAAAGTTTTTCACTTCTTTACTGTAGATTTGTACCTAAGAACTCCTGCTGTAATCATAAAGACTAAAGTACTCATCCCAGAACTCTTATTCACAATACGTTCATATTGAACATCCTTTCATCACATTTGGTACTGTATGTGTTTAGAGTCTGTCACAGTTTCTTACTTGCCACTGTCACCTGAGATTTCATTAGGCATCTACAGTACTGTGCAAAAGTTTTAGGCACCATATTTTTATTTTTTTTTTTACTACAAACTTTGTTATAGATTTTTTATTTTATGACTTCATTATCAAGTCAGTACAAAAAACATTTTAGATTCCCAAACATTAGTTTTCTAGCACAAAATTAAATGTTACAGAAAAATGTTTGTATGTCATTAAAGAAAACAGCGTATTACATAAGAGACACTTTTCAGACAAAAAAACAAAACAATGAAAGCTGCTGGCTTTTGCTGCAAAAATAAGAAGCGAGTGCGAAAGTCAAAGTCTCCAGAAGAACTGTGACTGGTTCTGCAAGATGCTCAATGAAACTTACCATCTAATTTCCTTATAAACCTACACAAATTGTACCGGAGACTACTATTTTTATTTTTATTTTTTTGTCACACCAAATATTGACTTTGTTTCATTTACTACTGTTTACTGCTCTTTACGGTATTTTTTATTTTTTTTTTAAGTGTAGAAACATTTAATTTGATTATTTTGAAGGCATCTTTGGTCTACAGCATTTCTTTGCATGTGCCTAAAACCTTTGCACAGCACTGTAAATGTACATCCAGATTTCTGTAAAGCTGATCAGAAGTTTGTTGGTTAGCTGGTTTGAAACTCAAAATACATCTCATTTTCATTCTTCCCTTCAGAGCCAGTGCCACATAAACAGGATGTTTTATTGACAGCAGCAAGAATGTGAGGAGAACTCTGCCAAGTATTAATAAAAAACATTCTGACTTAACAATCATTGATGATAATGTGAAAGTCAGAGGAATATGATTTGCCATTGAGGACTGTATATCCAGTTAAAGAAGTCACTTCCTGTGTTGTTAAGAGTGATGGTGAAGAATGTAAAGATGATGAGGTGAATTTGATGCTGTAATGCTGATAAATTCTCTCTCTCTCTCTCTCTCTCTCTCTCTCTCTCTCTCTCTCTCTCTCTCTCTCTCCCCCTCTCTGTAGGCCAGGCCCCGGTTTTTCCTCAAGTGGCTTTGTGGGTAACGATTGGGCTGGCAGTCTGTTTGCTTGGTCTCCTCATTGCCTTGGCTGCCGTCTGCCACAGGAAAATCAAAGAGAGCTGTGAAGAGATGAGAGCAGGTAACCCTTACCTTTACTCCTGAGCCAGACCAAAGGGCTGTGTCCCAAATCACAACCTTAGAACACTCATACAGATTTTACAAAGGAGGGTATGAATCAGCAGTGGGGAACCTAAGGACCTACAATCAAATGGATTATAGAAGCCTTTATGCTTGTTTAACCTTGTTTTTTGCAGGTCACCTTAGCTACTGAGAAGATACATAGTACATATTTCCCCCCCTAAAAACACCAGGGGTGTATATCTCTTCTGCGTGCATTTGGCTTCCATCTCTCTGATTGGCAGTGAACAGAGGAAATCTATCAGTCCCACCCAGAGAGCAGGCCAGTTATGTCCTCTTGGCCATGAATGGCTGTGGAATTGTTGGGATTTGCAATCAAACTCGTAATCAAATCATCCTTTTATAGGCTGAATGCTTAGAGAGTCGCACCACTTGGGAGCCCAAACAGTTTGATTCTCAGAAAGTAGTAGGACTAGCAGGGACAAAGAAACATGGACGGAGGGCAAACAGAGCAGGAGAAAAACAGACAGTGCTAAAGGAAATTCATATCATGTATTAATAATAGTGTACTAGTAATAAACTAAGGCTAGGGCTGCATATGTAATATTGAAATTACAAGAATTAGAAACTAATACCAATACAGAAAATAATACCAATACAGAAACATGGTAACCATTGCCTCCTAACAGCTCCCAACTACCAGCCATGTGAAATTTGTGAATCTGTAAACACTTACTACATACACATGCATATCCTACGGCTGACAATATAATTTTGCGCAGAAATTGGTTCTGTTTCTCAAAAATAACAAACAAATTAGTCATTTATACCACAGCAATAATTTATTGAAGCTGAATGAATTGAATGGAGTTAACGTGTACCGAAGCACCACATGAGCAACATCTAGTGCACTCTTATGTTAACGTATGTTGTTTTACTTTGTCCTGTGAGCTTCATATCTAAACGAAGTAAAAACTGCCCACTCCTGCAACTTTTTTGAGGGATCCTGTGGGATCCCAGTCCTCATGCACACCTCTAATGTAAACAAAACTGAACAAAACAAAACTAGTCTAGACTAAACAAGACCAAATAAAGCAAAACTAGTCCATAAATTCTTGTTGTCCATGTGGATATTTATTACACTTCAGACTTCAGTCTGGTGAAGTTGAGGCATTGAAACCCCTGATCTACCTTGTTATTTACAAGCAAAGTTATTGAGTTTAAATGGTTCAGTAAAGGTGAAATAAATAATGTTTGTGCTGACAACATGGGTGGGGGAAGCGAGGCGAGACGTCTGAGATAGATGCTCAACCACAGAAAGCCAGACAGTATTTATTCGTGAGTCCTCCAATCACCCAGACATTCCCAGTCATATTGCTGGGGGAAATTCACTGCTAATTAGGATAGGCTAATTAATGACAGCGATAAGGCGAGAACAAGATGAGCAAGATCCAAGTCAGCAAAGCAAAAAGGAAGCCAGAATCAGGAGATAACTGGACATGCTGGGTGGAGAGAATTAGACACAAGGTAGATCACAAGATAAAATAAATACATACGTAAATATAAAAATAGAGATGTTTTGGGGGAATGTTTTTGCATTATGGAATAGTAGTTTTAATGAGTTCTGCTCATAATGCAGGAGACCTTTAAATAAAAGGTCAGTGTGTTATAACTCCAGACCTCTAGGGTCTTAAAAATATATCTACAGGCAGAGAGAGAGAAAGAGAGAGAGAGAGAGAGAGAGAGAGAGAGAGAGAGAGAGAGAGGGAGGCAATTCTTTGTCAGATACACAACACAGCGAAAACAAGGGGCCAGGTATACAAGGGCACTTTTTAGGGCTGAGGGATACCCTAAAATAAAACTAGACATAACTGAAGGAAACAAGACAAAACTAAATTAAACTAAGCCACCCTAACTGAAATAAACAAGCCAGAACAGAACAGAAATAAATCAAACCTCAAGTAGACCAGACTAAATAAGACAACACAAGACAAAACTAGTCTAAACTAAACAAGACATAAGACAAAAACTAATTTTTAAACTAAAGACTGAACAAATAAACAAAACAAATCTAGACTAAATCTTAAAAGCTGGAACCTTCAATCTGGTGTTATAGTAACAAACACAATGTTTAGGATACACAACACAGTGAAATGCAAATCAAGGGGCCAAATAAACAAGGGCACTCCTTAGGACTGAGGGATCATAATTTTGGGTAAACGTGTAAGGGGTAGTGAGGAGTTAATGAACTCTCCTTCTCTTATAGTTCATGCTGAAGCAGCATTTAGTGAGTGAGCCATCTGCTGTAATTGAGTTATTTGTAGTGGAGCTGATACTTGCTATCCTCCTACTCTTCTCCTTACTCCAACATTTTTTATTTGGTTTAGATCTATCTACATTTACATTCATGGCATTTGTCAGATGCCCTTATTCAGAGCCACTTACATTTATCTCATTTTTTATACAACTGAGTAGTTGAGGGTAAGGGCCTTGATCAAAGACCCAGCAGTGGCAGCGCTCGGATTTGAATTCATGACCTTCTGATCACTAGTCCAACGTTTATATCTCTGGGGGTATATGTAGAATCAACAACTGAGGGTTTACCGTACACAAAAGCCTCCAATTAGAATCCCTCAAGAAAGCCAGAAATGTCAAGCATTCAAAGAATCATTGAAGAAACCTTTTCCTTAGAGTGCAAATAGAAGTTCTAGACCCAAAAGTTGCAGATGAGCATTGTATTCTTGAAATTGCAGGGTCAGACACAACTGAAAACAAGTTTAGACTTGAAAACATTGTAAATGTAAAAAAAAAAAAAAAAAAAAAACATTGTCAGAAAAAAAAGAATGGTTTCAGTATTCCTGATTTTTCTATATACAGCTTGTGTGCCTTTATTGCACTAGGCGCTTTAATGCACAGGGCAAAAAGGTTCCATGTAGCACTCTGGAAGTTTCTTTAGTAACCCTCCAACTTTTAAGCAATTGTTAAACCAAACCACTTTCAATAAACAGTTTTTTTTTTTTTTAAGTTTATTTGTAATCGTCACATATCAAACCACCTTTGAATTATAATAATTATTAAGATGCTGAGCCATAAGGTTTTGACCTGCAATAATAATTTTGGTTTGAACCTACCCACATATATTCAGTGGCATGTAAATAAACTAATTTTTGCCAAGAAAAAAAAAATCAGATAGATCTTCATAAGTCTGAAGTCTCAAATGTTTTGTGTTTACAATATTTAGAAGATACCAAAATAAATCAGACTAACCAACTAGTGGTAACATTATTAGCAGTGCAGTTGAAGTGTTTGTAACAGGAAAGTAGGACCATCCAAGGAGCCTGTGAAGGCAGAATTAACCCTAATGCTCTGAACCTAAGCAATATTTATGGAAGTACTGTAGACCCTCTGGAATCCCCCATTGTTGGGGAGTAATTGGTGGCAGGTTCAGTGGGGGGAAAAAGGTATTTGATCCCCTGCTGATTTTGTACTTTATCCCACTGACAAAGAAATGATCAGTTTATAATTTTAATGGTAGGTGTAATTTAACAGTGAGAGACAGAATAACAACAAAAAAATCCATAAAAACGCATTTCAAAAAAGTTATGAATTGATTTGCATTTTCATGAGTGAAATAAGTATTTGAACCCCTATCAATCAGCAAGATTTCTGGCTCCCAGGTGTCTTTTACACAGGTAATGAGCTGAGATTAGGAGCACTCTCTTAAAGGGAATGCTCCTAATCTCAGTTTGTTACCTGTAAAAAGACACCTGTCCACAGAAGCAATCAATCAATCAGATTCCAAACTCTCCACCATGGCCAAGACCAAAGAGCTGTCCAAGGATGTCAGGGACAAGATTGTAGACCTACACAAGGCTGGAATGGGCTACAAGACCATCGCCAAGCAGCTTGGTGAGAAGGTGACAACAGTTGGTGCGATTATTTGCAAATGGAAGAAACTGTCAGTCTCCCTCGGTCTGGGGCTCCATGCAAGATCTCACCTCGTGGAGTTTCAATGATCATGAGAACGGTGAGGAATCAGCCCAGAACTACACGGGAGGATCTTGTTAATGATCTCAAGGCAGCTGGGACCATAGTCACCAAGAAAACAATTGGTAACACACTACGCCGTGAAGGACTGAAATCCTGCAGCGCCCGCAAGGTCCCCCTGCTCAAGAAAGCATGTATACAGGCCCGTCTGAAGTTTGCCTGAATGATTCAGAGGAGAACTGGGTGAAAGTGTTGTGGTCAGGTGTGGTCAGATCTCTTTGGCATCAACTCAACTCGCCGTGTTTGGAGGAGGAGGAATGCTGCCTATGACCCCAAGTCATAACACCATCCCCACCGTCAAACATGGAGGTGGGAACATTATGCTTTGGGGGTGTTTTTCTGCTAAGGGGACAGGACAACTGCACCGCATCAAAGGGACGATGGACGGGGCCATGTACCGTCAGATCTTGGGTGAGAACCTCCTTCCCTCAGCCAGGGTATTGAAAATGACCTTAATGACTTGGAGAGGATCTGCAAAGATAAGTGGGACAAAATCCCTCCTGAGATGTGTGCAAACATGGTGGCCAACTATAAGAAACGTCTGACCTCTGTGATTGCCAACAAGGGTTTTGCCACCAAGTACTAAGTCGAAGGGGTCAAATACTTATTTCCCTCATTAAAATGCAAATCAATTTATAACTTTTTTGAAATGTGTTTTTCTGGATTTTTTTGTTGTTATTCTGTCTCTCACTGTTAAAATACACCTAACATTAAAATTATAGACTGATCATTTCTTTGTCAGTGGGCAAACGTACAAAATCAGCAGGGGATCAAATACTTTTTTCCCCCACTGTATATAGAATATTAAAAGAAAAAAATACAGAATAAAAGCATGTGAATCAGCTGTGATGTGAAGTCAAGGAAGGGGAAAAACTCAACTGATGCACTGACGGTGAGAGTGGAGGGAAGCGGAGGTTCTAATTGAGCCTGTCTACTCGTTTCCAGTAGCCGGGAATCGTGGGTAGATTGGAGTTGACTCTGCTCCCTGCGAAGCTAGTGCCACTCAGATAGAGTCCACAGTCGACGAGCTCATTTTTCTTGGCTGTCATAAGGCATGTGGGGATGTAGAGGAGGATCCTAACAGGAAAGAACAGCATCTGAGATTAGGCTGTTAGCTTACACAGATGTGGCGATGACAGCCCACAGATGGGGAAACACCACCAATCTCAACTTGATTGTCTTTAGGGTCTTTCATTTCTGTTCTCATATCCTCATCATCCATATATCCATATATTATCACAGCTGTGTTCATTTGAGTCATTTGGAGCTAAAAGAACAGGGTTCTTGCACTGAATTACTCCTGTGCAATAACTTGTGTTCATATCTGCATTGGTTTGCAGTAGGCACTGCACTGACATTCCAAAGCTTCCAAATGCTGACTGTAGAAGTATTTTACATGTACATTTTTCTTTAAAATAAGGCAGACTCATATCTAGAGATGCATCAATAACATTTTAAAGCCTGATTATGAGTACTTGTAGGGGCATGGTAGTTTAGTGGTTAGCACTTTTGCCTTGCACCGAGTTTGAGTGTTTTATTCCTGCCTACGCCCTGTGTACGCAGAGTTCTCCCCATGCTTCGGGGGTTTCCTCTGTGTATACCGGTGTCCTCCCCAAGTCCAAAGATATGTGTTGTAGGCTGATTGGGATCTCTAAATTGTTCATGCAGTGTGAGTCCAGGCTGTCCAGGCTGTCCCCTGCCTTGTGCCCCGAGTCCCCTGGGATAGGCTCCAGGCACCCTGTGTAGGATAAGCGGTACAGAAAATGGATGGATGGATGGATGGACGGACGAATACTTGTTTTTTGATAGTAAATACTGATTCCAAATGTGTAACCTACTTAGTATTAAGCAGTCATGGGTGTCATGGCACATTTTATTTAGCTCTGTTTATGTTGGTTGCTGCTGTGTGTGGCTAGAAATGAACTTCTTGTGCTGAGTTTTAAGAATGTTCAATAAAGAGATTCCATGAATTACACCTCGACTCATGAGCATAGTATAGACCTGAAGTTCACATGTTGGTGCTCAGTGCTTGCAGAACTGAAGTTCTCTCATGTAGAACAGTTTCTCTGCACACTTGCTTCATGCTTTACCTTGATGTATGGGCAAGTCCTGGCACCTTGCACTAAATTTTAATGACCATGATTGCTGATACTTCCCTGCTTGGTCACCATCCATCCTGCTCTGTGTTAAAGTTTAAACATAAGATGTTTAATCAGGTTACTTGTATTGCATTGTAGGAACATGCTGTAGCTCCTTGTAGAGGTTATTTGGAGTCTGCTTTGATTGCCATAATTAATTTAAATATTTGAAATACACCCAGATTGCTGTTATTTTGTGTTGTTTGTTCATTAGTGCGACAACAAAAACACTAGGCTTACATCACATAGTATCACTGATAGTTCTTTATGTCATCATCATTTGGACATAACCTACTCTAGATTCTGATCACATCATATCATATCAGACTAAGTAGTATCGTCAAATATTGAATTGTTACCTCATGAATCGAAATCGTATTGTATCTCGTGTTAGACTGATGTTTACACCCCTAGTTTTAAATAGAGAAATGATCATGTTTGTGAGCTCTGTTTTTATAGCCTAGAAGGGAATATATAGTGTATATGTGCAGTGGCAGCACAGCAGCTGCATTTCACAAGTTACATGCAGTATAGTCCTCTATTTATTTATTTTTACTCTGCACAGAGGAAGAAGCCAAAGAACTTGAGGAAGCCAAAGAACTTGAAGAATCCAAGACAGGTCAGTAAATCTTAAAATCTTCTTTAAATGTCAAAATCTTGATGCAGTCAAAAATGTATGTTTTTCTTAGGTTTGACTGACTTAGACGTTCAATAATAGCCAAAGGCAGAACTCTAAATAGCATGTATGATTTAGAGGGGAAAAGGTTACATTTAAAAGCACTCGTTTTTTGAGGTTCATTCAGAGTACGTTTCATTATCAGGACTTTTTAGGGTTGGCTATTCTGGGCTTTGGCTAGACACTTTGGGAGTCATGCTTCATCCACTTAATGACCCCTTAAAGGTAAAAAAAAAAAAAAGAAAGAAAAAAAGAGCTGTGATGTTATTTAAAAATAGAGTGAAGATTTTTTAAAATCATACACATATATAAACCAGATGCTTTCGTCATTTGTGTGTCATTACCATCAAAAGAAAGCTGCTTTCGCTTAAATCAACCAATATTCCACACCAGTCTGAATCTTTTGTCTTCCTTTTAACCGCCTTTAAACACTAGAGAATGATACTTCATCTCCTTTTATGCCTAAATTTCCATGATTGTCAAATGAATTAAGCCCCCTTCTTGAGCGAAGGCCAGAGTAAGCTGAGCCAGAATCCTGTCCATGCTCCCCCTGTGGCAGTAATGTCATTAAAGATATTAATTTGACTCCTTTAGTCTGAATTATTCAGCCTGACTGTGAGTGGCACAGTTAATACTATGAGATTTTAATAAGCAGACAGGTGAAAAAGGGTCAGCGACAGGGAAAGAAAGAAAGGGAAAGGGAAAGAAAGAGGTAGAGACAGCGGCCTGTCTCCCTGGTAATGGAGGTCTCATGAATATTTAAGCTATGACAAGTTTGGCCAGCGAGGTCAAGAGCCTAGAACATTCTGCAGTCTGAGGCTGACGCGCCATTCAAGTAGATTTCCATGTCTGAAAACATCTCATTCACCTCCTGATGGAGTCTGTGAATGGAAGGGACAGAGCAGTTAAACTCTCCTACTATTTGTGGAACTTGTGCTTAGGGATGGACTTTGTAGGCTTTACAGGCTTTTGAGAAAGTATTTGAAAGATATGAAGCTGCTGTAATTGTTTAAAGTAACAACGCGTAACAGTTATAACAGGATATGCCTGCTTTTAACTGACTTGAGTACACCTGTGGATATACTATACTAAGCAGACTACTCTAATCTTAAGCCGGTTTTACACTGTGTGATTACAGAGGTCCGAATCCAAACGGTAATTTCTCTCCACCGAAACACTAACGGGTTAACCCCCGTTAGCAAAGAAGATGGCCACATACAGTGGGTATAGAAAATACTCACTCCCCTTTAAAATAATCACATTTTGTTGCTTTTCAGCCTAAAATGAAGACGAAAGAGTGAAAGATATAACACCAACATGTCAGAAAAAAAAAAGATAAAAAAACAGAATCACTGAGTTGGAAAACTGACTTGTAAACTCAATCAGGTGTAGCTAATCACCTTCTCAATGGCACACAGAGCCATTTGACTTTCAACTGTGATCAGCTGTGGTCATATTGATTAGCTCAGCATGAAAAGAGCTTTCCTGGAGCATTTTTCAGTCCTTGGTAGTGCAACTGAAGCAAACAACCAACTATGGGTGGCAAGGCACTGTCAAAAGATCTCTGGGATAAAGTTTTGGACAGGCACAAGTCAGGAGATGGATACAAATAAATTTCAAAGGCTTTATCAATGCCTAGAAGCACAGTAAAGTCTATTATTAAGAAGTGGAAGGTATTTGGTACAACACAGACCCTCCCTGGATCAGGACGTCGCTCCAAACTGGATGAAAGAGCAAGGAGGAAACTGGTCAGAGAGGCTACCAAGAGGCCTAGAGCAACTCCGAAGCAGTTGCAGGAATTTATGACAAAGAGTGGTCATTGTGGGCATGTGACAACAATATCACAAATTCTCCACAAATGTGGCTTGTATGGAAGGGTTGCAAGAAAAAAGCCAACCACGACTGAGCTTTGCCAAAATGCACCTTGAAGATTCTGAGGCCACATGGAAAAAGGTGTTATGGTCAGATGAGACTAAAATTGAATTATTTGGCCTCAACACCAACGATATGTCTGGCGGAAATCCAATACAGCTGACCATCCAAATAACACCATTCCTACAGTAAAGCATGAAGGTGGTAATATCCTGTTATGGGGGTGTTTCTCTGCAGCAGGGACTGGAGTCAGGATGGAAGGAAAAATGGATGGGGCAAAATACTGTCAAATTCTTGAGGAAAATCTGCTGCCCTCTGCCAGAAAGTTGTCAATGGGAAGAAGGTTTACCTTCCAACATGACAATGACCCAAAGCACACAGCAAAACTGACCACGCAGTGGTTGAAGGAGAAAGGGGTGAATGTCCTTGCATGGCCTAGTCAGAGCCCAGACTTAAACCCCATTGAAAATCTGTGGAATGACTTGAAGACTGCAGTCCACAAACGGTCACCATCAAATTTAACTGAACTTGAGCAGTTCTGCAAAGGACAGTGGGCAAATATTGCAAAGTCTAGATGTGCAAAGTTAGTAAAGATATATCCCAACAAACTAAAGGCTAATTAATTGTAATTAAAGCAAAAGGTGGTTCAAGAAAATACTGACACAAGGGGGTGATCCTTTTTCCAATGCAGTGATTCTGTTTTTTAATTTTTTATTTTTTTTCTGACATGTTGGTGTTATGTCTTTCACTTGGATTTTATAAGTTGCACTGAGTAAATACAGCTGGATAAAACAAAAACTGTGTCCGTCTTCATTTCAGGCTGAAAAGCAAGAAAATGTGATTATTTTAAAGGGGAGGTGATTCTTTTCTATACCCACTGTAAGTCTAATTGAGAGTCGATGTCCAAGTCTCTTTCTTCTACTACTAGAGTCACGTCTCTTTTTCCTGTAGTCTTGCTTTGGGGTGAATTATGAACGGACGACTTTTATGACTGTGGTGTTAAAGTGCAAAGTGCTGTGGCTTATCATCCTCGCCATCACACTCCCACTGAAAAGGCCCCACTCAAATTAAGGTGACTTCTAACAGGGAATACAGTGAAGAGTTGGTTGGGCCTACGTGTGTGCGCACGCACGTGTGTGTGTGGACAAATAATAGTGTTATGAGCTCTAGTGAGATGGAGTCACATTCATACGGTCAAGATGAGAGAGAAAATCAAGATCTTGAACTGCTGCCACCTACTGGAGATCACACTGTAGAAGATATTAAGTCGTTTAATTAACACATCTGTTCTATTTATGTCAAAAGTGTTTTAACATTTGTAGTACAGATAGTATATTTTATTATATTATAGTATAATAATGTGAAATAAAGTGTGAATAGTCTTTATATTGCTAATAATGGTATAAGGAGAACTAAATGTGGTGGGGTTTTTTTTGTTGTTGTTTTTTTTTTAAATATTCCTATACTTATTTAATAAAATATTTTTGTTTGTTTGTTTAAAATCATACACGAAAGTTGTTTTTTTTTTTTTTAAATGCAGTACTACTTGAAGCTAAATCCATCTAAACATACTTTTCTCTCAGTTCTAACTCTAATTCTAACATGCAAATACTTTTAGAAGAAAACAATGTAGAAGAAAAAAAAATCAAATGATCTCAGCAGGTGAGTGTTGCTGGCCATTGACTCATAGGTCAAAGCACGAGGACTGCGATCCCACACACACTCCACATGTATCTGACCTTTCAATTGCTCCAATAATAGTCTGAATAACTGAGTGAAAAGAGCTGCGACTGCATGCACGCTGTTTTCCTTCTTCTTTTTTTTTTCATTTTCTCTGCAAACAATCAAATCTGAGAAGAATCTGAAAAGACAAATCTGCAGAGGGATCAGAATATTATTTATGTTATTCATACATTTTATATGTATATAAAATGTAGACAGATTGGTTTTTAGTCAAGAATAATCATTTTTTTTTATTTTCATAATATGTTTTATGAGGGCTATGTATTATTTAATATGAGTCACAAAACACTATATTTAATAGTCTTGACTCCCTGGTGACAAATGTGACTGTCAGCAAATATTGAAAAATAAAATAAATGAGTATGCATACTTAACTTGAGGAAACAGTAAATACAGTGCCCTCCACTAATATTGGCACCCTTGGTAAATATAAGCAAAGAAGGCTGTGAAAATTTGTCTTTATTGTTTAAACTTTTGATATTTTGTTAAAGAAATTGACAAAAATGCTCTGCTCTCATGGATATCAAACAATTGCAAACAAAACAGGTTTATCAAAAAAAAAAAAAACTTTGTTAAATATAGGTGTGCAACAATTATTGGCACACCTATGGATTCATATGAGAAAAATATATTTGAAGTATATTCCCATTGATATTTAAATTTTTTAAGACACCTGGGTGACTAGAAACAGGAAATTGTTCAACCATGACTTCCTGTTTCACAGGGGTATAAATATGAGGTAACACATAGGCCAAATTCCCTTAGTCATTCATAACAATGGGTAAGACCAAGGAATATAGCTGTGATGTGTGGCAAAAGGTTATTGAGCTTCACAAAATGGGAAGTGGCTATAAGAAAATAGCAAAAGCATTGAAAATGCCCATTTCCACCATCAGGGCAATAATTAAGAAGTTCCAGTCAACTGGAAATGTTATGAATCAACCTGGAATTGGACGTGTGTCTATATTGTCTCAGCGCACTGTGAAGAGGATGATTCGGGTGGCCAAAAATCTCCAAGGATCACAGCTGGAGAATTGCAGAAGTTAGTTGCGTCTTGTGGTCAGAAAGTCTCCAAAACTACAATCCGAAGTTGTCACCACAAGTTGTTTAGAAGGGTTTAACGAAAAAAGCCTCAACTCTCATCCAAAAACAAACTCAATCTTCTTCAGTTTGCCAGACACTACTGGAACTTCTAATTGGATTGGGTTCTATGGTCAGATGAAACCAAAAGCTTTTTGGCAATAAACACCAGAGGTGGTTTTGGCGCACACAGAGAGGTAGCCATATGGAAAAGTACCTCATGCCCACGGTTAAATATGGTGGTGGCTCTTTAATGTTTTGGGGCTGTTTTTCTTCCAGAGGACCTGGACATTTTGTTAGGATACATGGCATCATGGACTCTATCAAATATCAACTGATATTAAATGAAAACCTGACTGCCCCTGCCAGAAAGATTAAAATGGGTTGTGGTTGGATCTTTCAGCAGGACAATGATCCAAAACATACATCAAAATCAACACAACAATGGTTTACTGACCACAAAATCAAGGTCCTACCATGGCCATCCCAGTCACCTGACTTGAAACCCATAGAAAACCTGTGGAGTGAACTGAAGAGGAGAGTCCACCAGCGTGGACCTTGAAATTTGAAGGATCTGGAGAGATTCTGTATGGAGGAATGGTCTCAGATCCCTTGCCATGTATTCTCCAACCTCATCAGGCATTATAGGAGAAGACTCAGAGCTGTTATCTTGGCAAAGGACTTGACTAATTGGGTGCCAATAATTGTTGCACACCTATATTTAACAAATATATATATATTTTTTATAAACCTGTGTTTTGTTTGCAATTGTTTGATATCCCTGAGAGCAGAGTGTTTTTTGTGAATTTCTTGAACAAAAGTTAAAAAGTTAAACAATAAAGACAATTTTTCACAGCCTTCTTTGCTCATATTTACCAAGGGTGCCAATATTAGTGGAGGGCACTGTACTTGTTTTGTGGGCATTACACAACATCAAATGCATAACTGTAAATGGCTAAAAAGTATGCTGTATAAGGAATAACACACAACACACCATGCTGTTATATGAAAATAATGAACGTCTCCTAACAACCACATCAGTGATTATAAGAATTACTTTATTGTTAAACAACACATTTTAAAATCTGTTCATTATTGCACACCTTATATTATGTGGAGCGTCCGCCATACAGGTCCCTGTGTGTGAGCTATATAACCAATAATGAACAATATTAGAATGAGTGCATTAATATTAACCTCTTGTTCAAGTTACAGTCAGAACTACATGTGCGGTTACACATAATAATAAAGGAGTGCCCGAAATAATGCACACTTTCTGACCAATCAGATTGATTGTTTAAACAATAAATAGCTCTGAATATCTACTCTTGGTTTTAGCCTTCAATTTCACCTGTGAAAACTGTATTTGTTGTTAAAAAGGATAAGCCAACATGAAGATCAGAGAGCTGTCTATGGGAGATAAGGAAGCCATTTTGAAGCTGAGAAAAGAGGGAAAATCAATCAGAGGCATTGCACAAACATTTGGCATTGGCAGTACAACAATTTGGAATGTCCTGAAAAAGAAAGAAACCACTGGTGTACTGAAAAACAGACACCGAATGGGTCAGCCAAGGAAAACAGCAACAGCTGATGACAGATTGTGAGAGCTGTAAAGAAACCCAAAAGCAACAGTCAGAGACATCACCAACAACCTCCACAGGGCAGGGGTGAAGGTATCACAATCCACCATTTGAAGAAGATTTAGAGTCCATAAATATAGAAGCCATACCACAAGATGCAAACCACTCAACAGCAGAAAGAATTGGAAAGCCAGATTGGAATTCGCAAAGAAATACAGAGATGAGTCACAAAAGTTCTGGAACCAAGATTAACTTCAGTGATAGAAAGGCCAACGTCTGGAGAAAGAACGGATCTGCTCATAATCCAAAACATACAAGCTCATCTGTGAAACATGGTGGAGGTAGTGTCATGGCTTGGGCTTGCATGACTTCTGGAACTAATCTTTATTGATGATGTAACTCATGATGGTAGCAGCAGAATGAATTCAGAAGTTTACAGGAACATTTTGTCTGCCAATTTACAGAAAAATGCATCCAATCTGACGAGGAGGAACTTTATCATGCAGCAAGACAATGATCCAAAACTCACTGCCAAATCAACAAAGGACTTTATCAGGGGGAAAAAGTGGAAGGTTTTAGACTGGCCAAGTAAATCACCAGACCTTAACCCAGTTGGGTAGCATTTCACCTCCTGAAGAGGACACTGAAGGGAGTAACCCCCCCCAAACAAACAACAACGGAAAGAGGCTGCGGTAAAAGCCTGGAAAAGCAACACAAAAGAAGAAACCAACAGTTTGGCGATGTCAGTGAGTCGAGGCTTGACACAGTTATTGCAAGCAAGGGATATGCAACCAAATATTAAGTGTCATTTACTTCATGACTTATCTGTTCCTATACTTTTGCTCACCTAAAAATTGGGTGGTCAGATACAAAAGGTTCTATGTTTTATGTTGTTTAACACATCTAGATGTAAATACTAGGAAATAAGTTGAAATCCTAAACTCTCTTCTCATATCCATCTTTTGATCTCAAACCCAAATGTCTTCAGTCTACAGCAAAAACAAATGAATTGGTCTTGCCGTTCCAGTAGTTACAGAGTGGACTGTATAGTTTTTGTATAAATTTTCACCTACTACACACACCTGCTCAGAAGTTTACACTCTGTCTGTCCTCTTCGTGTCTTCATCAGTCTCACTTTGCCCCTTTTTCTAACTCTCCTCTTTATCGTTCTCTCTCTCCGTCTTCCACTCTTCCACGCCTATATCTCTTTCTCTCAAACTCACACACACTTGAGAGTGTGTCATCCCTGTTCCCTTCCCACGTCTATATTGTTAGAGAATTCTTCACGCCATTCCGTGCCGTTGTGCCATCCATGCTATTGTAACTCCTGGCTAAAAGCCTCTAGGGAGCTCTGACACACCTCACACTCTCCTCGCTTTCAATCAGCCTTTTCAACATGGAATCACACTACGCTGGGTTCCCCCCCCCCCCACACACACACACTTGGCGTCCATAGTAATTAAATAAACCGTCAACCTCTTTGCCTCAGCAAACTTAGTGAAGCTGGTGGAAAACAGCAGAGCGATGAGACCACTAAATACATACAACATCAGCTACATAAATAAACATACAAAATGTACACTCTGCGATGTGGCTGGGAACATTTTCCTCGAAAGCATTTATATATACTTTCATTAAAGTGCACATAGAATAAATCTGTGTCCAAGTACACAAAGCCAAAACAGTGTATCAATATTATATATATATTGACAAGAACTTATATATTTGAACAATATATTTAAATTCAGGAATGTTTAGAAAAGAATTTGCTTAAAATTCAAATGAATACAGCATTTGAATCAGTATTCTCTCTTACGCCATACCGTCCTAAGCTATGCTAACCTGTGAGTCCAATTACATAGGCTAAAAATGGCAACTAACATAATTTAACTCAATAGTATGACAAGCTAGATGTATGGAAAATGAGAATGACCTTTATATAGCCACAGTCTCTCATCATTTTCTGTCAGTTCACATAAAGGTGTTATTTCAGTCTGATTAGCATTGTCATTTTTGCCCGATGATGTTTTTAAATGTGAGGTTACTGCATGTTGTGATAGTATTAGACTTATATAGGTTACTGACAGTTTCCATATCCCGTCATATTCCTTGTTTTGGTAAGATTGTCTAGCATCCATCCATCCATTTTCCATAGTACTTATCCTACACAGGGTTGCAGGGGAGCCTAACTTGGGGCACAAGGCAGGGGACACCCTGGACAGGGTGCCAACCCATTGCAGGGCACAATCGCATACACATTCACACACCCATTCACACACTACAGACAATATGGAAATGCTGATCAGACTACAACGCATGTCTTTGGACTTGGGGAGGAAACCCCCGAAGCATGGGTAGAACATGCAAACACCACACACACAGGGCGGAGGCAGGACTCGAACCCCCAACTCAGGAGGTGCGAGGCAAACGTGCTAAAAAAT
The DNA here is from genome assembly GCA_023630585.1 of Cranoglanis bouderius. NCBI lineage: Eukaryota > Metazoa > Chordata > Actinopteri > Siluriformes > Cranoglanididae > Cranoglanis > Cranoglanis bouderius. Next base: position 5,862,430 of record CM042566.1, read on the forward strand.
AAAAGCTACATAGCTAGCTACATTTCAGTCAGTGTGATTGTTTTATTAGAAAACATTTTTCAATGATCAGTTTTCTTTGTGGTGGCACATAAGGTGTTAAAAATCCAATTTTTTTTCTTTCTATCATTTCCTCCATCTCATGATATTTCAATTTATGCATGATCACTGGAAGATAGTGCCAATCAGCATTGTTACCACATGGTGTTTACTTTATTTTTCTCGCCTTTCTTTGGGGATTTTACCCAATTTCTCCTAATTAATTAACTGCCAATTCTTATCCAATTCTTGTTTTCTCTTATCTCGTGTTGGCTTCCAACCAGCGACAGTGAAATCTACCGTGCTTCCTTTCTCATATGCATGTTAATCCACAGCTTCTTTCCTACCAAAACAGAAGTGCCATGGATTTGAATTCATGATCTCCCAGTGTTCAGGCATTTCACTTGAAGCACATGTGCTTCTTAATGGCAACTTAAATTATTTCCTCAAGAATTAATCCTCTATGAACTGTAGTATTTCCTCAGGGAAAATGTGCCAGTCATCAAATCCATTTGAAATGAATAGACATGTTAAGGACTCTTCAGCTCCATGGCTAGAATTCAAGAGATATTGTGGAACTTCACCAAATATTATGAAAAATGTTCTGACTTTTAAAAAATGCTGCCCTGATAATCATCTCAATATCAAAATTATTTGGAAATACCAACGAAACTGTAGTGTAGTTAATCACATGACTTCTGGGTGCAAAAACCCAGCGACCGAACATGTGTATTGCTAGTCACGTCACACTTATAGGAAGTGTGTTCTGATTACTTATATAAAGCAGGTTTACCTTACACAGCCAGTGGGTGTGATGGCTGGGTTATTATTAATATTAACCTGAGAACATAGCTGAGTGTAACTGTGTGTATGTGTGTGCGCATGTGTGTGTGCAAGAGAGCAGTACAATACTCCATACTTCACTTTGTACTGCCGTTCTGTATCTATTGCAGTTTGGACCGGAGAAAGTTCGGTACAGCGTCCCAAACCTAGCAAGCCTCTTGACCTTGTGTTGATAACCTTGTCCGTGTGTGTGTGTGTGTGTGTGTGTGTGTGTGTGTGTGTGTGTGTGTGTGTGTGTGTGTGTGTGTGTATGTCCCCTGATGGCTGACGCTGAAGTTTTCCATTTGCTCTCTTTTTCAGCTGCAACACCTCTAAAGAGCTAAAGGCAAAGAGCACAGGTAAGCCTTTTTTTGCACTTTATTTCCCGTAACAGCTCAACTCTATGCATTATAACGTGCATTAAAGTCCAAAAGTCTCAGTCCACTACCAAGAACTCTATTAATAGCACATAATACAAAATCCTACTCATCCAAGAATATATGCATTGTATTACAGTACATCTGCATATCTAGTTTCACCTCACTGTTTGGTTCATTGTTTCCTCACCATTTCAAATGTTCTCCCCGTGTCCATGTGCATTTTTTGGGAGGTGGAAGGAAACCGGAAAACCCAGAGGAAACCCACATGGACACTGGGAGAACATTATTAAACTCCATACAGAAAGGATCAGTTTCTGAAATACTCAAACCAGTACATCTGGCACCAGCATCCATAACACGATCAAAATCACTGAGATCACTTTTTTTTTTTCCCTATTCTGATGTTTGATTGATGTTTGAATATTGAACCGAACCTCTTGACCTGTATCTCCATGCTTTTGTACACTGCACTGCTGCTACATGATTGGCTGATTGGATAATTGTTAAAGTGACTGTTCAGGTGTTCCTAATAAAGTGGACGGTGAGTATATAATTCTTGAACAAGCGCTACATTTTTTTACACCCTATTTTTGTAGTTCGCATCCAATTTAAAGTAACGCTGTGGTCTAATTGACACACTGTAGTCTAGTTTTTAGCATCTTCTCCAGTTTAACTTTTTTGTGTGGTGGAAGTTTTTATTTTTTTTTGTGTAGTGGAATGAGGTCAGTTTTAACGTCCTGTTGTCCTCTTAATTCCATGAAGGACACAGCAGTGATCAAGAAGTCTTGATGTTTTAATTCCAGACAAATGCAGACAGGTCAATGGTTGCCATGACAAATTCATTTCGACGTGCTGTCATTAGAGAGCGCCGCCGAAGCGCTCGCAGAACTGAGCATAGTTACCGTTAATCACTGAAGCTTTGCATCATTATAGACTCTCGCACAGGTGTTAATATAATAAGCAGGGGTGTGTGTGTGTGCATCTATATGTGTGTGACAGCGAGAGGGCGACCGCTGGTTGCTAAGCCTATGGAATGAACCACCATGTTTCTTTTTCCCTGACCCGTAGGAGGCTGATTGACTGCACTGACATCAACAAGTCAAACTATTTTTAAACCTCGTCTCTTGTTTCTTAATTACAAAAAAAACACCAAATGAGCAAATCTGTCTCCTTTGAGGGTGCTGCTCCTTTTTTTCTGTTTCAGAATCTATGCCAGTGTGATGCTCAGGGAAATCAGATCTTTTTTTTTTTCTTTTTTTTTTCAGACAAAGCACTGGCATTGTTTAGATAACAGGAAATGAATTAGATTATTGTCTTGCATGGATCATTTTTAAGATGTTCAGCCATCCTGAGTGCAAACATGCTTTTAGGAACAAATAAAACTCAGTAGTCATATACTACAAATGCAGCTCTAATATCCTTTTATTAATGCATCAGATGCTTTAAAGTGCCTTACAAATGATGTAGAATACATCCCAGTTTACCAAAACTCTCTATGTCCATTAACCCCCAGATCTACATTTAACTAAGAGGAGCACTATTTAACAAATTGCCTGACTAAACAAATAGGTTTTCAACTTAGACATAAAGATTGAGACTGTCTGAGTCCTGAACATTAATGGCTATTAGATGGAGGGGCTTGGAGAAAAAGCTCTACCTCCTGCAGTAGCTTTTTCATTATTCTAGATGCTGATAAAGAACCTTCACCTTTTGAATGAAGCAGACATGGTGGATTATAATAGACCCAAAGTTCACTTTAGGTACTATGGGATGAGACCAATCAGTGCTTTGTAAGTCATTGGTAGTATTTTATAATCAATGTTTTACTGGTAGCCCATATAGCATTCATGCATCATGAGTTGCTGCTTTATCTTAGCCAGGGTTACAGTTGATCCAAATACTATTCCAGGAATATAATGTAGATAAAATATGGTTAATATGGTCAGACCATCTGGTTGTAGTACGGACTCTGCATTCTGGTTGAATTGGATCTTGTTTAGGAATGTACTGGAACATCCAAACAAGGCATTACTATAGGTAAGAAAAGCATGAAGTAGTTTTTCTGCATCAGTGTCATGCTTAACAATATTTCTGATTGAAAAAACACTATTCTGGTAATATTACTTATATGAGCAGTGGGAACACAGCCTTACAGAACACCAAACTTTACTTATGTATCAAGTGATACAAGCAGAGAGACACAATCCTGCTCACAGGCCAGTAGTGAGCCATTTACTTCTTTAACCAACGCTTTTTAGCCAGCACTGAAATAGTTCATGCTTTTGATTCACAAGCCACAAGTATGGGCTTAGCTGCCAATGTTGAGCTACAACCTTTTCTTTCTTGGGAATTGGCATGGGTCAAGTTTATTAAGCAATGATTTCATAACTGATATATTGAAATATTTCATTGTTTTATTTTATTTTTTTTTATTTATTTATTTTTTTTAGGAAAATGCATCACATAGGCCAAATTCAAAGTCAAATTTCAGGTTCAACACTAAACAAATGTTTAGCAGGAGTCAGGGTTTATATAACACAGTTAATTAAGACTGGAAATGGAACAGGTGTGTGGGACAAACAGTTAGTATTCAGGTGATAGTGCCCTCTGTTGGCTGGGAGTGTGTCCATGGCTGCAGATGTGAAATTCACCAGAACACTTACATTGAATGGAAAGAGGTGTATTATTTACTTTATAATCCTTTTCCCCCCAAATACCCCCAATACTCTGGAGGATAAGCTAAAGTAGATAGACTAAACATAAATTGTGCAATAAAAGTACAAATTAAAAAAAAATACACTTAAAAGCTGCCTATCTGTGTGAAATATAACGTAAGATATAATCCTTTGCTCAAGCCTAATAGTTTTATTGTTGAGCTATTGATAGATATTAGATGTTAGTTCTCCCATATATTTAACAAAGATATATATATATATATATATATATATATATATATAATTATTTATTTATTTTTTTTCATGAGAGCAGAGATACTAATATCCATGAGTATTTTTGTGAATTTTTTGAACAAAAGATCAAATTGTTAAACAATAAAGACAATTTTTCACAGCCTTCTATATATACAGTACTATTTTAGGCACCCTATTTTTTTTAGTACAAACTTTGTTATAGATTTTTAATTTTATGACTTCTACATTACCAAGTTAGTACAATTTTTTTTTTTAGATTCCCAAACATTAGTTTTCTAGCACAAAATTAAAATGTTGCAGAAAAATGTTTGTATGTCATTAAAGAAAGCAGCATGTTACGTAAGAGACACTTTTCAGACAAAAAACACGATGAAGCCTGCTGGGTTTTGCTGCAAAATTAAGAATCAAGTGCCACAGTCAAATTTCTCCAGAAGAACTGTGACTGGTTCTGCAAGATGCTCAATAAAACTTACCAGCTCATTTCCTTATAAAACTGCACAAATTGTACCGGGGACTACTATTTTTATTTTTATATTATTATATATTTTATATTTATAAATTATAAATTATATTATTTTTTTTGTCACACCAAATATTGACTTTGCTTCATTTACTACTGTTTACTGCTCTTTATGGTATTTTTTTTTTATGTAGAAACATTTAATTTCATTATTTAAGGCATCTTTGCTCTACAGCATTTCTTTGCATGTGCCTAAAACATTTGCACAGTACTGTATACCTTGTGTGTAATGGCTAACAGACATATTGTATACACACTAATACTCTCATTTCCTCTTGTTCACATTTGCCGCAACACACAAACACCAGCGGGAGAAATAGATAATGATGAAGCTCAAAAAAATCATCCACTCCTGCAAACAAGCCTCACCTCTAGCTGTAGAGGAACAGATGTTTGTGCTTGAGAGGCACTAGTTAGGAAGAAAAAGTGTGAGCAAAGGAGAGAGAGAGAGAGAGAGAGAGAGAGAGAGAGAGAGAGAGATGGGAATGCTGGAGAGGAGTTTAAAAAAAGCAATAATTGCAGACCTAGACAGTTCATTTTACCCATGCGAGTAACAACAGCAAAGCAGTTTCTGAGTGTTATAGTATAGGGGCTTGTTTGCTTCCTCAGACCTGGTTTTCAGGCCAAAATAATGTGTAGACGAAGTCATGCTGTTAGTCCTTCAGTTGTATTTTTGATTTGCCACTTCAGTTTTCACTAAAGCTGTTTTCTCCGGATCGTTATTTCTACATAAGCACAGTGCTATGTGTTCGTGTATGTGCACAGCGGTTTCTTGTTTACAGCGCCTAGAGATTTAATAACCTTAGAGTCACTTAAGTAGAACGGCCAAAGTTGGCAAACAAACTTCATAAATTTGCTGAATCACAACCGATCAATTGTTGTTGTTATTGTGTGACAGTTTCTGTATCGATTACTTAATTAATGCTGCAATGCCACATATTTTATTTAATAACAGAAGCATATCTCGTTATTCAAAGTCACTGTCAAGGACCATAATGATGTGTTATAGTGATTTATACATTTTCAGTGATTTATACATTTCTGTTGCATCAAATTTTCAATCAGGGCTGCAAGTGATAACCCTCGCACATTCATCTATATTTTGTATTTATTATTTATTTTTTATACTGATGCACTATAGTGATATGTGATGCACACATTGAAGTGCTATTTTCATGATGAATACAGCGTGTGTTCCTATATTCATCATACTTAGCACTCACTATAGGCACTCTTTCTTCATATACATACTGCCATAATTCCATGACTCCATTTAAGATTAGAGGGTAGTACCCATCCACTCCAGTGGCTGTGGACATCCTATGAATTATAATGATGCTAATATTAATCCACTTCAGCAGAGAAGGCCTACAGGGACAATTAGTGGCACATAACTGCCCCCTCGTCCACAATCTGAGTGTTGCTCTGAAATATTGCTGCAGTTTCACCCTATAAGTCTGCCTTAACTGCTCGACTGTCACTATTAAAATATCTCTCGCCGTTGCAAGATGCTTCTAGATGTGACTAGATGTGTTTTAGGAAGGACAGCAGTGATTGGAGAGAATTAAAAAAAAAAAAAAAAAAAAAAAATTAGTAATTTTAACTATAAAATTCTATGGTAACACACAGTTGTATGTGGTATAGTTAAAAATCATAAATAAGAAATCAAATCTACTTGAGTAGAACAAGGTATTTTAAAAATGCAGTGTGAAATAGCTTTATTATTTCTCATCTTGTTCAAGTCAAGCAATTAAGGTAAAATTCCAAAGCTGGGAAAATAATCACTTTTTCAAAATTTAATAAATTGGAAGAAAATGTGGTTAATGTTGTGATTAATTCATTAAATGACTCCTGATTATGCTAATAAATGGCTTAACTACAATGCTTGCAGTGTTGTTGGTGATGTCTTAAGCATGATTTTGGTCGAATTTTCCCCTAAAATAATGTGGTGTCATGAACTGCAGATGGGAGGATGCAGGTGGGGGTTAAATGCTTTATCAAACAAAGACCAAGCAAACAAAATCGAAGCATTGCTCAAAAACAGAAAGGCAAAGAGTCAGGTGAATGTCAAATGGGCATAAACAATAGAGCTATTTTCGAGCCCTGGAGCAGTCCAGAGAACTGACCCCTGGTAGTATGGGGCTTTCTTCCACCAAACCGTGGTGCTGTCCGCACCAGGTATATAAGCTGGCCTGCCCTCTGCACTGCATAACGAGTAACATAGTTGATTCAACTTTTCACGTTACTTTCTCTTTTACCGAGAAACTGGTCAGGGTTGAGGGCAAAAACGATAGAGCCAAATACAGGGCAATCCAGGAAGAAAACCTAATGCAGGTTGCAAGAGACTTGAGACTGGGGCAAAGGTTCACCTTCCAACAGGACAACGGCCTTAGCATACTGCCAAACCTACATCGGACAAGTTCAAAAGCACCTGTGAGAACCTGAGAACTAGAAGAACATCTGTTAGAAAGGCCCAGTTAAAGCCCAGAGCTCAATCTGATTGGGAGTCTGTGGTAAGTCTAGAGCCTAATGGTCTCCATCCAGTCTGAGAGAGCTTGAACAATTTTGCCAACAATAACGGGCAAAAATATCAGGATCTAGATTTGCTAATCTGATAGAGACCTATGCCAGAATACTTGCAGCTGTAATTGCATTGCATTCAGAAATAAGTTCTACCAAGTATTTGTCTGGCCTTGGCACAAAGTGCTATGTTTGCTATGTTTCAGCAACCCCACACATCACCCTGAGAACACCATCCTCACCGTGAAGCATGGTGGTGGTAGCATCATGTTGCGGGGATAATTTCTGTCAGCACACATATTTCCTGCTCCTTTAATATTAATAAGAATTGGCAAACTGTGCATCAAGTTTCATGTGGAACACAAATTTTCCAAATAGCTGATCATAAATGACTGATGTCTTCAATGCACCACTATTAAAAGTTGACTATCTCAAGTCATGGTAAATCTTAATTCAGGAAATTCTTATAGTATGCTATATCTTCTATCTTTTGACCAAGCTAGATATGGATGTTGAGCTTTTCTGTGTTTTTTTTCACACTCATTGTAAATATATGACGTGGAATAACTAGAATCAAGAGCTAGGTTGGTTTTTCAAAACCCTAATTAGTCTCATATGGATATACGCCTTTGCTATTAATGCCTTTGTAAATGATGGATGTTTTCCCCTCAAATTGCTAAGGGCTCAGAACATATTCAGTTTGTGAGGTATGCCTTTTGTAAAACCGAAAGGAATTGGATAGGAGTTGTTGATGAATACACTGAAAAAGACAGACTGATTTTACATTTCTTCAGTTGTGAATAATTTCTCTGGCATGCAATCCCAATAGGTTGAGAGGAGGGAGGTCGAGTGGAAGGGCAGAGCAGGGAGGGATGGATGGATGAGAGGAAGACAGGTGATCAATGACAGCTAATGAACATGCCTGGAGTTTGGTTTCGCTCATCTCACAATCTAGCTCACTGCAAGATCCCTTGACTGCTTCCCTTAACTGTGAGGAAAACAAAATTGGAAAGCAGCTGCTGTAAGACTCAATCAAGAGCTATAGATTAGTCATAATGCTGATGAGTGAGAAGAGGGGGACCACTGGGACTGGAATGATATGAAAAATTCATGGTGTGATAACTGTAAGACCCGATATCTTGGGACATGCTTACAGCTTTGTTTTATTATTATTATTATTATTATTATTATTATTATTATTATTATTATTATTATTATTATTATTATTATTTTATAGCAGATGACAATAAGTGACATATAACACTGCAGTATTAAATATTACATAAATTAGGATCTCTAGTAGGCTTCTATTATTAGACCTCTATTAGTAGTTAATACATTTGTTTATTTGCATTTCATCTCTTTCAAGTTGTAGTGTGCAAGATTTTTAAAAGTTTTTTTTTTTAAAACATCAATATTGAGGCAGAACAGTAAAAAAAGCTAAAACATAGTAAATTGACTTGGGAATTGTGTAAAAAAATAATTCACAGTCAGAACTTTTGGGTCTAGTTTGGCAGGACTTCTTGGACATATACGGCGTACGTCCTTTTAGAGGCGCAATTACATCATCACGCCCCGACTTTTGAAAAATAAAAAAGTCCAGCTTTAAACCAAGCCAATGGCTAACATTAGCTACAGGCCAAAAAAAAATAAAAAATCTGACTGGATTACAAAACACACAGATGAAGTGACTGTGTGAGTCACTTTTGGGAGAAATGGGCCATTCTTTTTTATGTTATTTTTTACTCTTAGTCTGTTGTCTATGGTTTGTACAGTATATTTGTTCTCTTTTCAGATGTATTCTCTTTGTAAATGATGTAAATATGTACTGCCGTTAGCTCTGTGTGTATATGTAAATGACTATAAGTGTCATTTTACTGATTAATTGTTTGTGTCAATGTCTCAGACATTGGCCGTTTATTTTCCATTTTAGCAATGTATGCATAAATAGTACATATGAATGCTGAAAGGGTTTCTGTGAAATCAATTAACTGAGTTCTGTTGTGCCAAACAAACTGTAAACATGGAGTTAATCAAAGAAATGTATGCATATCATTTAGTGCATTGTGATGTGTGCAGATGCATGTGTTAGCTTTTTGTAATGGGAATATTCATAAGTTTCATACCAGCGCAGTGTCTTCTGAGTGAATGTTAGGATAGATAACTTTGATGTGAAGGTATTCATACAAGTTCATACATCTGAATTATTAAAGCCGGTTTTAGACTGTAGTTTGAACCTTGTATAAGATGACCCCAGTGATATTTTGGCTGAATTCTATAACTGGATGTGTTCTCCATGCCAGATTATACAATATATGAAGACCCTCTAATGATAGACCTGCGATTACTACATACTGCATACATCATTCATCAGCGTGATCCATAAAGGGGCTCTTATAAACAGATTTTTTTTTTTACTGTCTATTAGAATGTTTGGTTTACGTTACATCTTTGCCACTACCATAGTAGTAGCTGACCCGTAAATTGACTGTAATCCTGTTGGTGGATTTTAGAGTGTTGTAGCAGTGGCCAAAAATTTGACACTCCTAGAACTTTGTTATTACTGTCTTTGGTCACAATGGCACTGAATTGGCCACTGGTGAGCATGTCACATTATGCATTCTCAGCTCACCAGAATTCTTTTATGGTTCGTGATTTTTGTCTACAACAACAAAATCAGGCCAAAAATCGTAGTGTAAACCCAGGTTAAGTCAGTGTCTATCAGGTTTTTAGTGGCTGATGATTGACGGTTGCACCCCATTCATCCATCCATTTTCAATACTAGTTATCGTACACAGGGTCATGGGGATCCCAGGGAACTTGGGGCACATTGGACGGGGTGCCAATCCATCGCAGGGCACAATCACACACACATTCACACAACCATTCACACACTACGGACAATTTGGAAATGCCAGTCAGCCTACAACGCGTGTCTTTGGACTTGGGGAGGAAACTGGAGTACCCGGAGGAAACCCCCAAAGCACGGGGAGAACATGTACACATGGTGGGAATTCAACCCGCAACCTCAAAGGTGCAAGGCACGGTTGCACCCAAAGTCAAGAAATATGTAGACTACGATCCAAGATGGCGCCACACATGGCATGGCATTTAGCTTTTTTTTTGTTTTGTTTTGTTTTTTTACATAGTTTATATGTGTACTTTACTAACACATTATATTCTGTGCAATATATGGTTAAAAATGGTTTATATTTTATACATTTATGTATTCCATCATGCACAGTATTAACCAAATCTATTCCTTTTAACTGACTACTCAGTAACATAATAATTTCACTTATTTTTTATACTTTTATTCTGGATAAAATGTATAATCTGTGATGGGATAAGAAAGTCTAAAGTCTTAAGTCTGTAGCTTCAGGAGAAAAAAACCCATCTACGGTTTCTTTCCAAACAGTCTAACTTAAACTAGATAGATATTCTAAAATCCTGGATAGACAACTATTCTGACATCATCCTGATTTGAAAATCAAAGCAATATGATTTATCTGCATAATGTTTCATTTTTGTAAGATTATAAAATTCAAACAGTATCATTTTAATGCATGACACAATGGTACAATAGTAAAATTTTCATGCAGGTCGTGAATTTCTCTCCAGGTGTCTTCTGTTTCGCTCTTTTCACTCAGGAAAAGTACAAATGTGATGCAGTGCAAACATTTCAACATTATGTTTGCAACTTAGATTCACTGGTTGATATTAGCCTTATATTACTTCCATGTTTCATGGAAGAGGCTTTGTATTTTGCCAGTGGTAAGTTGAAAAATATGTGAAATACTTGCAGAACAATTTTATAGTTTATAGAAAGAGCTTATATAATCTACCACACTGATTTACACGAACCTGATTTACAACGATCCCAAATAATGCACTCTAATTTGCAAGTGCAATTGGTTGAATTATGCGAGTGCCAAAAGTGGGCATATTCTGGGAGATTTACAGAAAAAAAACATTTGTGTGAATTAAGATACGTGCAAAACAATATGTAACGATTTTTGTGTGTGCTATTTATTCTTGCTAGCTGCTGTGAGTTCAGATCTCATAACAGAGGATATTCCTGGGAAGATTATCACCACAATTAAATCTGGCCGCACACACACAATCGTGTCCATTAGAACACCAATTAAAGGCTGTGAGATGCACTGAATGAAAAAAACTTTACAAAATACAATATAAACGTAAATTAAAGAGTATATGCTGCACATTCAAGGAAAACCTTTTCACAGTCTTTATTTAAATACTGTTGGTATGGAGTCACACACATTATCCTGCATTATCCTAGTCGGACGGGGCCCGGTGGCTTAGTGGTTAGCATGTTTGCCTCGCAACTCCAGCATTGGGGGTTCAAGTTCTGCCTCTGTGTGTGGAGTTTGCATGTTCTCCCTGTACTTTGGGGGTTTCCTCTGTGTACTCTGGCTTCCTCCCCCAGTCCAAAGACATGCGTTGTAGGCATTTCCAAATTGTCTGTAGTGTGTGAATGTGTGTGTGATTATGCCCTGCAATGGGTTAGGTCCCGCCTCGTGCCCTGAGTATCCTGGGATAGGCTCCAGGCTCCCCTGCGACCCTGTGCAGGATAAGTGGTACAGAAAATGGATGGATGGATCCTGGTTGAAGTGTGTGGTGGATCTGGAGCTTATCCCAGGAACACTGGGCATGAGGCAGGAATAAATGGGTTGGGGCTCCATGCATGCACAGATTCACACACTTATTTAGCATAACTGGCATGTGTTGGGGAGGTGGGAAGAAACCGGAGAACCCAGAGGAAACCCACATGGACATGGGGGGTATTCAAGTTTGCATGTTTTTACACACACAAATCTTTTGGACCATAAACTATTCAAAAAAGTAGAAATTTAGAAAATGCTTGAGAGTCAGCTGTAAGAAGCAGTATTAAAACTCTGCTCTGTTACACATGCCATAAAATATTAGTCTTTGATTCAAGCCGGTACTGCATGTGCTTTAAAAAAAAAAAAAAATAAATTAACCATTTGGACAAGCCTTCACTGCAGACTTTGAAATTGTAGTTACCACCATATATTGAATGTCAGGTCAGTTAATGACTCCTTTACATACAAGTCAGAACAGTACATTTTCACGTAGTCCTTGAATGTTGTGATCTTTCAGAACTGTATCACCGCACATTTACTGTGTGCGTTAATTTCAAAGAGGGCTAAACCTGTCAAAGAAGTGTGGTGCTGTAATTAGAGCCACAGGGAGTAACAGGGGAGCAAGGGCACGTCTAAGATGTGAAGTGTAAAGAGTATAAGCAGAATGTGTAATTTACTCCCTTCAAAATTCTGAATGAACTGTACAGAATTGTACAGTTGTGGGAGAAGCATTCAGCTCACACTGACTCACCCCCCAACACCCCCCCCCACACACACACACACAGAACAACCAAACTTTAAGCATCTAAATTACCCACAAACCCTGGCAAACAGGCCACGGGCGGCGCTACAGGCATGAGTGGCTTCACTTTGGAAGATTCGTTAGAAAGCGAGCAAATGTGGACGCTCCGGAAAGCGCAGGTGATTTGGATGCCTCCTGAGTTGCTCACGTTTATCGGAGAAAACACAGAGCTGTGACTCTTTCTTCTCTCTCTCACATACACACCCTGCCTTCGGGGCTTACCAAAGGAGACTCTTCAAACGAGGCTTTGTAGTCAAGTGGAGAATCAAGATTAATGCACTCGCACAGCTCCGCTTGCTCTAGGGGAGAGAGCCAGTATAATTAACACCACAGGGCCTTGAAGGAGAGTGGAGCGGGTGAAATCATCCAAAATAATAGAAGAGACGAGAGAAGATTTCCTTTCTGTTTTGTCACGTGGCCTGACGTGACGTTTGATAGCCATGCCGTCTGTGTTCTGCTGCACTCTTGGGATTGGTTAATTAGCATGATTATGGATTCAGAGGAGTAGTGAATATTAGTGAATATTTTACTGTGCTTGCATGATATTGTACTATGGTAGGCATAATTTTCATGTTGATATGAACATCAAAGGGGGGCAGAGTGGCTTAGGCTGAGTTCCCTGGGATAGGCTCCAGGCTCCCCCGCGACCCTGTATAGGATAAGCAGTATGGAAAATGGATGGATGGACACCCAGTATATTGTCATGCTGCCTGAAAACAAAAAAACCACAAAAATGCCACTTGAAAGCATATGTAAGGAATAAAACACTTTGTAGTATGCTGTTATAGAATAATAATCAACAACGTACTGTAGTGGCGTGATGTGACCCGGCGTAAAGCGGAGTTACTGTTACCACCCTGAAGATAATTATTTTACAATAGGTTTTGAAGTGTATTCCTCTTACACTTAGTGTATACTTACACTGGGACATATTAAAGCAACACAGCATCTATGACCTCTCAGTGGCAGAAGCTCTGATGTTCACAATATGGAATGTGTGTGTGCCTCGCTGATTATTTCCCCTCCCACAACCCCATTTGAATTTCATTATTATTATTGCTATCGTTCACTATCGTTACAGTCAACAGAGCCGCAGGAGCGCACTCCCCTCTTTTACACCGTACTGTAAATATATAAATAAGTGTAAGGTTACTGAGGAAGAGAATGAAATATGGCATTTCCATTTCAATGCAAATGAAGGGGAGAATGAATGCAGTTTGGATTTACAGTGCCTCATTATAATGAGACTATTGTGCCGGTGTGTTTCTTTTAACGGAACAATCTCCTATAGGCCGAGGAAATTAGTGTGCGGGCCTCCGTGCGCCACGCAAATGAAACTGTCAGCACAACTCGTTTCCTGCTTAAGGAGCGGCATGGAGGCAGCTCAGTCCTCCGTCAGTCGGATTTTCTCCACAGAGGAGTAGTTATATGTGGATTTCAGCATTTGACTGTTTAGGGAAAAAGCAATAGAGGCACATTGATTTGTAGGAAATGTTTAACTCTTTTCTTGGGAGCCACAAATTCGGCAAGCAACCAAAAGAAAAAACTTGTTCCCACCATTAGTCACTGTACTGACAGTACATCTGCTTTTTAAGCATCTGCATCTAGTTTAATTTTTTTTTCATACACTATATTCGCAAAGTCGTAAGGTGACTTTTTAGCGACAGAGCTTCGATGAGTCGATCTGATTACCAGCGAGAATGAGACATAATAAGCATCACTGTACTCTATGTGCTGCTACAAACGCTTTGTATATATTGACTCAGTTTGTATTGTGGTGCACAGTGACCCACAGTTCCAGAGCTCCTCAGGTTACTGTCTGTATGGAGTTTCACATGTTCTCCTACATGTCTGCATGGGTTTCCTCTGGGTTCTCCAGGTCCCTCCCACCTCCAAAGAACATATCAGAAGGTGGAATGGCTACTCTAAATTGTTCTTTGTGTATGTGCATGGTGCCTTGTGATGGAGTTCCATCCAGGGTGTATTTCCACCTTATAGGCTCCGGGTCCACTGCTACCTTGACCAGGATAAAGCAGTTTCTGAAGATGAGTGAAAGAGCTTATATTGTGACAGCTAGCTATCAGTATTCATCACCCACAGACTCGAGAAAGAGCTATCAATCTGTCAATCCTTTCAGTGTCCGGGCTGGGTGAGGTTTTCTGCGCTGAGGAATTTCATCAGTTCCTTTGAGTTTCACATTTACATTTACATTTACGGCATTTGGCAGACGCCCTTATCCAGAGCGACTTACATTTATTTCATTTATACATCTGAGCAGTTGAGGGTTAAGGGCCTTGCTCAAAGGCCCACGACCTTCCGATCAGTAGCCCAACGTCTTAACCACTGAGCTACCACTGCCTCAACAAAGTTTCAACTTTGCAACCCAGAACCCCAAGAGGTTTACTGCACACTGCCCAGTGGGTCATGGGAATAATGCTGTTAGATCGCGGGTCAGCATTGGTTTCATTTGTTTATAGTACCGTCAGAACTATGATATAATAATTATGACTGCCAACATTTTTTCTTGATTATTGAAAACATTCTTGCCAATTTTAGCATTAAGCTACTTTGTATGGTCAGAGTTATTATGATGCAAGCTAACATTTGAGAGATTAGGAATAAAACTTTTGTCATCCTTAACTAATGTTTCCCCACATATATAATGATTTAAAATCATTTTGTCATTTGAGGCAGACGTCTATTTATTCTGGCGGGGGACTCCGGGCATGAGGCGGGGGACACCCTGGACGGGGTGCCAACCCATCGCAGGGCATCTAGAGTATTTATTTAGGTGTGTAATTGCAATTTTACTTGAGTAAAGAACTTGAGAACTTTTACCACCACTGGTTCCCAACCACATCTGTTCCTTCACCTGCTTCCCCATGAAGACATGGATAAAGGCCAGAATTGCATCTCTTCCTTGGATATCCATCTTCTGAAAATCTGATAATGTGCCCTAATTTGCTTATCAATCTCTCTCTCTCTCTCTCTCTCTCTCTCTCTCTCTCTCTCTCTCTCTCTCTCTGCTTCTCTCTCCCATGTACTGGCGCCTCACAGTTACAAAATGTGTAGTTGATCCTACCCGTTAGATAACTCTTCTCCTTGGCAATCCATCTCATTCATTCCCATGCAGCGCGAGACCTGAGAAGGGATTTGGGTCCTGGGAGAGTAAGCAGGTGTGAAAATACAATGTTGTGTTCATTTGTATGATGGATTACTGTGAGGCCTGCTAAGCCACAAAGGCTTGAGAAGTTAGAGCTAAAGTGTGTTTTCATGAGGACTTCTTCGCTCTTATTCATATGGATGTGGTTTGGGGTTGAACTCTCTTGTGAACGGGGAACTGCAGGATGTCGCAGCTACTGTTCTAAATTTATTTGAGTCGAAAGTCCGCTGGCCATTTCTTTCTTTTTTTATTTTGTTGACTTGTAGTTCCATGATGGTGCAGCTACAGAATCTTTGTCAGTCTTAGGATGACCCGCATCCTTCAAGAACATTTGAACAATACAGAAACACCACCTCTTTCTCCGTCCTCTGAATGTGTACATTTGACTCTGTAGGTGTCTTCTCATTTTCCCTGCTGAGATGAAGTTCTGACTTCATCAAATCCAGTCAAATCATCGTTAGAATAAAGTCTTATTGCTTTGACAGGTAAAATATGTCTACCAGAACATTTCCTCTTTTAGCTTGAGGAGGTTCTTTGCATCTGTCTATTCCTGGTTACTGTGTTTGTTTGTTTTGTTTTTTTTGCATATTTTTTTGAGCCACTTTACACTGTGAATGTTAATGTTTCACTTAGCAGGCTAAAGTCACACTCATGTATATGGATGATTGATTCTAATTATGTCTAAACTAACTGTCTGTGCACTTTAGACAGCGCACTTTAGTCAGCAATATTGCCCTTCTACAAGTCTCAAACTTGCAGCACCTTGTGTGTGACATAATTAAGTTTCGTTCAGGTTAATTCTCCACCCGTTTTAGTGATGCACTGACAGCTATTTCTTTAGCTCAGTTATACATGGGTAAAGCAGTACAACTGCACAATTGTACCATTTGTAGTTTGGTCACTAGTATGTTTAACATCCATGTGTAGCATTTAGTTATTTTAAATGTATTGTTATTGGCTGGAAATGTAGTCTTGCTGCAGCACTTGTATCACTGTTGGCTCTTTTAAAGGCTTTGTGCTCAAAGTGGATTCACACTCACTTGAATTTTTTAAATTGCTGTGGATAGAGATATTAGCCAAAGGATTAATTGAGGAATAAAACAAAAAAATGATACAAAAAAATATGGCAAAGTTAATTTGGTGTTAATAGCAACAAAACTATATGGGGAAACACGTTCCATGTAAACTCAACTCTTAAATGTCTCTTGAGCTAGATTGTTAGTATAATGTGTATCTAGAGATAGAGCTCATTGTTTAGTCTGAATATACAGCTGGCATTGTAAGTTGTAAGTAGTCTGTGTTGAGAACAAGCTAGAATTAGCTTTAGATGTTTAGTCTGTGTCTAGAATTAGCTTTGGATGTTTAATTTGTGTCTAGAACTAGCTTTGGATGTTTAGTCTGTGTCTAAACCTAGCTTTAGATGTTTAGTCTGTGTCTAAACCTAGCTTTAGATGTTTAGTCTGTGTCTAGACTTAGCATTGGATGGTTAATTTGTGTCTAGAACTAGCTTTGGATGTTTAATCTGTCTCTAGAACTAGCTTTGGGTATTTAGTCTGTGTCTAAAACTAGCTTTAGATCTTTAAAGTTACAGCTTTATCACTGACTGTTACAAGCATTGACACTGGAGAGTCCTGATAAAATGCCAAACAAACATCTCCTCACAGAAAACGTTTCATATCACACTTTTTTAAATCCATTTACCTGGAACATTGACCATACATTTCCCTGTGCTAGTTGGTACTTTAGAAATGATAACATTAGAACAAGTGCATTAATATAAACCTATGACTTTACATGACATTACAGTCGGCACTACTGGCAGCTGTTAATAGAATACTGATTATCACCTAGTGACCAATCAGAATCCAGAATTCAACAGTGACGTGCTACGAATCTTTTTCATTTATTGTTTAGGCCAAAATGCAATGTTAAAAATGTAATCATCACCATAAAAATTATGTAAATTCATATGATTATCATAATTATTATGTACGATTTTTTTTAGTTATATTAATCTGGAATATTTTCCTTTTTTATTACTATTTTTTATTTATTTATTCACAATGAAGTTGTCTCGCCTATTAGTCCATTTGCTCAGTCTGAATCAAAGAGCTATGAATACTTTTTGTTGGCTTTTATTTGATCTGAATTTGCACAATGTACAAATTCAAATAGCCAAAAAAACAGCAACAACAACAACAGAAACATTTGCTTTGTGAGAGGCGTGTGGGACGTGGCAGCTCCGGAAACATAGCAAAAGTGTTTTATTCACTGGGCTGGAATCTGGCAATATAAACTATAACTTGGTGTAAGTTCACATAGAAATCATGGAAATCAACCAAATGCTAAGAACACAGAGACTGTGCTTTAAATAAAAATACATAGACGTTTTATGAACTCTATCCAGCATTTCTTTTCAGTGTTCTTCACAGACATACTTTGTATTTCTTCAGAATGACAGCTCTGTAAACATTTTGCCATTTTACATGTCAGTTCAGCAGCTAGTGTATCAATACTACTGTCCACAAGCGAAAACACGGCATGTTTTGTTCAATTCCTGTAATTGGGTTTAATCAGGTTGTTCTCAATGCAATTCAACCACATAAGGGTTCATCTGAAAGCAGACTGAGGCGGTTGTTTTTGTTCTGCACTCGAGTGTGATTACTGCGTTCTTACCTGACTAAACTACATCTGTTTATTCCTGGTTACTGGTTTACCTTATATTTACGTCCTATTCGTATCCTATCGTTGGTTTTCGAGCCACTTTACGCTGTGAATGTTAATGTTTCACTTAGCAGGCTAAAGCCACACTCTCGTGTATATGGATGATTGATTCTAATTATGTGTCTAAACTAACTGTCTACGCTCTTTAGCCAGCAATATTGCCCTTCTCCAAGTCTCAAACTTGCAGGACCTCGTGTGTGACATAATTAAGTTCCGTCCAAGTTAATTCTCCACCCGGTTTAATGATGCATTGAGAGCTATTTCTTTAGCTCTATTACCAGCGGGGTAAAGCGGCCCCATAGGGAATGGAGTCGAGAGTGCATTAAAGCTTTGAACTTACCTGTTATAATTGTATTAGCTGCGTGCGATTGGATTCTACTTGAAAAATTAGGTTCCATTTTTTCATGTCTAAACAAATGCTTATTGTTGTTTCTCTTACTAGGAGCACATTAGACTTTCTGACTTTGAACACAATACTCATAATTAGATAGATGACATCTTAGGTTCATTGCTGTTGATTTTCTCTCATTTAGTTGAAGCTTCTGTGAGATAAAGTTTCTTTCATCCAGTTCTTGGGTGCCAATTTAAAAGATGCTAGGTTTTTTATCAGTAAGTTTTGGATTGTGCTTTGTCTCTAAACGCACAGATAACACTAGCTCATTAACGGCATCACACAAGAGCATGAAAATGACTTGGATCCTCAAACAGTTCCACCAATAATGATAAAGAGAGCAAGCACAGTGAAGGTTATCTGTTGAAAGTAGATGGAAGGTGTTGATAAGCATTTGCAACTGCAATGGCGTCGATATCTTTTACTGCTGACTAAAAATATGGCAGCATTAATTTGGTATTGTCATAGCAACACGGCAATTTACTAAACAAGATCAATGTGGCTCTTAAATGTCTCTGGAGCTGACTTTGGTAGGATAATGTGCATTTATAGACAGATCTGGATGTGTAGTCTGCATAAAGAGCTGGGCTCGGATGTTTAGTCTGTATACATATCTATAGCTACATGTATATATCTACAGTAGCTTTAGATGTTTAGTCTGTTTATAGAACTAGCTTTAGATGTTTAATCTGTGTCTAGAACTAGCTTTAGATGTTTAGTCTGTTTATAGAACTAGCTTTAGATGTTTAGTCTGTGTCTAGAACTAGCTTTAGATGTTTAGTCTGTGTCTAGAACTAGCTTTAGATGTTTAGTCTGTTTATAGAACTAGCTTTAGATGTTTAGTCTGTGTCTAGAACTAGCTTTAGATGTTTAGTCTGTGTCTAGAACTAGCTTTAGATGTTTAGTCTGTTTATAGAACTAGCTTTAGATGTTTAGTCTGTGTCTAGAACTAGCTTTAGATGTTTAGTCTGTGTCTAGAACTAGCTTTAGATGTTTAGTGTGTGTCTAGAACTAGCTTTAGATGTTTAGTCTGTTTATAGAACTAGCTTTAAATGTTTAGTCTGTGTCTAGAACTAGCTTTAGACGTTTAGTGTGTGTCTAGAACTAGCTTTAAATGTTTAGTGTGTGTCTAGAACTAGCTTTAGACGTTTAGTCTGTTTATAGAACTAGATTTAGATGTTTAGTCTGTGTCTAGAACTAGCATTAGATGTTTAATCTGTGTCTAGAACTAGCTTTAGATGTTTAGTCTGTGTCTAGAACTAGCGTTAGATGTTTAGTCTGTGTCTAGAACTAGCTTTAGATGTTTAGTCTGTGTCTAGAACTAGCGTTAGATGTTTAGTCTGTGTCTAGAACAAGCTTTAGATGTTTAGTCTGTTTATAGAACTAGATTTTGATGTTTAATCTGTGTCTAGAACTAGCTTTAGATGTTTAGTCTGTGTCTAGAACTAGCTTTAGATGTTTAGTCTGTGTCTAGAACTAGCTTTAAATGTTTAGACTGCACCTATATTTATTCTCTGTATGGAGTTGGCACTGAAATGTCTCTGGGTCTAGGACATGTTCTCTGTCAGAATCTGTCTCTGGCAGCAAGAGGCATCACAAAACGCAATGTAATAAAATGTAATGCTTCAACTACAGTGAACATGTTGTATGCAGAGCCTATATTCCTCCTGAAGATGACAAGTCCATAATTTCTGATTTATATTCCGAAGCACCACATCAATTTGTTTAGAGATATATAAGATAGTGATGGTTTCACCTCCTTTCAGATTTTGGTGTCAGCAAGGTGTCAGAGCGAGTCTTCAGCAAAAGGATTATCAATCTGCTGATTTCTGCTTTCCACTCATCTTGGCCTGTGGGGTTATTATGCATTCCTGCACTCGGTGCAAAAACACGGGCGCTCAGGTGTTACTTTAATCTAAACCCATCAGAGTCTTTCCATAAAAGCACAGTTGCTCATTTAACCTTGCCTGTCTTCCCCTTTCTGTTTTGCAGGGTGAAACTACACATGAAGCATGGAGTCTCACATTAACCTTCAGTGCAACATGACGTTCAACAAGAGGCACATTCAATTCTCTCTCTCTTTCTCTCTCACTCTCACACACACACACACGCACACACATACACACACACACACTTTCAGTCAGTACAGGGCCATTTTGGTGTTGCTAATACCTGTGTAGCTTCTATTGCTTAAAATCTAAAAGTAGCAATTAACATTTGATATGTAGTAAAAAGAAGAAAAAAAAAAAAAGAATTTTGCGCATTGACAAAGAGAGCGAATGCTGTTTGCCTTGTTGCCAGTTCTAGATTGATGTTAAATATCAAACCCTGCATCACTCGCTGATTTCTGTCCACTTTCATTTCTGATAACGGTTTTAAATTCTTGTTTTATAATCCGACTGTTTTTCCGGTGTTGTTTATACAGCATGAATAGACATAACCTCAGACGTTCTAGCCTCATTTTCGACAGCATCATTCGCTTCCTGTCTTCATCGCAAAGACTCGAGAATCACAGAGCATGGTTTGAAATTACATGCGGTCGGCTAAACTGCTTGAAAATCTGCTTGAAGGCCATTGGCTCTGACAAGCTTCCAGCTCCACCACTGACACCAGCATGCAGAGCCTTGCCTCATGTTCCACCTCACACCTAATGGAAAGTGAAGAGCTTAAGAGCAAAACCAGCAAGGAAGCTGCCGGCAGTGTGTCCAGCATAGTCAGTCTCTCTTTCTTTCCCTCGTCTTCTCCACCAGCGCACCAGCTTGGACTAATTAAGGCCTGCCCATGAACCAACATGTACCTGTCAGCATGTAGCTGTTTCTACAAACTCAATGACTTTGAGGAGAAATTTATCTGAATTCCAGCTAAAGCTTGAACAAATTGCAAGTGGTTCACGAGACACACCCAGGTTTCTCTTTGTCCTGACAGTATTATGGTGAGAAATGCTTTTAACGATTAGACGGTTAACTGTGATACTGTGAGAGGGAATCTATTATGAATATTGAATGCTGTTTTACAATGGTTCTTGATATTGGAACATGTTCAGTGCCAAATAAATTGATGTGTTTTTGGATTAATTGTGCCAGTCAGTTATTATGAACATGCCTTAAATAATAAAAACGATTTCTCATTCAAATCTCGTCTGCTATTGTGATCAACTTATAACTACATAGTCTTCCATTTTGACATATGCTCAAATCCACTGTATTCTCTTTAACGGTTCAGTAGACACACGAGGCAGCACGGTTTGTATCCCAGCTCTCAAAACAATTATGTCTCTTTAAATACCCTTTCTATCGCCAGCGGCCATCCCTGTGGCTCGGACGATCACTTAAAGTTTAATGACGCCAGCTTCAGGGAAGCCTTTATTTCCCTTCCACTTGTGTTTGTCCCATGATTTGCTAAAATTTAACATCCGGCAAGTGCACTGGGATTAATAAAAAGGAAACAGCAGATTTTAACCGCTTCAGTAAGTCAAAGTCTAGTTCTGAAAATTTAATTCAGGTCTAGACCAGGTTTTGATTGTCTTTCCAGCTAAATTTGGATATTTTCTTTGGGTGTAAATATGGCTCTGTATATTTGTCTTGTAACTAGAGCTGGATTTTGACTTTTACTTTGGGTCTAGATATGGCTTTTGAGTAGGGTCAGAGTGCTTAGTCATTATTCAATTTTAATAATTAACTATTCATAACTGTGCACAATGGAGCATGCTGTTATAGAAAAATAATCAGTGACAGAGTGGTGTAGAAATGAGTATTTTATTCCTCTTATACTACAACAATTGTGGAACATCCGTGAAGCAAATTATCACATTATACAGTAGTGGTTATAAACAGCACCAGCTTCTTTATTTTTTCTGTCTCGTGAAGTTAATAACAAAAAACAACACTTGTTGTTTATAATTAATAACAAAAAAAGTTAATAACCAAAAAAAAAAAAAAAGCTTGTCATGTTACAGAGAAACCGGAAAGTCGTCTGTCCTGAAGAGTTTCTTGTGACTGGAGACTCCTTCCATAAATGTTAAATAAACATCTAGTTAGAGAAAGCTTCAACACACCAATGGTTGTACTGTGTATATTTTTTCTTTTTAAAAAGACATTAAAAAATATATGCGTCATATCTCTTGTAACTTCTATCATGACCTTCAACATGATCAGCCACCTGAGATTCATTATTTTCCGTCTTTAACAAATAAACACTTGCAGACCTGAAGTGACACTAAAAGGCACTAGATTATCAGAGTCTGAGGCACATGCTAGCCCCTGGCTCACAGCATTGATGTTTTCTAAAAAGAAACGTCTCCTCTTGCCAGAACAAAGAGTGAACATTCCTCCCATTTTCTTGTCCTAAGGGTAGAAGTGTGCATTTTTATGGAAAGACCAGGCGATCAATAAAACAAGATTTGCTAAGCACGGGACAGAGCGACTATCTGTAAACGTGGCACATGCTTTATGAAATGCAATATCTTCAATAATGTATGGTGAGCTAGTGGCTGTGGAAAGACTTCAGGGTTTAGTTCACCATGAGGGCAAATGAAAATTTAGAGAGAGAAAATTTAAAAATCAGATTCTCAACCCCTCTTTGCCTCTTTTACTGCTTCGGATGTTCGTATACAGGAAACAATGTATTTTGGAGCATTGCTCATTTATATATAGTACATTTATTAACATATATGTATATATTCAGTACTGTGCAAAAGTTTTAGGCATCCTATTTTTTTAGTATTTTAGTTATAGATTTTTTTTATTTTATGACTTCTACATTATCAAGTCAGTACAAAAAACACTGTAGATTCCTAAACATTAGTTTTCTAGCACAAAATTAAATGTTACAGAAAAATGTTTGTATGTCATTAAAGAAAGCAGCATATTACGTAAGAGACACTTTTCAGACAAAAAACACAATGAAGGCTGCTGGGTTTTGCTGCAAAAATAAGAAGCGAGTGCGAAAGTCAAAGTCTCCAGAAGAACTGTGGCTGGTTCTGCAAGATGCTCAATAAAACTTACCAGCTCATTTCCTTATAAAACTGCACTAATTGTACCGGAGACTACTATTTTATTTTTATTTTTCTGTCACACCAAATATTGACTTTGTTTCATTTACTACTGTTTACTGCTCTTTACGGTATTTTTTTAAAATGTAGAAACATTTAATTTCATTATTTTGAAGGCATCTTTGCTCTACAGCATTTCTTTGCATGTGCCTAAAACTTTTGCACAGTAATGTAGATACAAATAAATATCAGAATCTCGAACTGTCAACAAGCAAATGCAGTGTGATTGGATTTTATTATTATTTCATACAAAGGAAGGCTTAAGGTACGAACACTAATCCCACCTCTGCTCTGACGACAACCTTCATAGCTCTGCATTTTTAAATTGGCTTGTACCCGTATAGATCACACAGATCATAAGATTTATTATTAATAAACTTATTTTTTCATAAAGTTGACCATATAAAAACGGTTTTCCCACCATCTTTTAAAATGTGATATTTTACTACTGTTGACTTACACAGTAGTGTTAGTGTTCCAATTAAAATCTAATTTGTGGCTGTTGTATCAGAATCACCACATGAATCATATCACATGAATTAGCACACACTGATTTAGCTCAATCTTATTACTGCATGTAAAATACAGGTCAAATTGGTATATGGTAGTCATCAGAGTTGCGGAGGGCATAAAATATAGCCTTTATAACCACTTTAATTATGTGAGCAGCGCTGAATAATCATTGTTTAAAATATTGAAATAATAGGGTTATTGCAAGTAGCATATTAACAAACTGCATATTTGACAGTTCTTGCAAACTCGGCAGTTATGAAAGCTGAAGGCAAAACTTGCAGATGCGTGCCATCTATATACCTAAATGAAGGATTGTGTGTTTGCGCTAACAGTGTCAACATTTACGCTCTAACAATTAACTGAGCTAGGCATTACAAAAGGTTATTCGCTAAATGAATTTTTTGGAATAAACTGAGCAGAAAATGAAGAGGTGGACGATACAGTCAGCACTTCAGTGTATTGGAGGAACCAGCACAGAAATGACTTTTGCACCTGAGCCTAGATAAGGACCACAAATTAATTTGATTGTATTGCTTCATGAGTCAATCAGATTGAAAATAAATAAATAAATAAATTCTACATGCATGACATTTTAGTGCTCCACATATCTGAGTATGTGCCGTATATACACTATATGGCAAAAAGTATGTGGACACCTGACAATCACTCCCATATGTGCTTTTTGAGCATCCCGTTATAGATTTATTCCCCCTTTGCTGTTAAAATAACCTCCACTCTTCTGGGAAGGCTTTCCACTAGATTTCCACTTTGGAGCGTGGCTGTGGGGATTTGTGCTCATTCAGCTACAAAAGCATTAGTGAGTTCAGACACTGATGTTGGGTGAGGAGGACTGGGGCGCAGTCTGCATTCCAGTTCATCCCAAAGGTGTTTAGTGGGGTTGAAGTCAGGGTTCTGTGCAGGACACTCAAGTTCTTCCACTCCAACCTTGACACACCATGTTTTCATGGAGATCGCTTTGTGCACAGGGGCATCGTCATGTAGGAACAGGCTTGGGCCTCTTAGTTCCAGTGAAGGGAAATCTTAATACTACAGCATACAAAGACAATCTATACAATTACGTGATTTTAACTTTGTGGCAGCAGTTTGGGTAAGAACCACGTATGGGTGTGATGGTCAGGTGTCCACATGTTTTTGGCCATATAGTGTAGTTTCTTGTAATTCTAAATGATCATAAACAATAAGTGTTGTTCATAATTTTATCCTTAAAAACTTTAAAGGGAAAATATTAGTGGTGACATCAAACAGTGATATAATGTAGGCAACAGTGGTAGCTTGGCGGTGCTTGGATTTGAGCTCATGACTTTCTGATCAGAAGTCCAATTTCTTAACCACTGAGCTACCACCATCCCGCAATACATGCTTCGAAGCCTGAGTACCTAGCACAACATCACTAGCTTGACCCTTTGTCTGCCTACTGGTTCTGATCATTACCCTTTGGTTTGTCTAATGAAACTGTACACTTGCTTCAAAAACTGCTGACATCATGTTTGGATAGCTAATTGTACTCATATTAATTATGAAAGTTGTTTTTTCTTTCTTTTTTTTTAACCACTGCAAAATATTTAGCAACCCCTGCTCTAGGAATATTGGATTACTGTGCACTTTTTCCTCACTCATTTGCAATATAAGTTTGTTTTTAGCTCTAATGCAGCCTGACACGACAAACGCGCTGCTGTTTCACTATTTTCAGCTTTAAGATTTTATATAGCTGATTTCATCTGTTTAAACATTTACTAAATGGTTATTGCCCTCGTTTTTATTTCAGGCTCATTATTTAGCCCACGTTTTATAGGCAGGTCATGACTGCTATGGAAAAGTAATATAAACTAATATGAATTGTAAAACACAGCCCAGGGTGTCATATACTGTAGCACGGGCCTGAATACAAAGCATAAAAGCAAACTAAGATGAAAAGTGTCCACTGGATTGTTCTTTCGGCTTTTATTGTGATTCAGTAGGGGAGGAGCAGGCCAGTCTTCATTAAAGCGTTCCGCTCCGGAGCACCTCCGACTGGTCCGTGCCAACCCGAGGCTATTTCACTTCCTCCGCTCCCTGTGCGCACTGTGATTAGTGCTGTTTACAACAAGAGGGAAACAATAACACCGGCTTTGTGGCGAGAGGTGCTGTGGAGATAAGTCATCTTTAATTCTGAGGGGTTCTCGTCGCCACTGTAGAATTGTTAAACTGGATATAAGACTGCACATGCCCGTCGAATGGAAGAACAAGGGCAAAATTTGACTTACCAATTTATTAATCATACAAACTGCGTGCTAAAATTAACATTTTGTTTGGCACATACGTTTATTCAAATAAAAGTATTATACTATACGTCGTATATAGTGTAAATATAGCATATATAGTATATACTATATAGTATAAAGTACTATACTTTTGTTCCTGTTAGAAGTTAGAGGTTGTGTGTTTTTTTTTTTTTTGTTTTACAGCGATGTTCAACATATTAAATTAGTGGAGTGGAATTAGTGGAGACAACAAACGCTGAACTCAATGTTCCAGCTCGGCTAGTTAGTGATCTCTGAGATAACGAGCATGATGGCGGTATTAGCATGGGCAGCATGTACAGATGAGGAGGTGAGAGAGCTGGACAGACTACAGTACTAAAGCATTGCTCTCTTTGTGTAGAGATGAGTGCTACTGCTGCTTTAGGCTACGTCCACATTAATCTTGATAGATCTGAAAACTGCATTTTCGTTTTTAAACGTCTACACTTGCGTTTTCAAACGTTTTCCAAAAACTGCTTGTCCACACTGAAACGTCTGAAAACGCTTACATCTCAATACTTTTCATGCATAAAAACGTACGAAGCTTTGGCCTGCATCATATCTGTCAGGTGTTTATTTAAAAATGCAATCTGAAGGTTGCATAAAGTGACATTAATCTTTAACAAAGTTATCAAACTAGATACATGGGTGTTGTTTGTTTTGAGTTGGATGGGTCACATGGCTGTGTCACATGTCATGTAGAGAAAAAGATGCATTTTCAAATTTATTTGGATTAACGTAGACCTTAGTGACCAAATGGGAACTTCCCAGTAGGAAAGACACATTTGAACGGCACTTTGAGAACTTTTTGAGAACACCGACTTCTCCGAATTGCGATTTCCATCACTTCAGCATGGTGCCGCTCATACTGAAAGTAAGAACAAGAAATGACAGCATGATTACCAGTCATTTGAGTTTCTGTTTATATTTGAAATAGCTAAATAGCCTACTGGCTGATACTTTGATCATTAAAATGTTCATTCGTTTTTTGCAGGGCTGTTTGATCAAACTGCTCTTTCATGTAATTTTTGGTGCTATTAACAGTGAATTATCACATCCACTTTAAAAATAAATTAAGCACTAAACAAACAACTCTTTAATTCCATTTTTTTGGTAGACATCTTACAGATGACAGCTGAGATCACCTGAACACTAGAATGTGGGACGTAGGAGGTCTGGCTTGGAAAATTGTGAGTTTCCAGTTGCCATGAATGTAGCATAAATCCTACTGGCACCACTGACACTGGTAGTCGAACAGCATTGTGGTTCATGTTAGCCAAAGTGAAAATAGACCAACAGCACAATGAATGAATTCTAAATTAAACAAACTCAGAATCTCATGAAATAAATAAATCTTGGACATCGTTAAAGATCTCATGCTAATTATAAACGTTAATATGCAAGTCACTCAGGGTGAATTTTTCCTTTAAGGTACCTTAAACTCAGTACAGAAACAGAACTACTGAGGTATCACGCCCCAAATCATCACACAACTGCTTCAAATTACATCATTTACCTACACCATACTATTTGTACATAAAAATCATATAGCATATCAATATAATCCTTATTTAGTAACTTTAGCTAAGCTAGCCAAACACAGAACTGCACTAATACTGGCAGCTAAGCAATATTTTTTTTCCAACAGTATCTTTTTTTATTTTAGCGTCTAACAAAGTTTGCCAACAAGCTAGCTAGTGCTGCTAAATAGCTAACTAATTAAAACCAAACCTAGCATTAAAATAATCTTTCAAATCTTTGGTTAACTATTTTGTACATAAAATATTAACCTGGCTTGCTAGCAAGCTAGCTAAGACTAAGCTAAGCAGTATTCCAGGTCACTAGCAAAGTAGCTAGCATTAGGCTAACTATCACATGATAATGTAATATTAAAACCATTAGAAATGATCAACGAAAGTGAAAATAGTTTGTAGTATATTTCTACATATTTATAAATATATGTCTTAAAATGTTCATTATATAAATGTTTATGTGTTTTGTATAATATTTTATTTAGGCTGAAATCGGCTAGCATAAAACGGTTTGCAATGCTGTGTAAACAAGTGCGCTTGTTGATTTCTTAGACAACATTGAGTCTTAAAGTGACAGAAACGACATTAACAAGTCTATTAGAGATGACTTAACTCAGCGTGGTCTGAAGTGAGTGTGTGATGATTTCTGCATGCAGTTAGCACAGTGCTAATTGGTGGTACTAAGCTTCCTTTATTTGTTAGCCATACATTCTGTAGTGCAAAAGCAGCATTTTGCTCAAACATGCCTTGACTGATGGACAATATTGAAGGTAAATGGAAGATTTGTCTATGTTTGAGGTTTAATGATGTTGTTTGAAGAGCATAATGACTCAAAACAGACTGAAAATTCAGAAATCTAAATGTTATACTTACACCCTGTGAGAAAATGTGTATACTTTCTGTATGATGGTTTTCAGGGAATGATTAAAAGCCAATGTTTCCATATCAATGCACAGATATCAAATACATAAATAAAATCAAGCATGTATCTCTCTTTCCATCACTGCTTTCCTTGTAATAATTCATTATTCGGAGTTGGTTCATGTGCAAATAATGTAACTCTGATGCTTTGCTATTAACTCGATGTGCTCAGACCCCTACCCCCCCCTGCCCCGCCCTGCCCGCCCGCCCCGGAACCCTCTTCGTATTTCTGTCTCATGCTCTGCCATTATGCATGATTAATTATCTGCCTATAGTGGCTCTCAGTGCTGGGCCATGGTAATTAAAAGATAATGATTGGCCCTTTTGAGCCTAACAAATAAAGATGCAGGAGCTAATCTGTGATATCAGCCTACTCAATAAAATATTAGACCTTGTGTGTGCAAAAAAGGAAATTTTTAATGCACACAGGGTCTGGCCTGCTTCTCTCTCTCTTTTTGTCTAGAGCTTTCCTCACTACTGCTTTCCCTCCAAGCAAAAAAAAAGAAAGAAAAAAAGAAAAAAGAAAAAGAACTCCTAATGAACACGGGCACGCTGCTACACATCCCCTACCCACCACAATGCTCTTTTGTTAATTACATGAAATTACAAGGATAAATGAGATATAATTCATGCTCTTTTAAAGAAAAAAAAATCAGTCACTTGCTATATTTCAAGTGCATTAAATTTTGCACAGGAGTTACAAGGGTTAAGGTTAAGGTACCCCAGCACATCGACAGTCCTGGGATTTGAGCTCACAGCATTCTGGTCATTCGCACAGAACCTTCATACAGAAAAGTCAGATGGTCTTCACATATAAATAAACACATGATTCTCAAGAACTTACACATGATTTTTAGACACTTCACTGGCCTGGTCTGATGAATCACATTTCTTTTACATCATGTGGATGGCCGGGTGCGTGTGCATCACTTACCTGGGGAAAAGATGGCACCAGGATGCACTATGGAAAGAAGTGAAGCCAGTGGAGGCAGTGTGATGCTCTGGGCAATGTTCTGCTGGGAAATCTTGAGTCCTGGTATATCCATGTGGATGTTACTTTGACATGTACCACCTACCTAAACATTATTGCAGACCAAGTATACCCCTTCATGGCAATGGTATTCCCTAACAGCAGTGGCCTCTTTCAGCAGAAAAATGTGCCCTACCACACTGCAAAAATTGTTCAGCAATGGTTTGAGGAACATGACAACAAGAGTTCAAGGTGTTGACTTAGCCTCCAAATGCGATGTGCTGGACAAGCAAGTCTGATCCATGGAGGCCCCACCTTGCAACTTACAGGACTTAAAGGATCTGCTGCTAACGTCTTGGTGCCAGATACCACAGCACACCTTCAGAGGTCTTGTGGAGTCCATGCCTTGACGGGTCAGAACTGTTTTGGAGGCACAAGGGGGACCTACACATCGTTGTATATAACCTGGTTTGCTTGAGGTTTTTATTTCCTCCACACTCTCTAGAGGATTTGCTGAGAAATATCTCCGTGCCAGTGGAGTATGATGTATGTATATAATCGGAGGGGCTTGAACAGCACAAGGTTGTATGTGCGTGTGTGTGTGTGAGATCACTCTTAAACGGGGGGAGCAGGAAAGAGTCATGGAATGTTTTTACAATAGATAAATGAAGTGTGACAGGTAATCGCACGGCCGCAGAGCGTAGTCGAGCGGAGACTTATTAATGCCACCGTTTGACCACACATGACAGGCCCTATTACCAAGTGCAACACGGCTTGAATGAGAAATGATCGCATGTGAATGCAGCAGAAGTTTCACCAGCAAACCACACAGCCAGGCTGCAGCTACGAGCCTGAAGAAGAGAAATCCCAAAGGTTTAACGACAAGGTTTTAGGTTCTCAGCAGAAATGTTGAACACAAAAGGAGCCGTGTATCTCTCCGGCATGCCTCATGTTCTCCAGAGAGTTTTTGTTCCATGAGATCAGCTCTCACTGTTCCGACAGGAGCGTGTGTGCCAATTCACTAAGCAGTTGCGTATCAGGAGGAAACAGAGTGAGCCAAAACACTTAACAAGTGTAGACAAAATGGAGATGAATCTTAAGCAGGATAAAAGTTTTTTTTTTTTTTTGTAGAGGAGATGCATAAACAATATGATAGACATCTTACAAAGCACTCGGTATGATGGATCGACAGTACAAACATGCCTGCTTACATTTCACTCCAATCTTTGTCTCCTTTTTTTTAAATGACGGCTTCAATTTCTTCTTTTTTTTAATCTTCTTTTCTCACTCCACATACTATAGATTGATTCCTGGCAGCAATCAATCCACCACCCCCAGTCCTCTGCTCTGCTCTAATAATGATTGCTGTTTTATTGAGAAAGAGCAAGGCTATGTATTTATTTCTTTATTTATTATCCCAGATAGCACAGATTAAAACATTGTATCATACTCGTGATGATGATGATGATGATGATGATGATGATGATGCCAATGATGATGCTGATTCATTGCAGAGTTCCCGGCAGTAAATAACTTACATTCTGAAGCATAATTCAGAGTCATGTGTCATCTCAGAAGAAAATAATGAATGCTACTGTAATGAATCACATTAAAAGAAAGTGACCTTGTAAAGGTGTTTTTTTAGTTGCAGTAGTTAACTGAGAAAACCTCCTTTTTTCACATTTCTCATATTCTATTTGATATGGCTACATAGATAATTTCATGTTTGATGTACTGGCTCTTATCTTACTTTAATACCATACTACTTGTATAATAAGTAACAAAGCGTCTCACCAAAATCTCACATCACAAAAAGCAATAACTTATTTTTCTTCCTACTATTCTTGCTACTACTACTATTACTACCACTAAAATTCTTGCTGCTACTACTACTAATATTATTACTAAAATTCTTACTACCATTACTACTACAGTACTATTACCACTATTACTAAAATTCTTACTACTACTACTAGTACTACCAATATTACTAAAAATCTTACTACCACTACTACTACTACTACCACTATTACTAAAATTCTTACTACCATTACTACTACTATTACCACTATTACTAAAATTCTTACTACTACTACTACTAAAATCCTTGCTACTACTACAGCTACTACCACTAAAACCCTCAGAATGAAATTTGATGTTTAATTAAAGTAGTGGGAAGTCCTACTACTACCACTACCACTAAAATTCTTGCTACTACTACTACTACCACTATTACTGAAATTCTTGCTGCTACTACTACTACTACTCCCACTTAAATTCTTACTACTACTGTGACTACTACTAATTCTTACTACGACTACAATGGCTACCTCTACTACTACTACTACTACTACTACTACTACTACTACTACCACTATTACTGAAATTCTTGCTACTACTACTACTACTACTACTACTACAACTACCACTAAAATTCTTACTACTACTGTTACTACTACTAATTCTTACTACGACAACAATGGCTACCTCTACTACTACTACTAAACTTCTTATAACTAAAATTCTTACTACTACTACCACCACTAAAATTCTTACCTACTCATAAAAAAAAAAAATCATATTTATATTGCATATATTCTTTTCAGATTATTTTCACCTGTGAGTCACATTGATATCATTTGCTGGTAACTAAAAAATATAAAGTAAAAATTAAATAAAACAGCTTATTTCCACACCTGTGCATACACACCTGCCATCAGAAAAATCCTAGCAAAAAGGTTTTGTGTATAGATTTGCATAAATACTCTTAATATTGTTAACAACTAGGATAAATATAGAATATATAAAGACAAAGAAAAATGAGTTTTTCAGTGACATTGCAGTAAAATATTAGGGTCAAAAGGACATTTGTAATGAACAGAATGTGAGTGTTTAAAAGATATAAATGGTCCTTTTTTTGACCCATTGACCCAATCAGAAACTCTGTATACTGACTCATTACTCATCCCAACTCCTTGGTTTTACCTCTGGCTTCACCTCATTCTCTCCAATGACACAAAACTCTGTCATACAGGAACTGTTCCCCTGAACATCTGGCTGGATGACGCCATTTTCGACACAAAAGGAACCACGCGACAGCATGTCTGGCTGCTAGCTGATAGATGTGTGTAAAAAGAAGGTGGTTTTGCTCCTCCGTGGAGTGAAAGTTAGATTTATGACCTTGCGCCAGAGAGGAAGCGAGCACAGAAATGTGGCGCAGACGCAGACAGCGCTAATTAGCACATGGCCCATAATGGATCATTGTGATGGGTGGCGTGCAGTGTAGCGAGCTCGGCGCTAACAACAACTTCAAAGACCAGGCTGATGATAACTCAATTTCAACACTAATCAGAGTTACTCAGTTATATAGTTTTAATGCTACTTTTAAAAAACTTTTTTTTTTTAATGTGTTTATTTTTTTATTGTTCATGAAAAACTAGTAGCTGATTCCATGACTGGACCACTATTTGTATCATACTGATATTACGTTTATAAATATGCATGTAAAGTAAAGGTAAAATACATTTTTAACACCGTTATGGTTTCCATCACAAAAGCCTTTGTGCATGTTTCAGATACATAACTTAAATAACCCTGTTTCCTAAATACAGTACATTCACCCCTATGAAATATCTATAATATTTGTCACATGTTCAACAGAAAGTCACATCATCCAAATTTTCTGAAAATAATGAGAAGAAGAAAAATACGTTCTCTCATTCTTATTTTCAGTGATATTGTTACATTGACTGATGAACTTACAACCTGTTACTCAAATTATAGTAAATGATTACTTTTATTACTATTATTACTAGTGTATTTGATCATTCTATTCCAAAAAGCCTCATCAAAGTTTAATTTTTAAGAGTTACAAGGGCTTAATGGCACAATTGAAGTTATATTTCTTAAGGAAGTTTACTTAATTCCATCCATCCATCCATTTTCTGTACTGCTTATCCTACACAGTGTCACGGGAGCCTGGAGCCTATCCCAAGGAACTTGGGGCATGAGGTGAGGGACAGCCTGGATGTTAGGACAGCACATTGCAGGGCACACACTACGGTCAATTTTAAATGCCAGTAAGCCTATAACACGTATTTGGACTGGGGGAAGAAACAGGGGAAGTAAATGCAAGCTTCACACACACACAGGGCAGAGGTAGGATTTGAACCCCAACCCTGGAGGTGCGAGGGAAACATGATAACCACTAAGCCACCCTGCCCCCCAAGTTTACTTAATTATTTAATAATACTAATATTAATGTAAAAACTTCTTATTTTTCACCAATTATAGGGGCAGTAATATAAAATACATAGTGGAGTGCATGTTAGTTATTTGATCATTTGAAATATATGGCATTACTACAACTTAAGCAAATTATAACCTGGAATTTTCCAAACTTCAGGGAGTCTGTGCCTATTGTTGTGTATTCTGAGATGCTTTTTTGCTCACCACATTTTTGACTGTGATTATGTGAGCTACTATAGCCTTCCTGTCAGGTATGGTCATTCTCCTCTGACCTCTCTCATCAACAAAGCATTTCCACCTGCAGAGCTGTCGCTCACTCGATGTTTTTTTCTTTTTTCTTTGCATGATTCTGTTTAAACTGCTGTGTTAAAATCCCAGGAGATCAGCAATTTTTGAAATACTCAAACCAGCATGTCTGGCACCAACAGCTATAGTATGCCAGGGTCAAAGTTACAGAAATCACATTTTCCCCCACATTATATTGTTTGATTTAAACTGAACCTCTTGACCTGTATCTAACCTGATTTTATGCACGGCACTGCAGTCACATGATTGGCTGATTGGATAATAGCATGAATAAGCAGGTGATCAAGAGTTCCTAACAAAGTGTGTATTGACTTCATCATTGTCATGAAACACTACTATTTCCTAGGGACTGGTGTTTGTTCTGCACATATCCTGTTGATTCAGGTGAAGTGGTCTGTAGTGGTGCACAAACAAGATAAAACTCATTTCCTTGCTACATTCCTCTTTCCTTTTTGGAGCAGAACCCATCAATTTTAATGTAATATTGCTTTTGTGACATTGTCATCTCTGCAGAACTCTGTTTCGCACTTTGTGTCCTGTGGAATAAAAGACACATATTTGCAGTTACAGTTCTTTTTCCCCCTGCACAATAGACACAGAGCACCATCCTCCACAAGGAGGCTCAGAAATACATTTCAAGTCCAACAACACCTATAACAGTGACAATAATGTGGTCCCTTATTCTCAGGATAACATTTTGGCACACAATTACAAGTCCATTTTTAGAGGAAATTTGGCTGGTGTTGGGAAGGTGATTGGTTTCTTATGCAGTGGGTGCTGGACCAATGGGCCATGGTAATTAAAGTAGTTTAATAATACTGGGAGAAATGTTTCCCTGCTGACTCACCTAGGATAAATATTTAATCATTCACTGTAATGATAATAGGAATACAATGTGCCAAGCACTCAATTGCTGCTCTTCGACAGAGACTTTCAACCTGCATGGTGCCATTAGGCTAAATGATGAATGAGACATAATGACCTATTTTAATTCTGGTTTGCAATGACAAGGAATTAGATTCCAGGTATGATGTCTTATTTGATCTGTATTTGTTGAAATGGCAACATGTTTAAGTGATCATGGGTGAATTTATTTATTTATTTATTTATTTTTACCTTTTTAGTCAGATTATTGTATGCACACTTTTCAGGGCTGTTAGAAATTGCCAGATGATGTCATAGACAGATTGGCAAGATTAAAAATAGATTTACAAAATACTATAATTTCTTAGAACTTATAACTAAAAAGCAGTGGTAGTGAGTGTTCAGCTGATAGGTACAATGAAATGGTTACAAATGGAACAACTTGCTTTCATTTTGTGTAAATATCACCAAGAAGATAGTTTAAAATGAGGAACAAATACAGTGCTGTGAAAAAGTATGATTTCTTCTGTTTTCGTGTATATCTCATACTAAATAGTTTTAGATCTTCAAACAAAATGCAACATAAAACAAAGGCAACCTGAGTAAACACACAATTTATTTTTATTGAAGCAAAAAGTTATCCAACACCTATCATCCATGTGAAAAACTAAATTTAAAATCTGTTTGCGCCACCTTTAGCAGCAATAACTGCAACCAAACGCTTCCGATAACTGGAGATCAGTCTTTCACTTACTTTTAGGTCTAGGACTAGCTCCTATGCTTTGGATCATTGTCTTGCTGCATAATCCAGTTGCACTTGAGTTTCAACTTACAGACTGAAGACCGAACATTCTCCTTTAGTTATTTTCTGGTAGAGAGCAGAATTCATGTTTTCCTCAATAACTGCAAGTTGCCCAGGCCCTGAAGCAGCAAAGCATCCCCACACCATCACACTCCCACCACCATGCTTGACCGTAGGTGTGATGTTCTTTTTGTGGAATTCTGTGTTTGGTTTATGCCAGATGTAACGGGACCTCTGTCTTCCAAACAGTTTCACTTCCGACTCATCAGTCCACAGAACATTCTCCCAAAAGGTTTGAGTATCATCAAGGTGTGTTTTGGCAAAATTAAGATGAGCCTTAGTGTTCTTCTGGCTTAGCAGTGGTTTTCACCTCACCACTCTTCCATGGATGCCATTTTTGCCCAGTGTCTTTCTGATAGTGGAGTCATGAACAGTGACCTTTATTGATGCAAGAGAGGCCTGTAGGTCCTTTGATGTTGTCCTTGGGTATTTTGTGACTTGCTGGATGAGTAGTTGCTGTGCTCTTGGAGGAATTCTGGAAGGTCGGCCACTTCTGGGAAGGTTCACTACTGTGCCGAGTTTTTCCATTTGGAGATAATGGCTCTCACTGTGGTCCTTTGGAGTCCCAGAGCCTTTGAAATAGCTTTGTAACCCTTCCCAGACTGATGTTTGTCATTCACCTTCTTCCTCATAATTTCTGGAATTTCTTTCAACTTTGGCATAGTGTGTTACTGGGTGAGCCCTTTTAACCAACTTCATGCTGTTGAAAAAGTTCTATTTAAGTGTTGATTTCATTGAACAGGGTTTGCAGTAATCATGTCTGGTTGCGTGTAGTCCAGCTGAACCCCATTATGAATGCAGTTTCATAGATTTGGGGAATTAGTAACTACAGGGGCAAATATATTTTCACACAGCCCCAGTTGGTCTTGGATAACTTTTTTGTTTAATGAATAACTATCATTTAAAACCTGTATTTTGTGTTTACTCAGGTTGCCTTTGTTTTGTCTTAGGTTTTGTTTTCATTTCTAAAACAATTTAGTATGAGATATACACACAAACAGAAGACATCAGGATGAGGGCAAATATTTTTTTCACAGCATTGTAAGCAAGTAGGTACAAACAATGGTGATCAGTGATTGATCGTTAGGAACAATGGTGATCAGGGATGGAGCATTGGGAACAATGGTCATCAGTGATTGGTTGTTGGGAACAATAGTGATCAGTGATTGGGCATTGGTAGCAATAGTGATCAGTGATTGGTCATTAGAAACAGGCTTTTTGTCACTAGACTTTTTTTTTTTTTTAAATAAAGTTGCTAAAAATGTCAAAATACTTGCCAAAAGTAGTAACCATAGCCACTAAGTTGGCAACACTGAGAATATATTCACTGTGGTTTTATTTTTGTTCTGTTTGGGTTGTCCAGCTAAAGACAAAGATAGTATGTGACACCCTGATGGAATTTCCAATGACAAAACAGACAGGCTTGAGTGGACAGCACTAGAAAAATGATCATAAGTGGCTTGGGAACCGTAACGTAAACACATTAGTCACATTGTTCAAACCCTCCTTTGTTGCATTCTCCCTCATGACTTCCTCCAAGCACATTGTGCTGCCAAGAAATCTCACTTCAATTTTTCTTTAATGCTTTCACCCATATAGACACAAGAGGGAGTTATGATCAATAGCACGCATTCGGGCATCATTATCCAGATACGTCCTCCACTGCACTCAGCCACTTAAATCATAGGGTTGTGCCCTCGCAACCTCACGATCTCCTGTCACATTAAAGCCTGATTTATGAAGCTTTAATGGCGTCCAGCCCTTAATTAGCTGACAGTGCGAAAGTGCGGACCTCATCAAGCCTGGGCTGTCCGTCTGCAAATGAGGATCTCGGTCTTTCAACGCCCGTCTCTCTAAATCACCCATATCAAGAGGAAATCCAACACAAAAGACACTTGCTGTAACAGCATGAGTCGTTAGGCCATAGTTAAACCCTCAGGCTCTGATGAGCTCAGTGGAGATTTTGTCTGATTTTCAGGCTCCAGACTGCATGTGCAGCATTTCTCTACCAACGTGGATCCTAGTAATGAACGGCTTTTGTGTTGTGATGGGTCATCTTGCACAAACGCTGTGGTCTTTTAAGTGTTGAGAGCAAACTATGGTGCACAATTCAGTCTAATCTGCTTCGTTTAAGGTCAGTATGAAAGAAGCTTGTCAAAGTTTATTCAACAGCGGAGATGATCCCCCTTAATTAAACCAACCCCCCTTTTGCACCCCCATCATCTGTGTTTGGCATCTAATCCATTCCAGCTCACATGGAAGCCCGGGCCATCATTAGTGAACTCAATTTGGGCTGGGTAATGGAGCAGCTTGGTCTAACAAGTCGTTTCACAGCAGTAGTACCCTGAAGAGAGAGTGAATGTATTATGGCTGTGCTGCGTCACTTACTCATTAGCTCAGCACGGACTTATTGCGGTGAAGCACACGTGAAATGCACCCAGTAGCCTCCGTTATACTGGAACGGCTGATAAATTGCATAATAACCAGATTAGCCATATGTCACGCTAAGCCTTTGGCAAAAGCCAGGGGGATTGGGATGATTCTCCATTCCTGCGGAAATGAGGAACCTATAAATAGCAGATTGTGAAGCTCAATCCGTCTAGTCTAAAGAGAAGCGCTTGCATCGTTCTAATAAAGCAGGGACATCCAAGATTCATCTGTTTATGCATACACTGTGTCTCTTCTACAAATAATAGTACCAGAGGGTTGTTAAAATGTTGATACAAACACAGTGGTTTTATTTGTCATTTCACTTTTAATGTAATTTCCTCACCACAGCGGGTTATTTTAGTCTGGCTTGCAAATGTTCTGTGTCTCCATTGATAACAATGATAATTTGAATCGCCGTCACTGCGCTGGTAAACGCAACTGCAGTGGATGTTTTCTGGGTCATTTACTCAGTATTTTCTTTTGAGCTCGGAGCTCATCTTGTCTTGGATGGTGAACAATAGAGAATCCTTTACTTCTGAATGATGAAGAAAACAGTCAGTGGCTACAATTGGATATTGGCAGGAGACTCGCGGTTTGGAAAGCAATTACACTGAACTCTAGAAAGAAGAGCTGGCCATAAGTACGACCCCCGAGAGACAGCATTCACAGGCTGCTTGCGGGTGATTCGGCAGGACTCTTTCACACTTCCAATAATTGTCATTACCCTTGCGTCACACATGTCACTTATTTGTGGCAGAGAATATAGACCCATAGACCAGACAGGGCCAAGTGCTAAGAGCTGTTCAATTTTTTTGTTAGAGAATAGATGAGATTAAATTAGACAAACATGTCTGGCATCAACAAAGCTGGATTTTAATGTGTGGATGCACGTGCTAGAGGATGAGTCATTCTTTGAAAACGAGCATGTGAGTTATGATAAAATGCTTGAGATCAACATCCAGGAATGATGTTTGATGATAATAATAGTGGTATCTCCAGAATTATCAGCACCTTTCAAGAAAATGGCTGAAAATTATTGAAAAATGATTACACCCA
Organism: Cranoglanis bouderius; assembly: GCA_023630585.1. Lineage (NCBI taxonomy): Eukaryota > Metazoa > Chordata > Actinopteri > Siluriformes > Cranoglanididae > Cranoglanis > Cranoglanis bouderius. Next base: position 5,902,398 of record CM042566.1, read on the forward strand.
AGGTTTACATTTTCCGCTCATGGCTTTAACAAAATCACACAAAACAAGCAAACTGTCTGTATAAACTATTGTTGCCACATTTTGGTGATGTGGATGGAGCCTCATAGATACCTTAAGGATTTACACTTGAGATTATGCCCAAGATTTACTCTTTCTTCAGTGGATTCTGTAGACCTGTACCTAAGAACTGCTGCTGAAATCATAGTGTCTGATGCTCATTCTTTTCAGCACACTTGGTATTGGATTGATTTTATAGTATACACTTGTAGAAGCATAATGATTTATAATCCCACAATCTGGTATCACCCAGAAGAGGATGGGTTCCCTTTTGAGTAGGGTTTAACAATACACTCAGGTCACAATTAAATTCGATTCACAATACTGGCTTCACGATTCGATTCAATTTGTTTCTAAGAATATTTCCTACAAAATTTTAATGAAGAAAAGTTTTGAAAAGACTTCTTTTTTTATTTCCAAATCATAAACAATGCAAACCAATGTGAATTTTTGTCTGTATGAAACTAACTAAATAAAAACATGCTAAGTAATTTATAAATTTGATTCAATAAACAAAGTCTCTGACCTGGGGAAAATAATTGACTGAAACATAATGAATTCCATAGCAGCTCCTGATGCGTCATTTTAACTGTAAATAGAGCTCCAAAGTAGGCTAAAATGCCCAAATTCTATGGCTATGACTATGGGTGGTTTAGACAGCAGCGGCATGGGGCTGGTGTCGTTTGAAAGCTACTGAACAGCTCTTTTTAAATGTTATAATGTGGATGTGTAAACTTATAACATATAATGCCTGTCAGTCATTTTAACCAGGAGCTATCAGACACTTTACAAGTGCAGATGATTCCTGGTAATGGTGCAGACTCGCTATGAAAGAATGCAATAATGTGACCAGCGTCCTCTCTATATATTTTAACTCCATGTGTTGCTCAGATTGGGACAGGTTGTGTTCAAATAGTCCATTTTTTATATGCATAATTAATAGAATGCTGAGTCCCACAATGTGAATTGCAGATTTCGACGATGCACATCGTCATATTTTTGCATCACGATGCATCGTGTCAATGTTTCTTCCTCATGTCATCTTAGGGATTTTTTTCTTGCTACTCTCACATCTGGCTTGTTCATTGGGGATCTAAATCTATATCCAGATTCCTGTAAAGCTTCTTTGTTGACATAAGGTTGTGTTATGACACTTTCTGTAGCTCAGTATACTTCCTTTCCTTCCATTCCTTAACAATTTTTGCAGTGTGGCAGGGCACATTATCCTGCTGAAAGAGGCAACAGCCATTAGGGAATACTGTTGCCACGAAGGGGTATACTTGGTCTGCAACAATGTTTAGGTAGGTGGTACAGTGGGGGAAAAAAAGTATTTGATCCCCTGCTGATTTTGTACGTTTGCCCACTGACAAAGAAATGATCAGTCTATGATTTTAATGGTAGGTGTATTTTAACAGTGAGAGACAGAATAACAACAAAAAAATCCAGAAAAACGCATTTCAAAAAAGTTATAAATTGATTTGCATTTTAATGAGGGAAATAAGTATTTGACCCCTTCGACTTAGTACTTGGTGGCAAAACCCTTGTTGGCAGTCACAGAGGTCAGACGTTTCTTATAGTTGGCCACCAGGTTTGCACACATCTCAGGAGGGATTTTGTCCCACTCCTCTTTGCAGATCCTCTCCAAGTCATTAAGGTCATTTTCAATGCCCTGGCTGAGGGAAGGAGGTTCTCACCCAAGATTTGACGGTACATGGCCCCGTCCATTGTCCCTTTGATGCGGTGCAGTTGTCCTGTCCCCTTAGCAGAAAAACACCTCCAAAGCATAATGTTCCCACCTCCATGTTTGACGGTGGGGATGGTGTTATGACTTGGGGTCATAGGCAGCATTCCTCCTCCTCCAAACATGGCGAGTTGAGTTGATGCCAAAGAGATCTGATCACACCTGACCACAACACTTTCACCCAGTTCTCCTCTGAATCATTCAGGCAAACGTCAGACGGGCCTGTACATGTGCTTTCTTGAGCAAGGGGACCTTGTGGGCACTGCAGGATTTCAGTCCTTCACGGTGTAGTGTGTTACCAATTGTTTTCTTGGTGACTATGAGATCATTTCCCAGCTGCCTTGAGATCATTAACAAAATCCTCCCATGTAGTTCTGGGCTGATTCCTCACCGTTCTCATGATCATTGAAACTCCACAAGGTGAGATCTTCTGTTGTCACCATCTCACCAAGCTGCTTGGCGATGGTCTTGTAGCCCATTCCAGCCTTGTGTAGGTCTACAATCTTGTCCCTGACATCCTTGGACAGCTCTTTGGTCTTGGCCATGGTGGAGAGTTTGGAATCTGATTGATTGATTGCTTCTGTGGACAGGTGTCTTTTTACAGGTAACAAACTGAGATTAGGAGCACTCCCTTTAAGAGAGTGCTCCTAATCTCAGCTTGTTACTTGTGTAAAAGACACCTGGGAGCCAGAAATATTGCTGATTGATAGGGGATCAAATTTTTATTTACTTATTTCTGTCATTAAAATGCAAATCAATTTATAACTTTTTTGAAATGCGTTTTTTCTGGATTTTTTTTGTTGTTATTCTGTCTCTCACTGTTAAAATACACCTACCATTAAAATTATAGACTGATCATTTCTTTGTCAGTGGGCAAATGTACAAAATCAGCAGGGGATCAAATACTTTTTTCCCTTACTGTACATGTCAAAGTAACTTACACATTAATGCCAGGCCCTGAGGTTTCCCAGCAGAACATCACACTGCCTCTGCTGGCTTGCCTTCTTCCGTAGTGCATCCTGGTGCCATCTCTTCCCCAGGTAAGTGACGCACCGGCACCCGGCGATCCAGTCCTTACTTTGACTACTTTTGGTAGGTACTAACCACTGCATACCAGGAACACCCCACAATACCTGCCGTTTTGGAGATGCTCTGACCCAGTCGTCTAGCCATCACAATTTAGCCCTTGCCAAAGTCTCTCAGATCCTTACGCTTGCCCATTTTTCCTGCTTCCAAAACATCAACTTCGAGAACTGACTATTCACTTGCTCCCTAATATATCCCACCCCTCGAGAGGTGCCACTGTAACGAGATAATCCATGTTATTCACTTCACCTCTCAGTGTGGAAACCACATGTTTTTTTTTTTTTTGTTTTTTTTTAAACTGGAAATAAATGTTCAAATTCTAAAATAAAAAAGGAAATCTGCTTGACAATCTTGACTATTAAATATTCAAAATGTTGCACAATTTCTAGGTCCCTATTTAAATGTGAGCAAATGTGTGATATTGGCACATGTTCAGACAACACGCCGATGGATTTGATCTAACATACATCATCAGGTTTTACATAAACTTGAGTCCGTGTACATACCAAATACTAAGAAATTCTGAAATTCATGTAAATATTCTACTTGGATTATTTAGTTAAATTGAAAAAGAATGCCAATTAGAAGAATTTTCACTAGTGGTCTCAGACTTTAGGACCCCACTGTATATTTGTAATATTAACTACTACTCCTACTCCTACTGCTACTACTACTACTACTCCTCCTACTACTACTACTACTACTACTACTACTCCTCCTACTACTACTAAATTTCCCTCTGATTGCCTGATATTCATTTCACAGTTCAGTCTAATCTCATCATATCATTTTGCATGATTAATGACCATCACTCACAAGCTGCCTAATCAGTTGCGTAATGATTAAGTAATTAATTATTTTTCGGTGCTGTATCAAGCTAAAATGGAAGCATTTTATACAGATTATTATTATTATTATTATTATTATTATTATTATTATTATTATTATTATTATTATTAAATTTAAAAAATATTATTATTATTATTATTATTTTTTTTTTACTGAATATGCATCTCTTGGAATGCAGTAATTTGAGTTCACTGTTTCTCTGTGCTCAACATATTCCTTCAGCAAATTTGGCTTCTTGCGTCAGTTTTTTTCTGGCAAGCTGTCAATGAAGCGGCTATATCGGGACATTAGGCAGAAAAGAATCACTTCAGATTTTATTAACTTCTCTGCCTCCCACGGTAAGTACACATTTATGGAAGAAAAGTGCTGGATTTGGAAGAGTCTGTGTGTGTGTCCTTAAATTGGCCCAGGTGTTTCCTTTGTGGAAGACAATGGATGGATGGATGCATGGATGGAAGAAAGAGAGATGTGTTTAGCAGCAGTTCCTTTGGGATGTCTGTTGTCTGGAATGGTTACATGCGATATACCAGTCCCTGCTATATTTTCTCTCTATCTTTCACTCAGTCACCATGGGATCATGCCAGCCTGCCACACCACAGATGCCCATAACACAATCTAGCAGACGTGCTGTATTGAAACATTATGCACACTCCTGAGTCCCAGCTGCTTCATATGCTGGAACTATGGTGATGGCTTGTCTTATTGACTTCCATCACAGCTTTTCTTCTTCTGCTCCTTCTTCATTTCTTGTTTATCGATCTTCTTCGCTTCAATTCACAAAAACCATTACGTTATCCATTACAGATGACTTGGTGTATGACTTACCATCACATTCATGACAGTATATCATGAATGTGATTGTAAGTCATACCTCAAGTTATCTGTAATTAACTTTTCCTTCCCAAACATTACAAGCTGTAGACTCACCAATAATTACTGTACTTTACGTTTAATAATTACTGCAAACTTTTGTTTGTTTTGCTGTGCCAGAGACTACAAGTTTACAAGTAATGCTGCACATCAAAGCAGGAAATTAGCACAATAATTATAGAGATGGAAGAGGTAATTATTTGTGATTTATGATTTTTCATAAAACCTTGTTTATTTCAGAGGCTCATACCTGGTCATGGCATATGAGCCACAAAAAGTACCCCCCTTCACAAAGATTTCAGTTTTTAGGATGAGCATATGAAAACTAAATCAGTCATGCTTCCTCATCCAGTGTCTCAAAAAAATAAAACTGTATTTTATTCTGGGGAGAATAAGACATGGAGGACCGAGCCAAACTTGCTTTTATATTTATCTGTAATTAGACATTTATTTATTTATTTATTTCTCCTCAATGTGGCCATATGTCTTCTCTTCTCTTCTCTCCAGTGAGTAAGCCAGCATGAAAGCATGAAGCCTCACATACTTATCATTATGCTTTCATTCACATTTGCACTTTCTAAATGTTTTTTTTCACATTTGTTCACATTTCACGTTCTTCATAACAGGCTGGTCTGTTATCATTTGATGCATGAGCCATCCTGACCTCTGACCCAGCACATAGCACCAAGAGCTTTAATGAAATCAATACTGAAAAGTAATTTAATTACAACATGCCAAAAGATGTTTTAGAAATCTTCTGGACAGTATACTTTCAAAGAAATCAGAACGTGATATTTATTTATTTCCATCTGGCAAGTGGGCTGGAATGATGGATCATGGCATTGCAAGATTTCATTTTTCTTCACCCTTGACAAGCAGAATGAAAAGTTAAGATATTAATGAGGCCATTAGTTGTTTCATGAATGGTCCTTAGTCCCCCACAGACACACCATATTTTGGCCATTGCTTGGTACAAGCATAGTTATAGGAAAACTGAGATGATGCATTGGACTAAAACAGACACTAGATTCTAACTATTGAATTGAACTAAACTAAGAGCGTCCTTGAAGATTTTGTGCAAAAATGCCAGCACTATGCAGCATCTGAATTGAAGAATAAGTGACAGTTTAAAGCAATTTGAACAAGGAATTACTCGGGTAATATGTGTTCTCGCTCATATTCTGAGGCATTTACTACAAAAGATAAGGCAGGGTTATAGCTTCTTGCAGGGTGAATTTACTCTCTATTACTGTTGAATACTGTTTCTACCACAGGACTGTTGAATGCTCAGTTCTGATTGGTCATAAGGTGTTTAATTTTTAATTTTTTTTTTTTATAACAACAGCTCAGATAATGGATCTGGCTAAAATGCTTATCTTAAAGATTGTTTTACTATGTTATCTTTCTGTAGTAACAATAAACGGATTAAAAAACATGCATAATCATTGATGTGGTGGAACATTTATTATTATTATTATTATTATTATTATTATTATTATTATTTTTGCTTTGTAACAATCAGAGGTAAAGCTGCAACTTTACAACATGGGAAAGTCTTCAGGACAGAGGATTTTACTCTTTGCAATTTCTTGCTAACTCGACAAGTTACTTTTTTTGTCTTTTTATCTTCGAGAGAGAGAGAGAGAGAGAGAGAGAGAGAGAGAGAGAGAGAGAGAGAGAGAGAGAGAGAGAGAGGATGGTGAAGGAATGAATGTTTATACATAGCTGAAAAAAAATATATAACAGGAAACAGGAACTAACTTGTTTCATGGATGTTCCACAACATTAAATATAACTACAAACTCATAAAAGGTATGACATGCTGTTCTTTAATTAATAAAAATATTGCTGTGGTATGAGAGGAATAAAACACCACTGAATGTGCTGGTATGGGAAAATAATAAACTTCAGTATGGTAACATCCTTACCCAAACACAGCACCCCATTGATGATTGAAGCCCCATCAAGGTTTATTCCTTATATACTAGAGTATTATTGTTGGATTTGGAGCAGATTTATACTTATTACAGCAATAAAATATGAATGACTTGTACATAAACTGACTTATTTGCACATGGTTTATGCGTGATGTATTAAGTACTATGACTAATATGGCATTTAGGTTCCTTATGTCTTTGAGTACAAGGGTGTTTGGTGCTGTGGGAGAGCAAAAATAAGGACTGTCTAGCCATAATTAGTTACAATGTATCAAATGCATCCACACGAACATGTTGTGGAGAGAACAGTGTTAAATCCCATGTGAGGTTTTGCAGAAATGTAATTGCAATTTTTAATTCATGTAATACTATTACTCCTGTGCAAAGGTTCTGGTTGTTCTCCCTTATTAGTGCTGCTGTTTGCCCAGTTCCAGTCCCAGAATAGTGAATGGACTAATTGCTCAAGTAATTCTAAAGATCTCCTCCTTTCACTGAATGAATTAATATTGTCCCATTGAATAGTTCAGAATCTACGGATTAGCAAGTGTTTCTGTAAAATCTAACAGAGAAAATCAGCCATTATTATTATAAAATCCCTGACATATGAAATAAATTATTCTTTTACTTAAATATCTTAAATGTCTTAAGTGAGTGTGCCCCCCCCCCCCCCCCTTTTTTTCTCACTCTCTGTCTCTCTCACTCTTCTCTCTCTGTGGGTTTTAGATTGCTAGCTCAAGCACAGACTCCTCACCGGCATGCTATTTTTAGTCTGCTAATAAGAATTCATGTGAAGGTGCCACTTTCTCTTGAAACAGTGTGTACAGAATGGCTGGGTCTCAGAAGATAATCATGGCCAGAAAGATAAACTAAGTGGTTCATTGATCTGAGGTGATGCTTGTAAATAAGACTCTGTGTGTGTATATGTATGTATATATATATATATATATATATATATATATATATATATATATATATATATATATATATATATATATATATATATATATATATATACTATCTCACAAAAGTGAGTACACCCCTCACATTTTTGTAAATATTTTATTATATCTTTTCATGGGACAACACTGACAAAATGACACTTTGTTACAATGTAAAGTAGTGAGTGTACAGCTTGTATAACAGTGTAAATTTGCTGTCCCCTCAAAATAACTCAACACACAGCCATTAATGTCTAAACCGCTGGCAACAAAAGTGAGTACACCCCTAAGTGAAAATGTCCAAATTGGGCCCAATTAGCCATTTTCCCTCCCCGGTGTCATGTGACTCGTTAGTGTTACAAGGTCTCAGGTGTGAATGGGGAGCAGGTGTGTTAAGTCTGGTGTTATCGCTCTCACACTCTCTCATACTGGTCACTGGAAGTTCAAATGGCACCTCATGGCAAAGAACTCTCTGAGGATCTGAAAAAAAAGAATTGTTGCTCTACATAAAGATGGCCTAGGCTATAAGAAGATTGCCAACACCCTGAAACTGAGCTGCAGCACAGTGGCCAAGACCATACAGCGGTTTAACAGGACAGGTTCCACTCAGAACAGGCCTCGCCATGGTCGACCAAAGAAGTTGAGTGCACGTGCTCAGCATCATATCCAGAGGTTGGCTTTGCAGAATAGACGTATGAGTGCTGCCAGCATTGCTGCAGAGGTTGAAGGGGTGGGGGGTCAGTCTGTCAGTGCTCAGACCATACGCTGCACACTGCATCAAATTGGTCTGCATGGCTGTTGTCCCAAAAGGAAGCCCCTTCTAAAGATGATGCAAAAGAAAACCCGCAAATAGTTTGCTGAAGACAAGCAGACTAAGGACATGGATTACTGGAACCATATCCTGTGGTCTGATGAGACCAAGATAAACTTATTTGGTTCAGATGGTGTCAAGCGTGTGTGACTTTGTACTGTGAGGAGTACAAAGACAAGTGTGTCTTGCCTACAGTCAAGCATGGTGGTGGGAGTGTCATGGTCTGGGGCTGCATGAGTGCTGGGGAGTGTACTGTGACATGTACTATGACATACTGAAGCAGAGCATGATCCCCTCCCTTCGGAAACTGGGCTGCAGGGCAGTATTCCAACATGATAACATGATAAGGAGTGGAAGAGGATTCCAGTGGTAACCTGTAAAGCTCTGGTGAACTCCATGCCCAACAGGGTTAAGGCAGTGCTGGAAAATAATGGTGGCCACTTTGGGTGTAAATTTTCACTTAGGGGTGTACTCACTTTTGTTGCCAGCGGTTTAGACATTAATGTCTGTGTGTTGAGTTATTTTGAGGGGACAGCAAATTTACATTGTTATACAAGCTGTACACTCACTACTTTACATTGTAGCAAAGTGTCATTTCTTCAGTGTTGTCCCATGAAAAGATATAGTAAAATATTTACAAAAATGTGAGGGGTATATATATATATATATATATATATATATATATATATATATATATATATATATATATATATATATATATATATATATATATATATATATATATATATATAAAAAATTTGGGATATTACCAAATACAATTTGAACACATACAGATACAAATACAAATATGATTAGGAGACAAACTGTTCTTTTTTGCTTGCCAGGAAAGTTCCTATGCCATCTGTTTGAGACTATCGGGCAACAAGGGACTGGCATCCCATGGGACCCCACAAAAAATTAGACAAAGAGAAGGAACTCGGCAGGTAGGTTGGCGCAAACATCTTGGATAACTAACCACAGTTCTTCTGTGGATTTAGGCAGCCTCAATTGCTTCTCTCACTTTATGTAATCCCAGACAGACTTGATGATGTTGAGATCAGGGCTCTGTGGGGGCCATAACATCACTTCCAGGACTCCTTGTTCTTCTTTACGCTGAAGATAGTTCTTAATAACTTTCGCTGTATGTTTGTGGTCGTTGTCATGCTGCAGAATAAATTTGGGGCCAATCAGATGCCTCCCTGATGGTATTGCATGATGGATAAGTATCTGCCTGTACTTCTCAGCATTGAGGATACCATTCATTCTGACCGAATCCCCAACTGCATTTGCAGAAATGCAGCCGCAAACTTGCGAGGAACCTCCACCATGCTTCACTGTTGCCTGTAGACACTCATTTGTGTACCGCTCTCCAGCCCTTCGGCAAACAAACTGCATTCTGTTACAGCCAAATATGTAAAATTTTGACTCATCATTCCAGAGCACTTGCTGCAATTTTTCTGCACCCCAGTTCCTGTGTTTTCATGCATAGTTGAGTCACTTGGCCTTGTTTCGACGTCAGAGGTATGGCTTTTTGCCAGAAAGTCTTCCATGAAGGCCACTTCTGACAAGACTTCTCCAGACAGTAGATGGGTGTACCAGGGTCCCACTGATTTCTGCCAGGTCTGAGTTGATGGCACTGCTGGACATCTTCCGATTGCGAAGGGAAGTAAGCCTGATGTGTCTTTCATCTGCTGCAGTAAGTTTCCTTGGCCGACCACTGCGTCTACAGTCCTCATCGTTGCACGTTTCTTTGTGGACAATACATCTGGAAACCCCTGCCTGCCTTTTAATTTCTGCCTGGGAGAGACACTGCTGATGCAGTATAACTACCTTCTGTCTTGTTGCTGTGCTCAGTCTTGCCATGGTGTATGACTTTTAACAGTAAACTATCTTCAGCAACCTCACCTTGTTAGCTGTGTTGTTTGGCTGTTCCTCACCCAGTTTTATTCCTCCTACACAGCTGTTTCAGTTTCAGTTAATGATTGTGTTTCAACCTACATATTGAATTGATGATCATTAGCACCTGTTTGGTATAATTGTTTATTCATACATCTGACTATATGTCTACAAAATACCTGACTTTGTGCAAGTGTACCTAGAAGAATTGATGCTGTTTTGAAGGCAAAGGGTGGTCACACCTAATACTGATTTGATGTAGATTTTTATTCTCTTCACTCAACATATCTATTTTTGTAAGCATTCTTACTTTACAGCATTTTTTTCCCACACAAATGCATTGATTAATTGAGATTAATTGATTTAAAACAGCAACATTTTCTAGTTGAGACCAATTATGAGCTAGAGTGTTGTAGCTGAGGTTGAGAAACTGCCAGAGCCAGAATTAACACATCATGCTGACAGTGCTGACATGTCTTCATCTGTGTTTTTTTTTTATTCAAAAATAAATAAATAAATAAACAAAGATGATCTGAATTAGGTCACTCTCACAGATACACATAGTGGCATTGCATTACACCCCTAAAATATAGTATATATATCATTTGTAGTCACCATCAGCCTTTATCATATCAGTGGCTTAAAGGCATTAGATATTCCTCCCATTTCTACCTTGTTGGTGTGTTAAATATATTACCTTCTTGATCCTGTATTTAAACTGGAAGATCTGCTATGTGAGAGTGCGTAACTCATCACTGTGGACCAGTCGCTGTCATACTCATGCCAAGCAAACAGCCAAGCAAAGGGTCATCTAGTTCATTTGTATGGCTGATAGCCCCTATTGGAAAGGTGATGACAGCAGCTCTCTACTTCTCAAGCTGAGCTGAGCTAAGTCTACCTGCTTAGCTTCGCTCGTTTTTCAGAATTCAGCAAATTGGAAACAAATCCAAACATCATTAGCTGCTTCTCTAAAGATGACCGATGTTCTGCTTGAACCCTTTCGAGAGCTAGACAGCCTTCCACTGCTGTCTACTTATTTTCTTCAATACCATGGTTTTCCTGCATGTAATCATTCATAAAGGCTGCAGTCACTACGTTTACTACTAAAGATGCAATGTAATTACTGTAATACCTAATTACCATTTACTGTACTCTTATACACATCTACAAATGCCCAAGCATATTTAAACACCTTTGGCTAGTACAAACCCTCAACTTAGGCCTTGTCTTAAATAGCATTCTATGCTCAGCAGTCTTCCTCCAGGTCTACACTTCGGTGACATCATCATAGTGCAGGCCGTGATGTCCTAAAGGGGTCAGTCTAGCTAACAAGGGACATCCTGATACAGTACTGTGCAAAAGTTTTAGGCACCCTATTTTTTTAGCTATAGATTTTTTTATTTTATGACTTCTATGTGATCAGTTGTGCCGGTGTCTAATATTTTTATTTAAATTTTTATTTTTTTTGTCACACCAAATATTGACTTTGTTTCATCTACTACTGTTTACTGCTCTTTACGGTATTTTTTTTTAATGTAGAAACTTTTAATTTCATTATTTTGAAGGCATCTTTGCTGTACAGCGTTTCTTGGCATGTGCCTAAAACTTTTGCACAGTACTGTAAATGTTAATAGACATCTAATATTGATCTACTGGATGATCACAAGTTCACCAAAAGATAATTTGCATAAAATCACACTGACAAACATGTATCAATGATGTGTGTAGTCTTTTTAACTTGGGGGTAACCTAACTTTGTTGATGTCACTGCATAACTTGTCTTGTTAGCTTGTAAGTTGCAAGTTCATAAATTCTTTTTTTTTGACATATACCAATCAGCCATAACATTAACCCCTGCCTAATACTGTGTAGGTCTCCCTTGTGCCACCAAAACAGCTCTGACCCGTTGAGGCATGGACTCCACAAGACCTCTGAAGGTGTGCTGTGGTATCTGACCGGTCTGCGGTTACACAAACTTTGACACCTTTAACATTTTCAGCAATTTGTGCTACAGTATCTCTTCTGTGGGATCGGACCTGACGGACTAGCCTTTGCTCCCCACAAGCATCAGTGAGTCTTGGGCGCCCATGACCCTTTCACTGGTTCAAAGATTGTCCGTGCTCAGATCTTTACACTTGCCCATTTTTCCTGCTTCCAACACATCAACTTCAAGAATGGACTGTTCAGTTGCCTAATATATCCCGCCCATTGGCAGGTACCATTGTAATGAGATAATTAATGCTATTCACTTCACCTGTCAGTGGTTTTAATGTTATGGCTGATCAGTATAAACAGTATTCTCGCATAGCTATAGCTTTTAACGCACCCTGTTTACTAGATTTACTTGATTTCAAGTGAATTGCACCTGGAAAAAACCCCAAAACAAAACAACAACAAAAAAAGAACCATGCCCAGAGCATGGCCCTGAAATATTTGTCATCTTTATGAAACACATTTACACAGTTTAGAAATAACTTCACCACTAGCACTTTTGTCATTTACAGTGTGCTCTTATACAGTGCTGTACAGGGTTTAAGGTTAAACAGCCTTTAATTTTCTGTTATCAAGAGCAGAATGTCTTTCCTATGTAATTTAGAGGACAAGAGGACAGGTACAATAAGGGAGAGAATAGTTTCACTCTTTAAATAGATATCCTATACTCTTATTTTGTCACCCACCCTATACTTTAATCAGCTTGGCTGAATGTCAAATTAAGTCTTCTCGATCTCTTTGAGCTCATCAATCTTTCCTTTGCCAGATGTGTGTGTGTGTGTGTGTGTGTGTGTGTGTGTGTGTGTGTGTGTGTGTGTGTGTGTGTGTGTGTGTGTGTGTGTGTGTGTGTGTGTGTGTTTGTGTGGGAAGTGGGAGAGTGTGTTGTTGCGTATGTGTTTTTGCAACATGTATTGGTTAAAATTCCCCTTATGAAGGGTGTGTATGATGTGATGATTTGAAAAAAAAAAAAAAAACACTGCATGTGAGGCCACACCTCCTTCACTATAATTGACATCGAAGCCATGCCTCCTTCACTATGACTGACAGACACATTAGCCGCATTGTGATTTGCCGGCATTTTGTGATTTTTGTCTTATTAACTTTTGGCGAGAGAAAAATAAAAAAATGTTAGACTGGTGAGGGAACAACTGTTTATAGCTGCTATCCATCAAAACATTAAATGTAACTCTAAATGGATATTACGATGTCATTCTTTAATAATTAAAAAAACACGAGAGTGTTGTCAAATTGCTGTGGTAGAAGAGGAATAAAGCACTTGGAAAATAATCAGCTGTCACTGTCACTGACAGTTGTGTTTTATTCCTTATCTATAACATGTTTATATGCCATAACAGACATTGTATTAACAATTTATTAACGGTTTATGCCTCTGTTAGATCTTCACGTTAAACAAATGTATATTGATTTAAATAATTCACCGCCAGTGCAAAAAAATCGAAAATGGGATTAAAGACGATGTGATTAGTTACACTCTTGGGCCCTTTCCCCTTATTGTAATGACTTAATCCAGGAACAGGCTTTTCAATATGAGAAGCTGAAGCAAATTGAAAACATCTCATAAATAAGCAAACAGCCGCAGAACAAAACAACAAAAACAACAAATGGCTACGAGATACAATAACAGTGCAGCCATTTCCAAACAGAGGCCGCTTCCATGCATTATGGAAATCTGCTAATTAGATCACTTTCAAAATGTTAACAAGACAGCTGTGTGTTTGGTTTTTTTTTTCTCCTTTTTTTCTTTTTTTTCCTTCCGTTCTTCACTCCGGTTATTGAAACACTTCAGTAGCACACACCGTGACCGCCTCTCGGAGCTGCCAGGTAGATATGAAATGCTGTAAACACACTGAAAATGATGAGCTCAGTGAGCATGAGTCTGGGAGGGGAGACATGGCCGTTTCCATGGTGACATGAGGGCCACACCTGGCAAAACCAGGATCTGTGTGTGTGTGCGTGTGTGTGTTTGAACTGGAGGCTGTTAGGCTCATAAGGCATAGATCATTCTTGAGTAGCATGCATGGTGATATGTGTGTGTGTGTGTGTGTGTGTGTGTTGGAACTGCAGGTTATTGGGCACATAGTACATCAATCATTATTGAGTAGCATGCTGGTGAAGTTGTGTGTGTGTGTGTGTGTGTGCACAGACGTGTGCATTGCAGGCTTTAAAGTGCATCACATTGAGTCCATGGTTCATTATATATTCCTAAAACCCAACCATTCTTGAGTCTTATTCATGGTCAGGTGTGTCTGTGAGAGAGAGAGAGAGAGAGAGAGAGAGAGAGAGAGTGTGCATTGCAGGGTGTGTGGGCCTGGAGTGCATCGATAATTCTTGAGTAGTGTGCATTGTGATGTGTGTGTATGTATGTGTGTCTGTACGCACTGTAGGGTGCTGAATCCTTTGTAAACGGGACATTTTAGAGAAGCGTGCTAGGTGAGATGAGATGTTAGCGTGTGTGTGTGTTTGCACATTTCAACAGCTGTTGAAACACACAGTGGATTAAACATCCTCATCCATGGCTTGAATATCCATGTCTGTGTTTATTAGCGTCAGAAAGGTCTGTCTCTGTTCTTTATGAGCAGAAAGCACTGGATTAATTGCGACTGCTCTGAAATCCTTATGCATGAGAGGGGAGATGTGTATTTTAATGAAATATGCAGCACTCATTATGAAATATTCTGGCAGTTTGGCTATTTTCCACAGAAGGCGTCTTTTAACAGTGCTGAGACTGGACACTAATGAGGCCTGAGTCTGGACGTATTGGGGCTCTCTCTTATTCTCTCAAATTATATCTGTATACTCATCACGTCTCATCTCTGCTGTTTAGCCTCTACATGGTAGTGACGTTCCCACATCTCAGAGTTTCCATGAAGTCTGCGTCACATCATATACTGGGGCATAACACAATGCCACTATCAGTATCTGTTTAGCGCTCAGAATATTCAAGTTCAAGTTCAGTTTATTTGTATAGCGCTTTTAACAGTGGTCATTGTCCCAAAGCAGCTTTACAGCAATATATAAATTCAGGACATAGATTTTAAATTTATGAATTTATCCCCAATGAGCAAGCCGGAGGTGATGGTGGCAAGGAAAAACTCCCTTAGACGATATGAGGAAGAAACCTTGAGAGGAACCAGACTCAAAAGGGAACCCATCCTCATCTGGGTGACACCGGATAGTGCGATTATAAATAAATAAATCCCTTCTATAAATGTACCTATACTACATGGTCAAAAAGCAGTTGTGAAACCATGAAAATTCATTACAGTTTTTATATGAAGACTGTTTTGTTGAACTTCACCACTGTTCACTGTTGGAGACTTGAGTGCCAAACTGTTTGTGGTAATTATAGTCCTAAAGCCATCATAGCATAACTGTTCATATGAATTATAGTCCAAAGCCATCTTCATGGTTTTTAAGTGGTACCATCCTCAGTAATCTCAATGATCTTTAGGTTGCACCGTGTGGGGCCATCCTCAGCAGCAGCATGTGACTTCCAGTTGATGAGATCTCCAACCAGAAGTAGGGCATCAGGATGGATCAGGCAGGTCCAAAGAGCAGAAGTGGTCAGGATCACTGGCATCTCAGGAGTATCATGTGTAGCTCGACAGAAGGGGAGAGAGAGAGGGAGAGGGAGAGAGAGATAGAGATAGATAGATAGATAGGGAGAGCCAGAAGGTAACACAGACAAAATTCAAAAACCGTATATATATATTTTGATTGAAACCCAAAGTGGCTGTGGCCTGAACTGGAAGAAATCACTGAATAAAACCCAGAGGTAGAAATTCCTGCGCTGTCAGCATGGTCTGGAAATTCTATGAAACACCCGAGAGGTGCTTGCATGGCTATTTTCAGTTTTTTATTTTGTTTGTACTTGCCAATCGATATTTTCTAACAAATTTAGTTCCATTTCCCAAAATGTGAGGGTGAGTCAAATGAAAACCTTAAAAGTGCGACATAAATTAGAATTAAATCTATTTTTGTTGTTGTTGCTGTTGTTGCTGTCGTCATTCTAGAGGAATCCGGACACTCATTAAGCGCTTGTATTGGATGAAATGAGGATTATACATTTTGAATGATTACAGTAAACTGTAAAATATCTGTATTTGTATTTGTGTGTGACTCCACTTTAAGCAACATTTAAATCCACACCAGCTCAGGGTGACTTACATCCATCAAAACGTGACCTCATCCATCCTGCTCTGTTTGTTTATGCTCCAGGGATATATTTTTTTATTTACATGAGTAAAGTGTAAGCTGTATAGGGATAAATTCAAATCACACATACACACTTGTGTATAATGTGGACTAACAAAGGCATGCATTCATTTACATTCATTTCACATGATCGAGAAAATACTAACTCCCAGTATAGATTTCCCCCACCTTCATTATTGTCAGAAAGCTGACTCGTTATCAGCCTTGAGTCAAGTGCACTTCCAACCAACCGCCATTAGGAAAATTAAAGAATGTTGTGTTTTTCAATACTACTCTACTGGTCAATGAATTAACCACATAATTAATCAGTTAACCACTAATTTAATAAAATAAAAAATATTCCATACTCCCAACATACTCTCTCTCTAATTGTTTTAAGTCCATTTTGATATCTCCTTATAAGTCAGACACATAGTAATTCTAATTCATTTCAGGAAAAAACAGTCTTTGATTAAAGATGTGTGGTAGTCCTAATTTCAGGACTTCTAACGCCATGGTCTAAAATGAATTAATTCACAAATAATTTGAATGCTAAAATAAGCTACTATAAAACTATAACAATATTAGTGCTATTTCAGAGAACTCACTTACATCAGTTGAATTCTCAGTGCTGTTGAATTCTTAATTCTGATTGGTCAGAAGGTGTTGCGTAATTTTCTATAACAGCAGCTCTGACTAGTTCCAGCTACAAAACACAGGTTTATATATTTATTAATGCGCTCGTTCTAATAAGTTAGCATTCCAGTACTAACAACTAACACTAACACAGGGACCTGTATGGTGAAAAAATGTGTGTGTGTAAATTGAGTAGGTAATTACCATTTCTGTAAGAAGTCTCCAGTCTTTATACTCTTTACAAGTGGGAGGTAACGCTGCAACTATATGTTGGGTTAAAAAGAGAGGCTAGTGATGTAACGATTGTTTATAGCTTTTATAACATAATTGGTTACAGGAACTAACTTGTCAATTTAACAAACGTTTCAACTTAACATTGAATCTTTATAGATTTATAGCTGCATTGTTATTTAATACATTTTAAAAAATGTAATCATTGGGAAATTTCTGTGGTATGAGAGGTATAAACCACTTCAGGATGTGCTGTTGTTGGAAAACAATCAACTTCATGGTGGTAACAGTAACTCCACTTCACATCAGGCTGCATCACACCACCCTGTCATTGATCATGTTTTATTCCTTACTTTACAGTTAATTATAAAATGGTTTGTATAGCAATCCATGAACAATCCATGGAACTTAATAGTTGCTCAGTGTTGAGGATTTCTACTATCTACATTGGAGGATATTTTGACTACCACTGGTGTTACCCCAATTCTTCAAAATGGATTTCAAATCTTAGGTGGCATACAAAGAATTCTGGGTGATTGAACTTTGCAAGTTGCACATTTCGTATGTACACTACCCACCCATATTCATGAATATTTTGTGTGTCATATTTCTGTGTATCTTTGCATTCTGAATGTATATGCTTTTTTTTAACACTCGATATACTTGATATTGCATTTACATTTGTACATTTTGTTTAGTAGATGTTATGTCAATATACAGTATTGGCCAGTATTTGTCAGTGGAGCTACCATAAGAATTTCAATGTACAGTTTCCCATGTGTCAACTGTACAAATGACAAAAGATTTTGACTTTGACTACATGGAATTCTCTGAAATGATGGCCACATTTCATGACCACATTCTCAGGCTCCATCACAATAGGACAGGCTTAAGTGATGTCAAGCCAAGAAATGTAGCCTACAGTAAGTCTTTAAAAATACATTGTGTCAGTGGTGAAGTTATTGCACTGATTGTGGAGTTAGTCAGAGATGTAATCATAACTCTCCATAACTTGGCCACAGAACAAAGTGCAGTTATGCAGCACAGATAAGCAGCGACTATCCCAGTCATCAGACTGCACATCATCCCACAGTTCTATTGGTTTCCTTTAGATGTTCACTGACTATAAAGTAATGGTTACTCGAGGGTATATTTTGCTAATTAAAGAGGCTGTTTAACTCAATACTCTAGTTAAATGTATATTCGATTGAACACTTTCCTCTTATTTAACCTTTAATCTTAATTTACAGTGTGCCACACACATATAAGCTAACAACTAGCTGAACATACAGTGTAATTTACAAATAGTAAGCATTTAGACTTTTGCTTTCGTGTATATCAGTGACTATTTCATTATTTATCAATTGGTTTTCATCCTTTATTAAGAATATATCAGCATATTAACCAGTCACTGAATCATGAAGCATCCAGTGGTGGTCCACCTTGCCCTTATTCTCAGCTTAACATTTCTTCAGTTTAGCAAAGTTCTAGGGGAGAAAAAAAACCCCCACCTGTATCACAGTGTGCCAAATTAAGTAAGGAATAACATGCAATGGACTGTGATGATAAAGGAAAAAAATCCACAATCCTTATCTTCAATACTTTGTTATATCACAGCTGTTAGTTAACGCTTACAATCTATATCTAATATCTAATATATCAATTAAATGACACTTTTAATTCATTGCATTTAATGTTATAGAACGTCCCTGAGACAAGCTAGCTACTGTTATCATTTACATTATAGCAGGTATAAATAATCATTACCTCACCAGTCCCCTGTTTTCTTTTTTCTTCCTCTCACTTGAAGCTAATAAGATTAAAAACGTAACAGGAAGTGGTAGTGGAGGCGGATACAAGAGCAAATAAGTTATTGTGTACAATACAAACAAACAATACAATGAAAAGAAGAACCATGAGCATGAACTATGGGTATGAGGCAAGAAACATACAGATTATAAGCGAGAACATGGTGCACACACAACAACAAACAACAGCAACAACAACAGATGCTTGACAGTGAGACGTGGTAAAACTAGAACCTGGTGCTAACAAGGCATAACGAGACACAGGTGAGAGTGATTAGGGAACATGTGACCAGATCATGTGACATGCAGAGGCTGATGGGTATTGTAGTTCTATGCCATCCGACGCTACCATGACAGAAACCAAAAGTACAAACTCCTATTAAAAAAACTTTTACATCCAAGACTCCTTGAAGAAAACATCACCATATCAATGATTATATTAATTTTTGTTAAATAACAATTTTTTAAAATAATTTTTTTAAAGAAATTTGTTTATTGTTAGGCTTATTTTCTGCCTCCCGCACTACCACCCACTCTCTATAAACCAACAACCATGCCATGGTCAAAGTCACTGAGATCATATTTCACCCCCATTCTGATGATTGATGTGAACATTAAATGAAGCTCTTGACCTGTATCTGCATTTCTAAAAGCTCCAACAGACTTCTGTTGGCTTTTTTGGTCTAAAATAAAATGCATTTGTTCATAGTTTTGTCATTTAATGACAGTTCATAGCTTTCATTTTGTAACTCCAGCTTTCAGTAATGTTTTTTTTTTTTTTTCTATTCATAAAATATAACAGCACAGCGGTCAGAGTAGTGAAGAGGGCAGAGATGGCATTGGCCTATCATAATCCTGTCCTATTACAGATAAACACATGACTTCAATGTGGGAGGAAGTAGCAGCAGATGGACAGTTTACAGTGTATCTGTGTTCATGTGAAATATTATTCTGTTTCTGTCACTGCATGTTGAGATATGCTTTTATAAAGTGATAACATGTGATACAATTTTTATGCTTTCCTCCCAAAAGAGGCTAGAGTACATCCATTATGCATATATTCCAACCAACATTTCAAACAGGATTGTGCACAGTTGGAATTCGCAAACTGCTCACCCTTGAGAGTGTCACCATTATTACTGGTGTTTTGTAAGAACATTATCCTGGCTTGAGTTTGTACATTTTAGAACACGTGAACATTTCATGACCTCAGTATTATAAGGTTCCATCTGCCATGTTAGTTGAAAACGAGTTAACAATATAACCTTGTGGTTTTTGGTATAATATTTGAAAAATAAATACAAAATAAATGAATAAATAAATAAATAAATACCATTCTATATCCGAACTCACAGATAAACGTTTTACAAGATTCTATCTGCCAGCCAGTCAACATCCAGGCATAGTACAATATAAATGTTCTGGCACATTCAAAACTCTTCAGTGCAGCAGGAAGCTATAATATTGGAACTAATGTCAGATAATGTTAGCATCAAATATTACTGACATTAGCTACAAGCAAAGTGTTTAATAACTAATTGTGTTTGTGACAATTTTTGCCTTGATGCCTCGATGGGTCAGAGCTGTTTTGGTGGCACAAAGGGGACCTACAAATATTAGGCAGGTGGTTTTAATGTTATGGCTGATTGGTGTATCTGCCAATAGAACAAGATGCTACTGAACCTACTGAACAAAACTATTCAAGCTTGAAATGAATAAATATGTCTAGAAATAGGTTTAATAATCTTATACTGTATATGGTTTATTATAACCATACAATAGAAAATACTAGCTTAATTTGACTATATTCAAGACTTTCACTTGCTAAGATGTCATTTTTCACAGTGTTATTAAGCTGTAAATGTCCATTAAATTTTGATGTCCCATATCTCAAAATAGCTCTTCACCCAGACAGAACCTTATAAAACTAAAGTCACCATTTGTGTGTTAGAAATTAAGGTTATTTTTTTTTTGCACAAGAGAAAGTTTTTTCCATGTTAAATTACTCAGCTCACTATTTGACTTTCAGTACCCTTATTTGAGTGAGCGCCGTTTGAAAACTATATAATCTTGCCTTTCCTCTCTGAGGCAATCCTCTGAATGGCTCTCATGGGGAACACACTCTCTTCTTCATCACCCACTACTACTTCACATCAATCGGAGAGACAGAAAGACTTGGGCGACTCGGAGGCGCTGTGTTTTGGCTTGAAACTGATGCTACTTCATGGTACTGTATGCAAATTGCCAAGATAAAGGAAGAACAGTTTTGAAGGACAAACTGTCATTTTGGGCTACAGTTGGAATCCGTTTGTTTTCCCCAGTACTATTAATTACCTTCAGCATGGAGAACAGAAACTTGATTGCACAATGGATAATGAGAATGGAGTGAAACAGATACAGCAAAAAGGACAAGTGAATAAAACAGTGAACATCAGTCCACTAATGGAAAATCGGTTTTCTACAAAAGAATTACAAGGAACACTGTTGTATTGACTCTATAGCCCTGTCTTAACAAGAAGCTTTGACTTCACTCTGTGTTAATGTTGAGGTTTTCACTTGTCAGCAATACATCCCAGCAATTTAAACCTGATTTTCTGATTCCACACATGCCAACATCTACAACATCTTGCTAAAGCTAAAGCGCAGGAAACTACGCTTTCCTGCTTTTTTCAGATGAAGCAGCGTTGAGAACAAACAAAATTAAAATTCGCCCAAAGGAAAAGGCTGGGGGCTATAGCCTATCACAGGTCACACCCTGGATGAGGTGCCAACCCACTGCAGGGCACAATTGCACCCACTACGGACAATTTGGAAATGCAAATCAGCCTAGAACACTTCTTTGGCCTGGGGGAGGAAACTGGAGTACCTGGAGTGGGGGTCTCCCCGAAGCACGGAGCATCTCTTCTGATACGTTATAGGAGACAAATTGAGACTTTGAAATGATAATGTTTCTTCAGAAATATGCATATATGAAACAGCCTCACACACAGAAAAATATATATTTTTTAATTTATATATATAAAAAAAGATATTATGTCTTTGTACTGCCTTTGGTATACATATAAAATAATAATAATATAAAGCAAAGTATTTCCCATGTTGTAGTAAAGATTGTAGTAAAGCACAATTATAAAGCATGGATTCATTTAAATCTAGTGTCTGAGTCTGCTTATTTATTAAGCACTAATAAGTGGACTTTCAGACCCCATTTAAAGCCTGAGTGAGAACCTTAAGCCTACCGTTGGTGTGAATAATACTAGTAGTTGTTGTGCTTGTTGATATTATTATTGACCTTTGTTGATGCAGTATGACTAAAAAAAAAAAAAAAAACCTGCCATTTCCACCGGCACCTGATCGAGCCTTTTAAGGGACTGAAATTCATTCAGTGTCGGAAATAAAGAGAGCGTGTCTGTAAATGTCACCCATCCATTTGGGATATCTGAAGCCTTTGGATTGCCGTACTGCAGCTAAACAGACTGTTCGTGTTGAGTTTGTTTCAGACAAAAAAACAAAACAAAAAAAAGGCATTTCCCTCAGGTGGAGGAAGGTAATTGAAATTTGTCTCAAAGCAGCATAATTTCCATGTTAAATAATTTATCTGACAACACCTGAGCAATTCAATGAATCAATTATAACAATGCTGCCGAGCTCAGCACCATAATGTACATCCGGCGCTTGGAGTAATTATTCGCTATCTCCAGCAGACACTCACTGGTGGTTATGGGGTGGGAAAGGGAGCCATCACAAAGAGATTGTGCATTGTGCTAGGCTCTTGCTGAATGACTGTTGTGATGATGCCATTTAATAGCATGTCATTCATCTCTACAGGTACGCGCCACTGGGATTTACATCTTTATAATACGGCAGGACAAGCATTATTGTATTTGAATTCAAATAATTGTTCCTCTCCCAGCTTTAACTCATCTGCTGGACCCGGGTGAGTGGTTCTTCTGGGTTCTCCACAACGAGTCGCATAATAATGTTTCAGCCAGAAACTTATTTATGTGCCCGTTGTGAACATGGCACTTGTAAATGTGTTAGACAGGTGGAGTCATAAAAACCACTGAACAGTTGTGGTTTTATGAAACTGTTATGCAAAATGGCAGCACGTGTGACGCATGCTAAACCCTTGATTGGTTCTGGAAAGAACCAGCATTTTTTTTTTTTTTTTCTGTAGCCTTAATTTGAGGCTGGAAAGAAATTCAATGAGTTCAGGACTGGACAAATCATAAATTCAATAAAAGCTCCAGTGTGCTGACCAGTCCTATATTTTGGTTCCCTGAAACTTACCAGACAAGGCTTGAAAGTTTTAAGCTAACATTGCTCTAGGTGTAGAAGATATTTGAGTATGGTTTATGGTTAATGTCTGTATTTATAATAGGTGACTGCATGTAGAAACCACAAGTGTTTTATGGTGTCCTTTCATCACCCGTCATTCCTGCATGCTAATTGAAAAATTAAATGAAAAAAAAAAAAAAAAGTTAATAAATAAAATAAATTAAGAGTCTGGACACCAAATCTGCTTGTCCTATTTGCCCAATTATGTACAATTGTACAATTTGTACAGATTTCAAACTTCATTCGAAACCGTTTTGTACTAATAGTATGTCAAGATTATGCAACTGTTGGATTAGTTTGAAACACAGTGAGCTTTATGCTGAATATTAGTGCTATGCATTATACACACATAAAATTATGAATATACAGGTTGGAGTTGATTGCATTTTTTTTTTTATTGCAAAATGTACATTTGCAATTAAAAAAAAAATGTCCTTGAACCTTTTACAGGCAAAGCGTTGGGAAACAGTACTCACATACTGTACTGCTATTAAGTACACTCTATGGATAAAACTTTTTGTAAACCTGACCATCACAGTCATATGTGCTTTTTGAACATCCTATTTCATGTTTAGTCCTCCTTTGTTGTTATAATAACCTCCACTCTCTTCTCCACCCTAACCCTCTTCTAGGAAGGCTTTCCACTAGATTTCGAGTGTGGCTGTGGGATTTACCCATTCAACCACAAGAGCATTAGTGAGGTCAGGCACTGATGTTAGGTGAGGAGGCCTGGGGCACAGTTGGCATTCTAATTAATCCCAAAGGTGTTCAGTGGGGTTGAGGTCAGGGCTCTGTGCAGGACACTGGAGTTCTTCCATTCCAACCTTGGCAAACCATGTCTTCATGGAGCTCACTTTGTGCACAGTGGCAATTTCATGTTGGAACGGGTTTGTGCCCCTTAGTTCTAGTGACAACAAATTGTAATGCTACAGTATACAAATTGTGTGCTTCCAACTTAGTGGAAGCAGTTTGGAGAAGAACGACATATGAGTGTGATGGTCGGGTGTTCACAAACTTTTGGCCATATAGTGTATTTTAAATAAAAACTCAATATAATCATTTAACCAGTGCCTAAACCTGATTCCAGACCACAGGGAGAGCACCACCTACTGGCCTCCCTAACACAACTTCCAGCAGCAAACTTAGTTTCCCCCAGGAAGCCTCCCATCCAGGTACTGGCCAGGCTCAATCCTGCTTAGACTCAGAGGGAACCCAGATGAGAACTGCAGGGTGATACAGCTCTTGCTGTCCATAACATGGTTTGTTTATTCAGATACTTATAGCATTATACAATGTACCTATGTATATCAGACACCTTTAATTATCTTGGAGTAGTAAATGCCAAGACCACAAAATTAGCATCTTCTATACACTTCTAACACTTAAATCATTTTGGTATTCAAAATGGTGGAATGGTGAGTGGTGGAAACTGAGGATATCATAAAGTTTGCTGTTTAGCTATTTAGCTATTTAAATACATGTTTTGTTTTCAAATAGGAGAAACTTCTATGGGTGCCATACAACATGTTTTTAAAATTGAATATACACAACATATGGCCAAATGTTTGTGGACCTAAAATGTTGCCACAAACTTTAAAGCACACAATTGTATAGAATGTCTTTGTAGGCTGTAGCATTAAGCATTAAGGCACAAACCAGCATGATAATGCCTCTGTGCACAAAGCGAAGTCCATGAAGACATGGTTTACCAAGGTTGGAGTTGAAGAACACGAGAGGCCTGCACAGAGCCCTGACCTCAACCCCACTGAACACCTTTGATGAATGCAATGATGGCTGCACCCCAGGCCTCCTCACCCAACATCAGTGCCTGATCTCACTAATGCTCTTGTGACTGAATGAGCACGAATCCTCACAGCCACAGTCCAAAATGTAGTGGAAAGCAGAAGAGTGGAGGTTATTTTAACAGGAAAGAGCGTCCAACTGCATATTAATGTCCATGGTTTTGGAATTAGATGTTCAATACCTGTGTATCCACATACTTTTGGCCATATAATGTATTTTGAGTCCATGGCTGGTTTGGCAGATTGACAACCAAAATAGCAGAGGATGTTGGTCCAAATGTGGTTAAGGTAAATGCAGTTTAGGCACATAGAGTCAGTTTTGACAATGGCAAGTGGGTCAAAAGTGGCGTGACACTAAGCAGCTCTGCAATCTGAAACGAATATGGCCCAAATTCCTCCATATATCTATAGCATCCGGGGAAACCCTTTACAGGATCAAAAATCGACATCATCTACTATATACAGTTCTGAATACTACATTGTCTCTACATGTGTAACCTAATCCACTCTTGGGACAACAACATTACTTGCAAATTTTAAAGACTTTTATAAATTTATAATGGGAAATGAGTTCTTACTTTGATTATCATCATCATGATCAACATCAGTTTCTGTTGCATCATCTGAGGTGAGTCTTCTCAAATTCACTCACTTCAGTTCTTTGATTACATTTCTTGCTGTTGTTATGTTAGAGCATTTAAACATTTAAAACTTTATCTGCCATTAATGTGTTAGCGCTCTTCTCTGTTTTGATGGCGATGTGAAAATGCAGGACAATGGGCATTTTGGCAGCCAACATCTGATCACAAACTGAACTGCTTAGGGTTATGTCCATTTCACTGTTCATGTAGCTATCCAGTGACTTGATCAAAGCTGGATTAAAAGCAAACAAGCAAACAAACAACCAATCAAAAAAACTGACTTATGTTGCTAGCTACTGTAAGGATTTAGACATGGTGACAAAACCAATATGATAGAACCTAGTGTTCAATAAATAATTGAATTTATTAGTAATGATTTTTGCAATAAATAATTCTTCCATCACACAATCTAATCTGTAAGCAGTAACCGGTGGTCGCTAAGCATGTTACGGTTTTATTGTTTTAAAACCTGGCATATTAATACAGAATGGAATTATTGTGATGTGGAAACAGGTGTGTATATCAAGGACTTTACAATGGATTTAAGCGCAGCTCAGCCAATCAGATTTTAGAACTGAAACTGTCCATTTTAGAATAAAAGAGTTTATACTGTATGGCTATGTATGCGGTGTTATATTTTCATATGGTATATGAACAATATGAGCATACATATTAAGCTCATAGGCTTCACTTTTAGTGTCTCTCCAGTAAGACCAGTTCACTCCAACCAGGTCTATAAATCCTTCCACTAGCATCTTTATAAAATTGGCCTGCAGGGACATGCTATACTAATGAATTCTCACTAGCTCGTCACTACCAGAGCATAATGTTATGCCCAATCCTTATTTGAACCCCATTGATTTTTCTTTTCCTTCTGTTTTCCTTCTCTGCCTACAGTGTTGTCGCTCTAGGGGGCTTGTGGGTAATTCAAAGCTTAGTTTGAGCTGGGAGACTGAGAGGTAGAAGCAGAAAGCCTGTTCTTAACTTTTTAGGCCTAACACAGGCATAGAAAGTGCTGATTCGTGAATTGTATGACTATAGATCCAAGCATGTTTTCTTTTGTAGGCTCCCACACTGTCCCTATGTTGTACGTACAAGGGTTTCAGTAAGAGTTGCACAAAACTAAACCTACAGTACATCTATAACGTCCACGTACAGTATGTATTGTAAAACTGTAGTTCTTTATATATTTAAACATTTTACACAGCTTATCTTTTGACTTAATGGCCCCACAGAGTAAAATCACTGTGTTTGAGTAAAACCTACAGTGTTTGAATTAAACTTATGTTCATTTGCGTATACAAAGACTCTAAGTGTTAATTCAGCACTGGGGATTTTGCTGTGTAGCGTTCTTTGGTGGCAGTAATATAACTATAAAGCACTATGTCATTGAGATAGCGGAAATCGTCCTCTATTGTTTCTGAGCCGTAATTACAAACGCATCATTTTTCTCCCCTACAGCTGAGCAATGAGCCTCGTGAGTGCGTGGGATGAAGCAACATTACATAAAGACAGTGTGTTTTTTGTGTTTGTGGGGGACGTTAGCAGGGAGTAGCGGAGTTTGCTGATAAGAGCAGCCAAGGAGTTGATTAAGAAAGGAGAATGACATTCATCTCAGTTTATTCTGAATTCAAAATGAGGCTTGGGACTGGACCCTGAGGAATATGGCTAAGAAGCCAAAAAAAGTAAATAAACACATAAATATATAATATTTCAAATTATTACTCTTTGGCTTGGAACCTGATGACTCATAAATGCTTTATGGCTTTTTTATGACTACTTGTAACTCAAAGATTTAGAATAGTGTGGGAGGATTTGCATCAAATAATATGTAGAAAGAAATAGAAATAGTGAGTCTCCACTCTTTTTTTAATTTAATTTAATTTTTTTCTTTTAGGTTTTCCCCTATTTTTTCCCCACAATTTGGTCTTGCCAAATCCCACCCACCAGCATCTATCATACAACAGCTACTAACCAGGAAGGGGTCAAGGCTTAAGATGTGCTTCCTCTGAGATACATGAAGCCAACCACTGCATCTTTTCGAACTGCTGCTCATGCAGTGTAACACACTTAGAAGAAAGTGCTATCTACCCTCTTCTGCATACTGTTCATCAGCTCACAAAGCTAGCTTGGCTAGTGTCATTGTGACTGACAGGAGAGAGCGAGTATGCCATCCCTCCCATCATCATCAGGATTGGAACTTGTTATCTCCCAAAGATAGAGCAAACGTTTTTGCCACTCACAAGCTCATTGGACATAGGGAGATAATGTTGGAGGGTTCTGCATAGAGATGTTGAGGGGTTCCCAAGATGGACAACTAAAGAACCTTTAACATGTCTAAATGTAGCCATTTTTCTAATGTACCTATAGATCAGGGGTGTCAAATATATTTTACTGTATCTGTGTATCTGTAATTTTGTTTATACTAGTCAGAATAATACTAGTAATAATCATTCTTTTCCTTGCCAAAAATCATATTGAAAATATCTATAATTCAATTATGACCACAGTGGGGTCAAAAAGTCTGAGACCATGTTGAAGATCTGTTTTCCCACGTTCCTTGTTTCCTTGGTGAAAGAGGCACTAATTTACAATCAGTATCTAAAATCAGTGTGTGATTTGAAATGGAGGATTATTTCATTTTCTTTTGGAAATCCTTTCTGTATTTTTACTTTCATACTGTACTTTAGGTACATTTAACGAGTTTCTACTTTTCTACTTTAAATTCAGTGAAGAATTTGAAGCTTCACTTTAACTTTTGCCAGAGTATTTATTCAATTCAATTCAATTCAATTCAATTTTATCTGTATAGCCCTTTTGACTAAGGACATTGTCACAAAGCAGCTTTACAGAAATAAATACATTCAGGACATAAATTTAAAATGTATGAATTTATCCCTAATGAGCAAGCCAGTTGCGACGGTGTTGAGGAAAAACTCCCTGAGACGATATGAGGAAGAAACCTTGAGAGGAACCAGACTCAAAAGGGAACCCATCCTCATCTGGGT